>JARHVA010000974.1:1667500-2005000 GCA_037957365.1 Torreya grandis | reverse complement strand
TAACTTTTTCTTGCTTGTATAGTGGGGTTTGAAAAGGTTATGACAATGCATTCATGACACATGTAGGTCTTATGTTGTTAAATATGCATCTTTATAATCCTATTTTCACTTTATTTAATTGGAGTTGTTTAAGTCTCATTTAATTATCTAGGTAACACATTTTGGATTCAATCAAACTCTACAAGAATATTTATAATTATTCTAGTAAGGCCATATTATGACCATTTATAGCCAAGTTCATGTATTTGTGAAAATGGCATTCTCAAGGAAATTAATCTCTCATCAAAAAATGTCAAAATTTTCATAACACTTAGTTTTTGGTTTCTTCTAGTATTAAAAGGAGAAGAAAATTTTAGATTTTTTTCGTTGTTGAGAGATACTTTGCACTGTTTCCATATTTTTGGGCCTAATGCAAGTATTTTTGATATGTTATCAGTAAAAATAGAATGAAATGTTTTCATGACGGCATTTTCAATTATAAAATTATCTTTTTTAAAATCTAAGCATTCATAAATTTCATAAATATGAATGGGTGTCTTTGATTGAAGTCAAATAGGTGCTTATACTTTTGGAAGTTGGTTGGTCATGTTGCTTACCTGTAAAGTAACTATTGATCAATTTTGACCCTTGGTCAAAATTGGTCAACCCCTATCTTTTTTGAAATTTGTATAAGTTCACACATGTACTATAGGGGTGTTTTTGTAGTCTAAAACATCCACTTATCCATAGTCCACCCTTGGTCCAAAGTCTAGGCCTAGAACTAGTAAAGTCAAAGAAAGTAAACTCTAGTCAAATAGATTCAAACTTAGTAAAAGGATGGAAATATATGATTTTGGTCCTAATTTGGTTTATAATATGTTTTAATCTCTTTTTATGCAATTTATTTACATATCCCACTTTCATTGTGTAAAAAAGGGCTTGTGGGCCTACTTTGGGATATATTCAAGGACTTGTACAGATGGAAGGTGGCATCAGGTCAGCTCTAGGTAGAGAATAAATGTGGATAAGGTTAGAGGAAGTTAGTGGCAAGTTTGTGGCAGGACAAGATTTAGTTAAAGTCATAAAGGGCAGTTTTTCCTCAATTTTAGGCTCTTTTAAGCACTTGTACAATCTCCACTATCTGATCTCTAGCTAAAAACATGGGTGGGGGGGGCCTCTTCATCTCCCCACTCCCATTTCCAGTCTTATACTTGAATTATAATCCAAAAATTTGCTTCTACAACTAATTTTCCCATTCTCTCCTCTTGTCACACAAAGAAGGCTCAACTTCAAGCACTTGGTATGGAAGGTAGAGGTAGAGTTGGAGGGAGAAATTCTAGAGTGGATTTTAATCTAAATGTACTTCATTTTCATAATATAATTTTTTATTTTGGTGCCTCCTCATTTATGAACAATTGTTAACAACCCAAGAAAACTTTTTTAGAATTTCATCCAAGAGGGGTAGAATCATGCATCTATTTTAGGATTTCAATGATCTTTGGAGCTAAGTGAGCTTTATAATGTGTTTTTATGTTGTAATAAGGCTCTCCTCTTGATGTTTCCAATGTCTAACACTTCATCTCTGTCTTTGAAGGAGTTGGCAAAAGGTGTTAGTTTCATGAGAGTTCCAATATTGAATACAAGGTTTGTGTTCCAAATGTTTAGGAAGCTCTATGATGGAAATGATATGTTTGATTTTCATGAATAAGGAGTATTTACATGTTTCCATTTGATGGAAATTTCAACTAGTACCCTTCCAAGGTTAATTTTCTCACATTATCATGGTTTATTGCCTTGCCAACTTTAGTCAAGCTTGTACCTATTTCATGGGAAGTGTACAGAGGTGAGAGAGAGGTGAAGAACATGAATGAGTCCATGTCAAGTTCAATTAACCCAAATATTCATGTTTTGCATATCCTAAAGTTCCAATATGTTACATAAGCAAACCTCACTCCAAAATAAACCATTTCAACTTTGGGCTCTTAGTCCCCAAACTTAGAAGACAGAGGTCCTCTGGCTTTTTTGAGTTAATGTTTGAAGTGATGAATGATACTCTCTCCATTTACATTACTTTGATCTTATATCCACATGTACCTAGTACAACTATGTCAAATTTGATAGCTAGAATCCAAGGTGAAGATAGGTTTTGATCTTCTCTAATATGGCAAAAAAGCATTGAAAGTAAACAATGCTATCTACAAGGTTCTAAGAGAGTTTGGGTGTTTAAAATATGTGTGGAGGTATTTGGATTTGTCCAAAGTTGGGAAACATTCCCAAATGGTTCAAATGGAATTCCTAATCATTTAGATACCTTGGGGGTGATAATAGCATATAATGACCTTTTGAAGGTCATACCCTATCCATACATAGGGCAGAGAGATAGTGAGGACCAATTTTTGAAAGATTGGCACTAAAGTGAAGCTTAAGGAATCCTAAATGAAATCTAAGTATAAGTTTAAAATCAACCAAACTTGATACAAGATCAATAATCCTTGACAAGGTCAAACATGGTTCAAATTCCTCAAAAAGTATCCTATATGTTTGGGAATACATCCACCCATAGTCATGGCATGAAGATTGTCAAAAGTCAAGGTGAGATGGTGTGTAGAGTGAATATAAGCATCCAAATGAGTTATGTGAAAATTTATGTTGGTAAGGAGATGGTCAATGATCTTACTCATACCTTTTATGGGTTTTCAATCACCAAAACAACCTATAGCCATGTCAAAATAGGCACTTGCAGCCAGCCTATGTAGAAACCAGTTTAGTCAAGGATTAATGGAGTGTTTAACTCAAAGAAAAATCATATAAGTGAATACGGTGATATAATAGTTTGATTAAAATATAAATTAAGGAAATTAATTCATTTAAGGTCAAAAAATCTATAAAAAAAACATAACTCATAGCCATGGCTTAGGGAGACTGTCATAGTCAAGCAAAGACATAAACAGAGTAGTCCATGAGGGTTTGATACTCAAAAAAGAAGGGAAAGGGTTTATAATGTGCTAAAAATGTTAAATGACATAAATTGAAGAGAATTAAATCCCAAAAATCATGTAAAATCCACCCAAACACCTCCCCATACAAGGCTAATTGTCTCAGTCCCTACAGTTAGCATGCCAAGGCCTTATTTCAAGGGGCTAAAAGAGGTTTTCAAATGCAAAAAAGTTTTATAGATTTTTAAAAAGCTCCAAAATATTTATTTGGATATGTGGAACACATTTAAAGCCTCACAAACATGGAAGGATTCATGAAGATATGAATTATAGGTCAGTTTGTGTGAAAACATGCAAAAATAGGGTTTTTATAGCCTTTTTTGGGAAGTTTGAGTTAGTTTGGTCACCTAATATTATCTCTTTACAAAAAAAATTTAGGTGTGCTCTTGAGATGTATTGACACTAATTATCTTTAAAAAATACTATTTGAGTTCCATGATGGACCAACTGGTGGTCACTTTGCTCTTATAACCACTGATGCCAAGATAATGAGGGTTGGATACTTTTGGCCTAGCTTGTTCAAGGACACTCCCAATTATGTAAGAGAATGTCAAAAATGTTCTCCTTTTGATGGTATAAAAAAGCTTGCTTCCTTGCATCTTCATCCCATCCAAGTTGAACAACCCTTCATGCAATGGCATTTGGATTTTATAGGCCTAATCAATCCTCCTTCTAGTGCTGGTCATAAGTGGGTGTTAACTACTACTAATTAATTTACAAGGTGGGTGAAGGTTGGAGCTCTTAAGGAGGAAAACTAATGTGTAGTGCTTGACTTCTATGAAGTTATAGTAACAAGGTTTATATATCCTTATAAAATTATTTCAGATAATGTATTGGTTTTCCAAGGAGCAAAGACTAGTGAATGGGCTTTAAAGCATGACATTTACCTTAGCACCTCCTCCAACTACTATCCACAAGGGAATGGACTAGATGAGTCCATAAACAAGAATCTAATCAAGATCATAAATAGAAAAATAGAGGAGAATCAAAGGACTTGGCATTCCAAATTAAAGATATCCTTTTGGGCTAATAGGATCACCCCAAAGAGAGCAATTAGGAACTCACCATACACACTTGTGTATGGAAGGGAAGCTAGGCTTCATATCTCACTTGAGTTACCAGATTTAGAGCTTACCTATCATCTACTATTGATGGAGAATGAGATTATCAAATTCAGGTTGTGTGAGTTGATGGAGCTTGAGGAGACAAGGGATCAAGCTATGCAAACTATGACTACTCACCAAGAACAAACAGAGAATTACTTTGATAAGAGATCAAAACCAAGAATTTTAAAGGAAGGGGACATTGTCCTAAAATGGGATGAGGACAGGGCCAAACCTAAAAAACACATAAAGTTTGATGCTTTGTGGAGTGGCTCATATGTGATCACTCAATACAATTCACATAACACTTTCCAACTTTCAAAGTTGGATGAAAAAGAGCTTCATATCCCAGTCAATGGGATACACATCAAGCATTTTTAATAAAGGTTCTCTTCTTCCCTTGTACATAGTTTCCTACTTTCCTTCTGTTGTCTTTATTTTGTCTTGTGTCATTTTGCTTTATCTTGTTGTGTTGTGTGGAGTGTTTTATTTATGTTTTTATTCTAGCATATCCTTGTAGTAATCTTTAAGATTATATTGACTCCGTTGACCCTTGGTTGGATAAGGCTACTAGTCTCAAAACATAGTCAGGCATGTTTACCCCAAGAGTTTCCAAAAATGTTGATCAATTTTGACTCTTGGTTAAAATTGTTCAACCCCTATATTTTTTGAAGTTTGTATAAGTTCACACATGTCCTATATGGGAGTGTTTGTATTCTAAAACATCCACTTGTCCATAGTCCACCCTTGGTCCAAAATCTAGGCCTAGAACTAATCAAGTCAAAGAGAGTAAATGAATGGAAATATCTGATTTTGGTCCTAATTTGGTTTCTAATATGTTTTAATCTCTTTTTATTCAATTTATTTACATCTCCCACTTTCAATGTGCAAAAAAAAGCTTGTGGGCCCATTTTGGGAAAGATTCAAGGACTTGTATAGATGGAAAGTGGCATCAGGTCAGCTTCATGAAGATAATAAATGTGGATAAGGTTAGAGGAATTTAGTGGTAGGTTTGTGGTAGGACAAGATTTAGTTAAAGTTAGAAAGGGTAGTTTCTCTTCAATTTTAGGCCCTTTTGGGCACTTGTATAGCCACCACTATCTGATATCTAGCTAAAAATGTGGGTGTGGGGGTCTCTTCATCTCCCCACATCCATTTCCATGCTTATAATTGAAGGAGAATCCAATAATTTTCTTCTATAACTCATTTTCCCATTCTCTCCTCTTGGCACACAAAAAAGGCTCAACTTCAAGCACATGGTACAGAAGGTACAAGTAGAGTTTGAAGGATTAATTCTATAGGTGGATTTTAATATAGATTTAATTAATTTTCATAATAATATTTTTTGTTTTGGTGTCTCCTCCTTTAATAACAATCATTAATAATCCAAGTAGACTTTATTAGAATTACATCCAAGAGGGGTAGAATCATGCATATATTTTGGGTTTTCAATGATCATTGGAGTTGATTGAGATTGATAATGTGTTTTTAGGTTGTATTAATTCTATCTTCCTAATGTTTTTAATGTCTAAAACTTCATCTCTTTGTCTTTGAAGGAGTTGTTAAAAGGTGTTAGTTTAATGAGAGTTCTAAAGTTGAATGCAATTTTTGTGTTCCAAACTATCAAGAAGCTCTATGATGGTAATGATATGTTTGAATTTTAGTCATGAAGAGTCTTTCCATGTTTCTATCTGATGTAAATTTCAACTAGCACCCTTCCAAGGTCAATTTGCTCACATTATCATGGTTTACTACTCTGCCAACTTCAGTCAAGCCTGTACCTATTTCATGGGAAGTGTACAAAGGTGAGAGAGAGGTGAAGAACATGGTGGAGTCCATCTCAAGTTCCATAAACCCAAAGAGTCATGTTTTTCATATCTTAAACGTCTAAGATGTTACACAAGTAAACCTCACTCTAAAAGAAACCATTTCAACTTTTGGGCTCTCAGTTCCCAAATGCAGAAAATAGAGGTCCTATGGCTTTTTTTGAGTTAAATTTTCAAGTCATGAATGATACTCTCTCCTTTTCCATTAATTTGATCATGTATCCCTATGTACCTAGTCTAACTATGCCAAATTTGAGAGCTAAAATCCAAGTGAAAGATAGGTTTTGAGCTTCTCCAATATGGGGAAAAAGCACTAAAAGCAAGTAGTGCTATCTACAGGATTCTAAGAGAGTTTGGTGTTTGAAATATGTGTGGAAGTATTATACTTTTTCCAAAGTTGGTAAACATTCCAAGATGGTTCAAATGGCAATCTTGATCAGTTAGATTCCTTAGAGGTGATAATAGCATAAAATTACCTTTTAAAGGTGATACCTTATCCATACACAGGGCAGAGAGACAATTAGGACCAATTTTTGAAAGATTGGCACAAAAGTGGAGCTTAAGGAATCTTAAAGGAAAGGTAAGTCTAAGTGTAAAATCCACCAAACTTGATACAATCTCAATAAGCCTTGATAAGGTCAAACATGGTCTAAATTCCTCCAAAAGTAACCTATAGGCTTGGGAATACATCCACCCATAGTCATGGTATGAATATTTATCAATAGTCAAGGTGAGTTGGTGTGTAGAGTGTATATAAGCATCTAAATGAGTTATGTGAGAGTGTATTTTGGTAAGGAGATGGTTAAGGATCTTATTCATACCTTTTAGGGGTTGTCAATCACCAAAATAACCTACAACCATGCCAAAATTGGCACCTACAACTAGCCAATTTAGAAACCAGTTCAGTCAAGGATTAATGGTGTGTTGAACTCAAATAAAAAGAATATAAGTGAATAGGGTGATATAATAGTATGATGACAAGAGAAAGTAAGGAATTGCATTCATTGAAGTTTAACAAATCTACAAAAAAAACATACCTACAACCATGGCTTAGGAGACTATCATGGTCAAGAAAGGACATGAACAAAGGAGTGGTCCATGAGGGTTTGATACTCCAAAAAGAAAGGAAAGGTTTTATAATGTGATAAGAAGGTTAAATGACTTAGAATCTAGTGTCACCCAACTGTCACCTATAAACACTCATGAAAATATTAAAAACCTTCCTTCGTTCAAATCATTTATTACACTCATGACTTTTCACAAGACACAAATTTTCACTTGAGTTTAAGAAATGAAACTATGAATAATGGTTTACATATTCAAACACAAACTTAGATACTTTGTACACAAACTATATATACTATCACATACTAGTTACACCTACATAAACCCACTTGATAGACCTAAGAAAGTGTAAGAGGTTATAAGACCATGTTAGACTAGTGGGAGGCTTAAAGCTTGTAGCCTTCTTTGACTGAGTTTCCTGCATATTTTCCCTTATACTATTGATATTACAGAAATATAGGTGATCTGAGTAACCATTAACAAGTATAACTACATATGATAAAATAGAGTATGACTTCTTTGTATGAACTTGTCCTTCTATGGACTATAACATAACTAATTATACCTCTAAAGGCTCTATTTAGGTGGTGAGATAGATAAATAAGTGGAATAAAGGATCAAGATTGTCACAAACATTATAAAGATGCATAATAAGATTATTCAACATTAATTTTGATCAACTGATAACCCTATAGCATCATCAAAACCTAATTGTGACAGTCTGTGCAGACTTATAAGGTTAGGTTATTAATAGAGATTAGAAATTTGACCTACTTAACAAATTAGGGTTTGAAATTTATGAAAGTGAAAGAATGTATGGAGAGTTTACAAATTTCAAAATTTGACAATTTTTCACTATACACATTTTCTATACTAGGAATCCCTAATTTGGGCCAGTATCCATAATAATTAACCTACAGAACAAACCATTGATTGTAAAGACTCAAAAAAAATGTATTTTTATTATTTTACCTTACTCTATAACCTTGGCCACTCAAAGTGGATGAAACAAGTCCTTAAATTTGACTATCATTTTATGAGCTTGTTGTCCTGTATGTTTTGTGCATGTAATCTGCATTCAAATGATAAGAAAACACACCAAATTTTCTAATTTTCATTCCAATATCGTTCTCCACATTATCTTACATCATATTCCTCCTCTTGCATTGAAAAACCAAGTTATAAGCCAACAAAACAAAACCAAACCAACAGTTATCCTATTCTAGCTTCATGCAGACCAACTCCTAGAATATGGTTAACAAACGTTTTCTAACAAAACAAGATCTTAACAAGATATATATTTTTCCAATAGACTTGTGTGACCAAACTATGATTTATATGACCATTTGATAAAAAATCATAACTATTTGGCTAGTTTTGGAGGGAAATTGACTTGACCATAACTAGACACTCTAACCTCTACCAAGGACCTTTAAAACACTACTAAAACTTGTGAAGATGCTCCTACATCATTCTCCCAAGGGGTAAAATAAACTATCTTATTTTATTATTGTTCTTCATCAACTCCTCCACACTTTTGCCTAGCTTGTGGATGTCATGTTCAGTCAACCATGTTGCATCTTCAGCTAGTAAGTTCTTCCACTTGATCAAGTACTAGAGATACTCTTTATCTCTTGTCTTCTTCACCACTTTCTTGTAAAAAATGTTCTCAATCTCTTTTGACACTTATTTGGCTAGTGATTGTTTCCACTAGAAGGCTTCATTAACTTCTATTTCAGACTCGTCAGCTAGTTATTCTCCATTTTTGTATGGGTATAGGTCTGCAACATTGAAGATTGGGGAGATTCCAATCTCTTTTGGTAGTTCAATCTCATGGGAATTGTTGGAGAACTTCCTTAATACCTTGCATGGACCAATTTTATTCACTTTCAGCTTCTTGTACTACTTCTTAGGAAATATTTCCTTTCTAAGGTGGGGAATAACTAGGTCTCCCACTCTAAATCTGACCTCTCTCCTCTTTTGATCAGATCTTAACTTGTATTTGATGGTACTTTCTTCAATCTTCTTCTTTACTTGTTCATGAAAATCTTGCATTGCATTGGAAAAATACTCTACATTAGCACTTCTTGCTTTCATCTTTCTTAGATTTCTTAGCTCATTTACACCTTTAGGATGCATTCCATACAAGATTTGGAATGGACTCATTCTTGTACTTCTATTAGGAGAATCATTATATAAAAATTCAGCTTGTGCAAGTAAAAGATCCCATTGTTTTGGTTGCATACTTACCAAACTCCTCAAGATGTTACCAAGGCTCATGTTGACAACATCAGTTTGCCCATTAGTTTGTGGATGGTATGCTGATTTGAAGCTAAAATCTGTGCCCAAATTCTTCCATAAGGTCCTCCAAAAGTGCCCAACAAAGTGTGACATTTGTTGGTGTTGTATAAGAGCATTTCCCAATCTTCTTATGCCATGTAGTTTGTTGTCATTGTTATGAGAGATTTCATCCTGCACTTCTCAAAATGAATTTTTCAATGTATGGTCAAACTTTGTCATTTAGGAGTAAAAATATGTTACTAAAGTATATGCATCTGGAATGAATTGTCCATATGTGTTAGCATACCATAATCTAGACACCTATTTTGCAAATGCATTTATCCAAATATCCTGATGGATGTCTTTTTAACATAATGACACCTATTTTGCACATGGACCCAAAACATGAAATGAGAATGATCATTCCCTCTATTTTGAAATTTTGTTAAAAAAAATAATCCAAAACATTTCTAGATAGTTCTTCATTTTGTAACATCAATTTATTAAATGCATTGGATCTATGGTTAAAATAATGACTTCAAATAATAGTGTTTTTTCTAATCATTGTATCAATGTTTTCATCTTCAATGGTCTCTTTGTGTTTATTAATTCTTTTAGGAGACAACTATTTTAATACATGACATAATGGCTCCCAACAATGTTCAATATTAGTTAATGTAAAAAAAAATGTTGGTGGGCCCAATTTCCAGATCATTGCAAAAAAATTTTTTCTTGAATTTTCAAAATAGCTAGGTGAAGTTCAAATGCTTTTGAAAGCTCTAAAGGATGTTGGTGATTTCAGAAAAAAATTTATGTTGTTTTTTCTAACATCTTTGGCATAAATCCTTTTGCCATTTAATTCACCTAATCTATGCATATCCAAGCACAAGATGAAACCTAATGTATAATTATTTTAATAGATTTGAAGAACATATTAGTGATGTGAGTTACAATTCCATTTTATTTGTTCAGAAGCTCCCATTTTTCTATTTATTGGTATGACATTTTTTGTGTCACATCATTAGGATGACTAAAACCATAATATAGAGTTGGAAAGCTCATTTCCTTGGAAAATTTATTTTCAAACATACCTAATGGTTTGAATCCTTCAGATGTATCAATTTCAATGATATCATCTTACAAATCTTGTATGAATTGTGCTTCACCAAAAGCATTGACCAAAGATTCAGTGATTGTTTCTGATTCATCTTCATGTTTTTTATTTTCAGTGTCTTTGATATGGACAAAGTCAGTTGATGACTTTCTAAATTTTTTTGAAATCTAGTTTTCCAATCTTCATCAATTGTAACTTTTTCTTGCTTGTATAGTGGGGTTTGAAAAGGTTATGACAATGCATTCATGACACATGTAGGTCTTATGTTTGTTGTTAAATATGCATCTTTATAATCCTATTTTCACTTTATTTAATTGGAGTTGTTTAAGTCTCATTTAATTATCTAGGTAACACATTTTGGATTCAATCAAACTCTACAAGAATATTTATAATTATTCTAGTAAGGCCATATTATGACCATTTATAGCCAAGTTCATGTATTTGTGAAAATGGCATTCTCAAGGCAATTAATCTCTCATCAAAAAATGTCAAAATTTTCATAACACTTAGTTTTTGGTTTCTTCTAGTATTAAAAGGAGAAGAAAATTTTAGAATTTTTTCATTGTTGAGAGATACTTTGCACTGTTTCCATATTTTTGGGCCTAATGCAAGTATTTTTGATATGTTATCAGTAAAAATAGAATGAAATGTTTTCATGACGGCATTTTCAATTATAAAATTATCTTTTTTAAAATCTAAGCATTCATAAATTTCATAAATATGAATGGGTGTCTTTGATTGAAGTCAAATAGGTGCTTATACTTTTGGAAGTTTGTTGGTCATGTTGCTTACCTGTAAAGTAACTGTTGATCAATTTTGACCCTTGGTCAAAATTGGTCAACACCTATCTTTTTTGAAATTTGTATAAGTTCACACATGTACTATAGGGGTGTTTTTGTAGTCTAAAACATCCACTTATCCATAGTCCACCCTTGGTCCAAAGTCTAGGCCTAGAACTAGTAAAGTCAAAGAAAGTAAACTCTGGTCAAATAGATTCAAACTTAGTCAAAGGATGGAAATATATGATTTTGGTCCTAATTTGGTTTATAATATGTTTTAATCTCTTTTTATGCAATTTATTTACATCTCCCACTTTCATTGTGTAAAAAAGGGCTTGTGGGCCCACTTTGGGATAGATTCAAGGACTTGTACAGATGGAAGGTGGCATCAGGTCATCTCTAGGTAGAGAATAAATGTGGATAAGGTTAGAGGAAGTTAGTGGCAAGTTTTTGGCAGGAAAATATTTAGTTAAAGTCATAAAGGGCATTTTTTCCTCAATTTTAGGCTCTTTTAAGCACTTGTACTGTCACCACTATCTGATCTCTAGCTAAAAACATGGGTGGGGGGTTTTTTCATCTCCCCACATCCATTTCCATGCTTATACTTAAATTATAATCCAAAAATTTGCTTCTACAACTAATTTTCCCATTCTCTCCTCTTGTCACACAAAGAAGGCTCAACTTCAAGCACTTGGTATAGAAGGTGTAGGCTGAGTTAGAGGGAGAAATTCTAGAGTGGATTTTATTCCAAAATGTACTTCATTTTCATAATAAAATTATTTTTTTAGTGCCTCCTCATTTATGAACAATTGTTAACAACCCAAGAAACCTTTTGTAGAATTTCATCCAAGAGGGGTAGAATCATGCATCTATTTTGGGATTTCAGTGATCCTTGGAGCTAAGTGAGATTTATAATGTGTTTTTATGTTGTAATAAGGTGCTCTTCCTGATGTTTTCAATGTCTAAAACTTCATCTCTGTCTTTGAAGTATTTGGCAAAAGGTGTTAGTTTCATGAGAGTTCCAATGTTGAATGCAAGTTTTGTGTTCCAAACGTTCAGGGAGCTCTATGATAGAAATGATATGTTTGATTTTCATTAATAAGGAGTCTTTACATGTTTCCATTTGATGTAAATTTCAAATATTACCCTTTCGAGGTTAATTTTCTCACATTATCATGGTTTATTGCCCTGCCAACTTCAGTCAAGCTTGTACCTATTTCATGGGAAGTGTACAGAGGTGATAGAGAGGTGAAGAACATGGATGAGTCCATGTCAAGTTAAATTAACCCAAATATTCATGTCTTGCATATCCTAAAGTTCCAATATGTTACGCAAGCAAACCTCACTCCAACATAAACCATTTCAACTTTTGGGCTCTTAGTCCCCAAACTTAGAAGACAAAGGTCCTGTGGCTTTTTTGAGTTAATGTTGAAGTGATGAATGATACTCTCTCCATTTACATTAATTTGATCTTATATCCATATGTACCTAGTACAACTATGTCAAATTTGATAGCTAGAATTCAAGTGGAAGATAGGTTTTGATCTTCTCTAATATGGCAAAAAAGCATTTAAAGCAAGCAATGTTATCTATAGGGTTTTAAGAGAGTTTGGGTGTTTAAAATATGTGTGGAGGTATTCGGATTTGTCCAAAGTTGGGAAACATTCCCAAATGATTAAAATGGAATTCCTAATCATTTAGATACCTTGGGGTGATAATAGAATAAAATGACCTTTTGAAGGTCATACCCTATCCATACATAGGGCAAAGAGATAGTGAGGACCAATGTTTGAAAGATTGGCACAAAAGTGTAGCTTAAGGAATCCTAAATGAAATCTAACTATAAGTTTAAAATCAACCAAACTTTATACAAGCTCAATAATCCTTGACAAGGTCAAACATGGTTCAAATGCCTTGAAAAGTATCCTATAGGCTTGGGAATACATCCACCCATAGTCATGGTATGAATATTGTCAAAAGTCAAGGTGAGATGGTGTGTAGAGTGAATATAAGCATCCAAATGAGTTATGTGAAAATTTATGTTGGTAAGGAGATTTTAAATGACCTTATTCATACCTTTTATGGGTTTTCAATCACCAAAACAACCTATAGCCATGTCAAAATAGGCACCTACAGCTAGCCTATGTAGAAACCAGTTTAGTCAAGGATTAATGGAGTGTTGAAATCAAAGAAAAATCATATAAGTGAATAAGGTGATATAATATTATGATTAAAATATAAATTAATCAATTTAATTCATTTAAGGTCAAAAAATCTATAAAAAACATACCTATAGCCATGGCTTAAGGAGACTATCACAATCAAGCGAGGACATAAACAAAGGAGTAGTCCATGAGGGTTTGATACTCAAAAAAGAAAGGAAAGAGTTTATAATGTGATAAAAAGGTTAAATGACATAAATTGAAGAGAATTAAATCCCAAAAATCATGTAAAATCCACCCAAACATCTCCCCATACAAGCCTAATTATCTCAGTCTGTACAGTTAGCATGCCAAGGCCTTGTTTCAAGGGGCTAAAAGAGGTTTTAAAATGCAAAAAAGTTTTACATATTTTTAAAAAGCTCTAAAATATTTATTTGAATTTTTGGAACACATTTAAAGCCTCACAAACATGGAAGGATTCATGAATATATGAACTATAGGTCATTTTGTGTGAAAACATGCAAAAATAGGGTTTTTATAGCCTTTTTTAGGGAAGTTTGAGTTATTTTGGTCACCTAATCTTGGAATATAATCAAAAATTTTGGTAAAAATTAATATAATTACCTCATATATATCCCAAAATATTCACTTTTCATGAAGGAATAGGCCTGATACTCATTGTTTTGTCTCAGACCTACCTCAGTCCATGCATGCAGGAAAAAGACCAATTTTGGGAAATCTTCCTAATAGAAGGATTGCACTAAGTTTGAAAACTAAATGGGATGTATAAATATTTGATACACCTAGGGAAACCTAAAAAAACAAACTATAATTTCTTGACATTAATGGTTTGCTCACACACAAGGAGCTTTGCATGAAGGTCTAGTGGGAAAATATGCTTTCCCAACCCCAAGCAAGGTGTTAACTCAAATTTCACACTTATCAAGGACTTATAATTATTTGATTTATGTTTTTACATTCAAATTAGATGACATCAAAATATAGGATTCAATTGAAAGAGAATAATATCATTTGTTGGTTCACAAGGGGCAGACAGGCTGCTTGGTAAGGCACGATTCCTCTTCCAAAGAAAGGGAAACATCCAATTTGGTTTCTTGGTAAGCCCTAAAAAGTAATAAAACATGTTCATGGATCAATTAAAGAGGTTTGGGTGCTTTTATTAGGAGTGAAAACACTACGAGAGGTCTGTTTGAGCCTTAGACGTGCTAGAACCCTCACAAAATGTAGGGATCCTATTCGAAGGTCACTTTCTTTTACTTGTATCTTCTCTAAAATATTGCATGGGACCTTAAGGATTTAAAAAAATTTAACTAGGTCCTTGAGGTGAATTTTTTTTAATTCTAATGAGTGTTCAATATCATAATTTTGTGAACAATCCTTAAGACCTAAAAACCTCTTAAACCCTCCTAAAGCCCTTAGACAGACTCAATGGTGGAAATCAAGAAAAAAGTGAACTCAAATTGAAAAATTGGACTAGGGATATAAAATTAAATTTGTATATGACATTCCTAGGATTCTATAAATATGGATTTTTTGTATGGATATATACAAAACAAAGGAAAAAATGGCTTGCTTTCACCATTTTTGATGGTGTACAAATTGTAGAAGGAGTTGAAAGATGAAATAAGTTTTGAGAGGAATATATAAACTTGATGTAACTAAAAAAAATTAATTAAACTGATGAGAATTATTATAAATGTCTGAAACAGGCCTTCAATTTTGGCCACTCTTGTAATCCAAGTAGTGAACTTTGGGGTAAAGTGATCAAGGGGGATTTTTAAAGATTTTTTCTTGAAAATAATTATTTAGAAGGCCTTGATAGGTGTCATAACCCTTTTTGTATGAATTGGTTTGAATATTTGGAAGGTTTGGAGTGACAAGTGGTAAGGGTGCATGGAAATGAGTTTTTTGAAACTGCTTGATATGATTGTGCATATCCACAACAATAGGGATGATCAAAGACCAAAATAATGCATGGATGATGTTTCTTGTAACCTAACCTATCTTGAAAAGCCATAAAACTTCAGGTTTTTTAGGAAAAAGAGGATTTTTGGAAGGGTACTCAAGTAGGTAGTTTCTTGTGTAAAATTGGTAGTTTTGTGCCACTTTTAACCTTATTTGTGACCTATTTTGAAAATTGTAACTCCTAAATTGGCATGGATCACATCACTCTTATATATCATGAAAAATTAACTCCATTTTTCATATGGACACATGTCTAAGTGACCCTTGGACTTCATGTTGCTTGTTCTCTCTCTCTAGGCTATAAATATGCATTATTTTGACTTAGTTTGGCAGCCTCCGTTGGTTGATGGGGAAACTCAAGCCAAATTTTCACATGAAAAAATATTGAATAAATAATACAAGTGTTAATTCCACTCATACACTGTGATATTATGTCATGATTTGAATCATGTTGGTCTAGTTGAGTAAAGTTGTCTTTGCTAGCTTTGCACCCTTGATGGTCTACCAAGTTACAGATAGATGGTTTTTTTTTGTCCTTAATAGTATTTCTATCTAGTGTATAAATATTATAATTTATTAATTAATTTATTCCTTTAGTTTCATTCATTTCCTTCATAAGAGTCATTCACCTTGTTGAATCTAGTTTGTGAAACATTAATGCAATGATAGTTCTAAGGTTGTGAGTCTTGTGTATAAAGCACATTATTCATCTTCAAGTAGTACTTTCAGTAAATTTTGATTAAAATTTACATTGGTGTATCACCTCTTTTTTTTTTTTTTTCCCCCTAAACTCTTTTCATTCCCAAGTTGTTAGACTAGTTTAAGAGTAGTATAAGGATGATATAGGGAGCTAGACCTTATAATACTAGAGATTCATCTCTCCCATAGGTTCCCAAAATCTTGAGAGATGATTACATATTGCATCAAATTTTAGGATAAGAATCAATTACAATAGGGTGCACAATTTTATGCTAACAGTTTTGGCACACCTAGTGGGACAAGAAGTCCTTAAAGATTGTTCAAGATTGGTGCCAGTCTTGGCATAGTTGGAGATAGAAGAAACATCTACATTCAATACCTGGTGAATCCATTGAATATTTAAAGTCTTTGGTTGATGATCAATACGAAAATTCCATTCCAAAGGTGACTACTATATCTACTACTAAAGAGATAGCTTTCAATTTTTCGTAACCACCCCCATATTGTATCAAAAGGTTTAGGTTTTTAACTACTCATCCCTATAAAAGAGATTTAGTGTTTAATCCTTATAATTTTGTGTTGAATTCATTTATTGATGTTCATAGTGAGCTTTCCAAGATGGCTATAAGGCAACCCTTTGTGCCTTATGCCTAGGCATCTCCATTACAACTTACTCAATATGATTAAATTCCAAGAGCAGACCTCAAGAGTGTCCCATATTTTAGTGGTGATGGTCCTATTACTGCCATTGAGCACATTAGGAATATATCAAACTTTTATAAAATTCATAACATCACCTAAGAAAATGTGTCCATTAGGTTATTGGCCTTGTCTTTCAAATGAAAAGTTTTGGATTGGTATGGGACCCTACTGATGAATTCCATTGGCTCATGGGATGCATTAGGAGACCTTTTGACTAGTAGGTTTGGGGATAATATTGATCACTTTTCCCTACCTAAGAAATTTACCACCATTAAAATTTCACCTCATGGATTCATGTATGACTTTAATACTAGATTCGAAAAAACTTGGGATATAATCCCAGCTTTTGCGAGACCCACCCTAAACTATGCATTTTTATACTACATGAAAGCATTGAATAGTGGCATTGCCATGATGATTCAATCTATGGGTGGAAAAAAACTACCTAATACTTATGAAATATCCATAAATGCTAAGAATTGTCTTGTTTAAGTGGGAAAGATAGCTCTTAGACCTCTGATGCCACTATTCCTTGATTTGTATCCTCCTAGTCAAGGTGCATTGCCCACTTTAGCCCCTTCACCTAATCAAGAAAGGTCTGCCATTACTCCTTCAAATAAAATCCATGAAGTGAAAATATTGCTTCAAAGTGTTACAAATGAGTTAGTTTCCCACAAAATACAACAAGCTCAAGGTTATAGGCCATATCAAATATACAATTAGTTTGGGCAAACAAGCAGACCTCCCTTCCAAAATAATGCACAAGAACAAGGTCAAATCACTCATGTTAAGCCTTACCAAAGCTATAATATAAATTATACCTCAACCTAAAAAGCCCTTGTCCTCATTAAAAATATTTTTTTCCAAGAACATCCCAATTATCCATCTTTTGAAGATGGTCAAGAGCAAGTGACTTATGCAAGTGAAATGCACAATCAAAGCATGACAATGCAAGGTGATCAATATTTTCAAGCTTCAAATTTTTAAGGATATATGTAAGGTGGGATTGGAAATGGAAAACCTCAGACTGATTCCACCCTCATAAATCATTTAGAGGGTGAGTTTTGTGTTATTAACTATGTGGTAAATGCAAACAATCAGAATACTAGTGTTGCTTCCAACACTAGGTCCAAAAGGAGGGATATTGAGGAGACTCAAGGGATTATCCAAGGACCTGTTTTGAATCCTTCATCAACTCAAATGGTAAGTAGGCCTATATAGTCTCCTAAGACTCAAGAAAATTATAGATTCCAAAGCATGAAGGCAACTCCTATGCCTCCATCTTCACAAGCTACATCACAAGGTGTTAGTGCTCCTAAAGAGATTCCTAAGGTAAGTAATCCTTATATAAATGTTGTGGATCAGATGTAAAAGATAAATATTAACATCTAATTATGGGTATATCTAACAATACTAGGGTAAAATAAAATATTACAATAGGAATTAGATGGATTGGGTAAACAAGCTGGCCCACCTAGGAATGATAATGTGGTTTTATTTAATGGAACTCAAGCTATAGATGGACAAGTAAAGAAAGATGAGGAAAATCCCCCTTTTTATTTATCTCTAATTATTGGTGATTTATTATTCCAAAATTTCATAATAGATAGTGGATCAAGCACATCAGTTATGCCCAAATGTATAGCAGACAAGTTAGGCCTCAAGTATGAACCTATGACTAAAGGAGTTTTGCAATTAGATGGATCACTAGCCAAGACCTTGGGGGTATTCAAGGGTTTGAATTTTATCCTTCATGATTTTACCAATTTTCCAATTCCTCATTATATAGTGGTGGCATATTTACCTCCTTATTTTTTTCTTTGCTTATCAAGGGATTTAACATCCAAAATAGGTGGATACTTGGCATCTAATTAGTCCTACATGGTCTTTAGGAAAAAATATGGCACTATCCAAAAATAGGTAGATTGACTTAGAGACTATCCAAAAATATCACTTAGATCCATACTCACCCAAGGTTTCAAATTTTAACTATGCTGTCATTGATGAAAAGGAGCTTCACATTGACCAATCTCCATCATCTTCTCTCGAGGGTGTCTTGAATTTATTCCTAGATGAGTGGAGAGATGAGAACTATGATCATGATCCATACAAGTTTATTGAGGAATATATTCTTGGGGTCTATTATATGCATGAGAAGGATTATTTCATGCCAAATTTGATGAAGTCATATGAGGATGTGACTGGCTTATGGCAGTTATTCTTTGATGGGTCTAGAAGCAAGATTGGAGCAGGTGGTGGAGCTATGTTGGTTTCACCTTCCAAGGAAAGTTATTATTAAACATTTAGAATTCATTTCTCATGCACTTGTAATGTATTATAATATGATTCCCTTATCCATGGTCTTGAATGGGCAAGAAAAAAAGGAATTAGAGAACTTCAAGTGTATGGAGATAGTGAACTTGTTGTGAATCAAGTTAAGGGGAAAATTTTGACAAAGAAATCCTTGCTCAAGTCCTAGAAGCATATATTTTGGGATCTTATATAATACTTCATGGATTTTAGCATCACATCTATCCCAAGAGAAGATAACAATCATGCTGATAGATTTACATCCATTGGTGCTCTATTTGATGTCCAAAAGAGCATAAGAGAAGAATCAACCTCATTTAAAGGTGATTATGAGACCTTCTATACGAAATAATGTCACAAATTGGCAGGTCTTTGAAAGTGACCAATAAATATCCCTTTTCCTACAAAAAGAAGCTGAGATCTCTATGAAAAATTAGTCTAAACTATAATAGCAATATGGGGGGTAGATTGTCCAATTGAAGTCTAACAAGCTTCCCAAAAGCCTAGTGACTTTTGAAAGCATTTTCAATGAGGATGGTTAGCTCAAGAAGGAAAAGTTAGGTATGTACACTAAGCAATAGAACTATAAAAGGGTGGAGATATTAAAATATAAACTACTTGCACTTGATAAGGTATGCACTAATCAACAGAAGCATGATTTCATTGAAATATGTAAAGAGTTTAGTGATATTTTTGCATGGGAGTATATTGACTTGAAGGGTTTCAATCCTAGCCTATCTCAACACACCATAGATCTGAATGAAAATTACAAACCCATCAAGAAAATACACATACCAATCAATCCCAAGATTGAACCCCTTATAAAAAAGGAACTCACCAAAATAATTGAGTCTAGAATCATCTTCCCTATCAAACATTCCTCTTGGTTGGCCAATTTAGTCCCTATTAGGAAAAATAATGGGGAGATCAGGTTATGTGTGTAATTTATGTACTTGAATAGAGTGTCTTTTAAATATCATTATCCCCTTCCTTTTATGGAACAAATCCTATAATTTGTGGCAGGTAGTGAGAGGTTTTCTCTTTTAGATGGGTATTCTGGTTATAATCAAATTTTAGTGAAGGAAAGTGACCATTACAAAACAACGTTCACCACAAAATGGGATACTTATGCCTATAGGAAAATTCCATTTGGGTTGTCAAATGCTGGGAATACTTTTCAATGTGCTATGGATACGGCTTTTAAAGTACTAATCAATGATATTGTATTGGTATATCTTGATGATGTGATAGTTTTCTCTAAGGAAGCAAAGGATCATTTGAAACACTTAAAGAAAGTATTTGAGAGGTGTAGAGAATATGGGATCTCTCTAAACACAAATAATTTTGTGTTTTCTATCCATGAAGGCAAACTACTAGGACACATCGTCTCCAAGATGGGCTTGTCCATTGATCAAAAAAGAGTTAATGCCATCTTGGAATTATCTTTGCCTAAACATAATAAGGGTTTAAAAAGATTCTCTGGTAAGATTAATTTCATTAGGAGATTCATTCCTAATTTTTCTAGTTTAGTCAAACCTCTAACATCTATGCTAAGTAAGAATGAGACATTCAATTGGACAAGAAGGAGAAAGGAAAGTTTTGAAGAAGTCAAACAAGCTATTACCCAAGCTCCTACTCTTGCAAGCCAATATTTATCTAAGGATTTTAATTTGTAAAATTTTGGTAATGAAGAGGTGATTTATTCCATGTTTACTCAAGCCAATGATGAGAATTTGGTGCAACCTATTGCTTTCTTTAGCCAAGGTTTGGAAGGGTATGAGGTGAAGTATAAATATGTTGAGAAACAAGTGCTTTCAGTTATTAGAAACTTGAAGAAATTTAGACACATGATAAAAAATAATAAGATTCACATACTTGTGCCTCATCCTAGTGTAAAGGAGTTTTTATTGATTAGGGACATGAATGAGAAAATCACATGTTAGATAACTAAGGTGATGGAATATGAAGTTGATATCAAGACAACTAAACTAGTGAAAGGTAAAGGGCTATGTGAACACCTTGCTTCAGATTTGAAGGAGTAAAGAGAAGTTGTCTTGGAATGACATGATGATCCTAATACATCTACACATACATCCATGAGAAGTTGGACACAAGATATGACTCAATTCCTCCAAACCGGTGAGTGTCCACAAGGTCTTGATAGAGCTAAGAGAAGGTATTGTATATTGTAATCTATTTCATATATAGTCTTTGATGGTGTGATCTTTAGGAAATATTTTTTAAGTGTGATATTGAGGTTTATTGAATCTAATTAGATTGACAAAATACTATTTGAGTTCCATGATGGACCAACTGGTGGTAACTTTGCTCCTAAAGCCACTGCTGCTAAGATAATGAGGGCTAGATACTTTTGGCGTAGATTATTCAAGGACACTCACAATAGGGTAATAAAATGTAAAAAATGTGGTCTTTTTTATGGAAAACAAAATCTTGATGCCCTGCCTCTTCATCCCATCCAAGTTGAGAAACCCTTCATGCAATGGGGTTTGGATTTTATAGGCCTAATCAATCCTCCTTCTAGTGCTGGTCATAAGTGGGTGTTAACCACTACTGATTACTTTACAAGGTGGGTGGAGGCTATATCTCTTAAGGAGGCAAATTAATTTGTAGTTATTAACTTCTATGAAGGTATAGTAATAAGGTTTAGATCTCCTTCAATAATTATTTCAGATAATGTATTGGCTTTCATAGGAGCAAATTCTAATGAATGGGCTTTAAAGCATGGCATCTACCTTATCACCTCCTCCAACTACTATCCACAAGGGAATGGACTAGATGAGTCCAAAAATAAGAATCTAATAAATATCATAAAGAAAAAAATGGAGGAGAATCACCCTTTGGGCTGATAGGATCACCCCAAAGAGAGAAATTAAGAACTCACCATACTCACTTGTGTATGGAAGGGAAGCTAGGATTTTTATCTGACTTGAGTTACCAGCTTTAGACCTTACCTATCAGCTACAATTGATGGAGAATGAGATCATGCAAGTTATGTTGTGTGAGTTGATGGAGCTTGAGGAGACAAGGGATCAAGCTATGCAAACTATGACTACTCACCAAGAATAAACAAAGAAGTACTTTGATAAGAGATCCAAACCAAGAATTTTCAAGGAAGGGGACATTTTCCTAAAATGGGATGAGGCCAAGGCCAAACCTAGAAAACACATAAAGTTTGACGCTTTGTGGAGTGGCACATATGTGATCACTTAATGCAAGTCACATAATGCTTTCCAGCTTTAAGATTTAGATGAAAAAGAGATTAATATACTATTAAATGGGATACACATCAATCATTTTTACTAAAGGTTCTCTTCTTCCCTTTTACATAGTTTCTTTCTTTCCTTGTGTGTTCCCTAAGTACTTGTGCACAAGTGTATGTTGTCTTTATTTTGTCTTGTGTTGTTTTGCTTGATATTTTTGTGTTATGTGGAGTGTTTTATTTATGTTTCTATTATGTAATATCATTTTAGTCATCTTTAGGATTACATTGACTCCATTGGCCCTTAGTTGGATAAGGTTACTAGTCTCAAAACATAGTCAGGCATGTTTACCCCAAGAGTTACCAAAAATGTTGATCAATTTTGACCCTTGGTAAAAATTGGTAAACCCATATATTTTTTGAACTTTTTATAAGTTCACACATGTCCTACAGTGGTGTGTTTCTATTCTAAAACATCCACTTGTCCATAGTCCACCATTGGTCCAAAATCTAGGCCTAGAACTAGTCAAGTCAAAGAGAGTCAACTCTAGTCAAACATAGTCAAACTTATTCAAAGGATGGAAATATATGATTTTGGTCCTAATTTGGTTTCTAATATCTTTTAATCTCTTTTTATGCAATTTATTTACATCTCCCACTTTCAATGTGCAAAAAAGAGCTTGTGGGCCCATTTTGGGCCAAATTCAAGGACTTGTACTAATGGTAGGTGGCATCAGGTCAGCTCATGGAAGAGAATAAATGTGTATAAGGTCAGAAGAATTCATTTTCAGTTTTATTT
Organism: Torreya grandis; assembly: GCA_037957365.1. Lineage (NCBI taxonomy): Eukaryota > Viridiplantae > Streptophyta > Pinopsida > Cupressales > Taxaceae > Torreya > Torreya grandis. Next base: position 1,981,980 of record JARHVA010000974.1, on the reverse strand, counting down.
CAGGCCATGATTTAGTGAAATTTGGAAAGGGCAGTTTCTCCTTAATTTTAGGCCCTTTTGGGCACTTATACAGCCACCACTATCTGATCTCCAGATAAAAATATAGGTGGGGGGCAGGGGTCTCTTCATATACCCACATCCATTTCCATGATTATTATTAAATTATAATCCAAAATTTTTATTTTGAAACTCATTTTCCCATTCTCTCCTCTTGGCACACAAAGAAAGATCAACTTCAAGCACTTGGTACAGAAGGTACAAGAAGATTTGGAGGGATTGAATCTATAGGTGGATTGTAATATAAATTTATATCATTTTAATAATAGTATTTTGTGTTTTGGTTCCTCCTCCTTTATTAACAATCGTTAACAATCCAAGTAGCCTTTTGTAGAATTACATCCAATAGGGGTAGAATCATGCATCTATTTTGGGTTTTTAGTGATCCTTCAAGTTGAGTGAGATTGATAATGTGTTTTTAGGTTGTAATAAGGATCTATTCCTAATTTTTTAAATGTCTAACACTTCATATCTTTATCTTTGAAGGAATTGGCAAAAGGTGTTAGTTTCATAAGAGTTCTAAAGTTGAATGCAATTTTTTTTTCTAAACATTCAAGAAACTATATGATGATAATGATATGTTTGATTTTCATGCATAAGGAGTATTTCCATGTTTATATCTAATGGAAATTTCAACTAGTACCCTTCCAAGGTCAATTTTCTCACATTATCATGGTTTACTACCCTACCAACTTCAGTCAAACCTGTACCTATTTCATGGGAAGTGTCAGAGGTGACAGAGAGGTGAAGAACATGGTGGAGTCCATGTCAAATTACATGAAACCCAAGTGTCATGTTTTTCATATCCTAAATTTCTAAGATGTTACACAAGCAAACCTCACTCCAAAAGAAACCATTTCAACTTTTGGGCTCTTAGTCCCCAAATGTAGAAAATAGAGGTCCTATGTATTTTTTGAGTTAGTTTTTAAATTGATGAATGATACTCTCTCCATTTCCATTACTTTGATATTGTATCCCTATCTACCTAGTCTAACTATGTCAAATTTGAGAGCTATAATCCAAGTGGAAGATGGGTTTTGAGCTTCTCCAATATGACAAAAAAGCACTAAAAGCAAGAAGTGTTATCTATAGGATTATAAGAGAGTTTAGGTGTTTGAAATATGTGTGGATGTCTTAATCTTTTTCCAAAGTTGGGAAACATTCCCAAATGGTTAAAATGGCATTCCTAATTAGTTAGATACCTTAGATGTGATAATAGCATAAAATGACCTTTTGAAGGTCATACTCGGTCCATACATAGGGCAAAGAGACAGTGAGGACCAATGTTTGAAAGATGGGCACAAAAGTGTGGCTTAAGGAATCCCAAAAGAAAGATAATTCTAAGTGTAAAAGCCATCAAAATTGATACAAGCTCAATAAGCCTTGACAAGGTCAAACATGGTTCAAATGCCTCCAAAAGTAATCTATAGGCTTGGGAATACATCCACCCATAGTCATGGTATGAAGATTGTCAATAGTCAAGGTGAGATGGTGTGTAGAGTGCATATAAGCATATAAATGAGTTATGTGAGAATGTATTTTGGTAAGGAGATGGTCAAGGTATTTATTCAATCCTTGTAGGGTTTGTCAATCACCAAAACAACCTACAACCATGCCAAAATAGGCACCTATAGCTAGCCTATTTGAAAACCAGTTCAGTCAAGGATTAATGGAGTGTTGAACTTAAAGAAAAAACATATAAGTTAATAGGGTGATATAATAGTATGATTATAGGATAAAGTAAGTAAATTCATTCATTGAAGGTCAACAAATCTACAAAAAACATACCTACAGCCATGGCTTAGGACCCTGTCACAGTTAAGCAAGGACATGAACAATGGAGTAGTCCATGAGGTTTTGATACTCTAGAAATAAAGGAAAGGTTTTATAATATTATAAGAAGGATAATGGACATAAATTTAATAGAATTACATCCCCAACATCATGAAAATTCCACCCAAACACCTCCCCATACAAGATTAATTATCTCAATCCATACAGGTAGCATGCCAAGGCCTTGTTTCAAGGGGCTAAAAGAGGTTTTCAAATGTAAACAAGGTTTTCAATGGTTCCAAAATCTCCACAAGCTTGATTTGGATATGAAGAATGCATTTGAAGAGTCCCAAACATGGAAGGATGCATGAAGATAGGAACTATATGTAAGTTTAGGTGAAAGCATGAAAAAAAGGGGGTTTTATGGCCCTTTTTGGAAAGTTTGAGTTAGTTTGGTCACCTAGACTTGGAATCTGGTATCACCGCACTGTCACCTACAAACACTCATGAAAATATTAAAAACCTTCCTTTGTTCAAGTCATTTGTTACACTCATGACTTTTCACAAGACACAAATTTTCACTTGAGTTTAAGAAATGAAACTATATAGAAGGGTTTACACATTCAAACACAAACTTAGATACTTTTTACACAAACTATATATATTATCACATACTAGTTACACCTACATAAACCCACTTGATAGATCAGAGAAAGTGTAAGAGGTCATAAGACCATGTTAGACTAGTGGGAGGCTTAAAACTTGTAGCCTTTTTTGACTGAGTTTCTTCCATATTATCCCTTATACAATTAATATTACAGAAAGATAGGTGATCTAAGTAACCATTAACAAGTATAACTACATATGATAAAATAGAGTATGACTTCTTTGTATGAACTTGTCCTTCTATGGACTATAACATAACTAATTATACCTCTAAAGGCTCTATTTAGGTGGTGAGATAGAGAACTGAGTGTAATAAAGGATCAAGATTGTCACAAAAGGTATACATATGCATAATAATATTATTCAACATTAATTTTGATCAACCTGCAACGCTATACCATCTTTGAAACCTCACTGTGACAGTCTATACAAACTTGTAAGGTTAGGTTAGGAATAGAGTTTATAAAGTTGACCTACTTAATGAGTTAGGGTTTGAATCTTATGATAGTGAAAGAATATATGAAGAGTTTACAAATTTCAAAAATTGACAATTTTTCATCGTATAGATTTGCTATATTAGGAAGCCCTAATTTGGGCCAGTATGCATAGAAATTAACCTACAGAACAAACCATTGATTGTCAAGACTCAAAAAAATGTATTTTTCTTATTTTACCTTACTCTATAACCCTGGGAACTCACAATGGATGAAACAAGTCCTTAAAGTTGACTATCATTTTATGAGCTTACTGTCTTGTATGTTTTATACATGCAGTCTACAAAAAAGTGATAAGAAAACACACCAAATTTGCTAATTTTTATTAAAATATCCTTCTCCACAATCCCTTACATCATATTCCTCCTCTTGGGTTGAACAAACAAATTTAGAAGCCAACAAAACAAAACCAAACTAACATATTTCCTATTCTAGCTTCATGTAAACCAACTCCTAGAATAGAGATAACAAACATTTTATAACAAAACAAGATCTTAACAACTTATATATTGTTTCAATAGACTTGTGTGACCATAATATTCTTTCTATAACCATTTAAAAAAAAATCATAACCAATTGGCCTTTATATAATATTTAGGCCTTATTACAAGGTTATAGAGCATAAAACAAATTTTAATATTCAAATTACCTAGTTTTGAAAGAAAATTGACTTGACCATAACTAGACACTCTAACCTCTAACAAGGAAATTTAAAACACTACTCAAACTTGTGAAGATGCTCCTACATCAATCTCCCAAGGAGTAAAATAAGCAATCTTCACTTGTTATTGTTCTTCATCAAATCCTCCATGCTTGTGCCTAGCTTGTGGATGTCATGTTTAGTCAACCATGTCGCATCTTCATCTGGTAAGTTCTTCCCATTGATCAAGTACTGGAGATACTATTTTTCTCTTGTCTTATTCACCCTATTCACTTATATGCTTTTGCTTTGAGTTCAACACTCCATTTATCCTTGACTGAACTGGTTTCCAAATAGGCTGGTTGTAGGTGCTTGTTTTAGCATGGTTTTAGGTTGTTTTGGTGATTGGAAACCCCTACAAGGTATGAATAATATCCTTGACCATCTCCTTACCAAAATACATTCTCACATAACTCATTTAGATGCTTATATGCATTCTACACACCATCTCACCTTGATTATTGACAATCTTCATACCATGACTATGGGTGGATGTATTCCCAAGCCTATAGATTACTTTTGGAGGCATTTGAACCATGTTTCACCTTGTCAAGGATTATTGAGCTTATATCAATTTTTGTGGATTTTACACTTAGACTTAGCTTTCATTTAGGATTCCTTAGACTACACTTTTGTGCCAATATTTCAAACATTGGTTCTCATTGTCTCTCTACCCTGTGTATGGATAGGGTATGACCTTCAAAAGGTTATTTTATGCTATTATCACCCCCAAGGTATCTAAATTCTCAAGAATTCCATTTGAACCATTTGGGAATGTTTCCCAACTTTGGACTAATCCAAAGACCTCCACACATATTGCAAACACCCAAACTCTCTTAGAATCTTGTAGATAGCATTGCTTGCTTTCAGTGCTTTTTTGCCATATTGGAGAAGCTCAAAACCTATCTTAAACTTGGATTTTAGATATAAAATTTGACATAGATGGACTATTTATATAGGGATACAAGATCAAAGTAATTTAAATTGAGAGAGTATCATTAATCACTTCAAACATTAACTCAAAAAAGCCACATGACCTCTATGTTATGCATTTGGGGACTGAGAGCCCAAAAGTTGAAATGGTTTATTTTGGAGTGAGGTTTGATTGTGTAACATCTTGGACCTTTATTGTATGCAAAACATGAATTTTTGGGTTAATGGAACTTGACATGGACTCATCCATGTTCTTCACCTCTCTCTCACCTCTATACACTTCCCATGAAACAATTACAGGCTTGACTAAAGTTGGCATGGAAATAAACAATGATAATGTGAGAAAATTAACCTTTGAAGGGTAATATTTGAACTTTACATCATATGGAAACATTTAAATACTCCTTATTCATTAAAATCAAACATATCATTACCATCATAGAGCTCCCTGAATGTTTGGAACACAAAATTTGCATTCAACTTTGGAAACTAACACCTTTTTCCAACTCCTTAAAAGACAAAGATATGAAGTTTTAGACATTTTAAAAATAATGAAGAGAGCCTTATTCTAACCTACAAACACATTATCAAGCTCACTCAACTCTAAGGATCACTGAAAAGCCAAAATAGATGCATGATTCTACCCCTCTTTGATGAAATTATACAGAAACATGCTTGGATTATTAATGATTGTTCATAAAGGAGGAGGCACCACAAAAAAATTTATGAAAATGAAGTACATTTAGATTCAAATCCACTATAGAAGCACTCCTTCCATCTCTGTCTGTACATTCCGTACCGAGTGCTTGAAGTTGAGCCTTCTTTGTGTGCCAAGAGGAGAGAATGGGAAAATTACTTGTATAAGAATTTTTTTGGATTATCCTTCAAGTATAATCATTTAAATATATGTAGGGAGATGAATATACCCTCCCACCCATGTTTTTATTTGGATATCAGATAGTGGTGGCCGTACAAGTGCCCAAAAGAGCCTAAAATTGAGGAGAAACTGCCCTTTCTAACTTTTACTAAATCTTGGCCTGCCAAAAACCTGCCACTAACTTCCTATAACCTTCTCCACATCTATTATCTTATTGGAGCTGACCTAATGCCACTTTTCATCCGTACAAGTCCTTGAATCTAGCCCAAAGTGGGCCCACAAGCTCTTTTTTGCACATTGAAAATGGGAGATGCAAATAAATTGCATAAAAAGAGATTAAAACATATTATAAATAAAATTAATACCAAAATCAGATATTTACATTCTTTACTAATTTTGACTCTATTTGACTAGAGTTGACTATATTTGACTTGACTAGTTCTAGGCCTAGACTTTGGACCAAGGGTGGACTATGGAAAAGTGGATGTTTTAGACTACAAACACACCCCTATAAGACATGTGTGAACTTATACAAATTTCAAACAAGATATGGGTTGACCTATTTTTACCAAGGGTCAAAATTGATCAACACTTACTTTACATGCAAGCAACATAACCAATAAACTTTCAAAAGTATAAACACCTATTTGACTTCAATAAAAGACACAACCATTCATGTTTATGAAAATTTTGAATGCTTAGATTTTAAAAAATATATTTTTCTAATTTAAAATGCCATCATGAAAACATTTCATTCTATTTTTACCAATATAATGTCAAAAATACTTGCATTAGGCCCAAAAATATGCGAACAGTGCAAAGTATCTCTCAACAATGAAAAAAAACTATAATTTTCTTCTCCTTTTAATACTATAAGAAACAAAAAACTAAATGTTGTGAAAAAATTGACATTTTTAGATTAGAGATTAATTGCCTTGAGAATGCCCTTTGCACAATACATGAACTTGGCTATAAATGGTCACAATATGGCCTTACTAGAATAATTATAAATAATTTTATAGACTTTGATTGAATCCAAAATGTGTTACCTAGATAATTGATTGAGACTGACACAACTCCAATTAAAATAAAGTGCAAATAGGATTATAAAGAGGCATATTTAACAACAAACATAAGACCTACATGTTTCATGAATGCATTGTCATAACTTTGTCAAACCCCACTATACAAGCAAGAAGAAATTACAATTGATGAAGATTGGAAAACTAGCTTTGAAAAAAAAATTAGAAAGTTGTCAACTAACTTTGTCCATATCAAAGACACTGAAAATGATAAACATGAAGATGAATCAGAACCAATCACTGAATCTTTGGTCCATGACTTTGGTGAAGCACAATTCATAAAACATTTATAAGATGATATCATTGAAATTGATACATTTGAAGGATTCAAACCATTAGGTATCTTTGAAAATAGTTTTTCCAAGGAAATGAGCTTTCCAACTCTATATTATAGTTTTAGTCATCCTAATGATGTGACACAAAAAAGGTCATACCAAAATATAGAAAAATGGGAGATTTTGAAAAAAGAAAATGGCATTGCAACTCACATTACTAATATCTTCTTAAAATTTATTAAAAAAATATACATTAGGTTTCATCTTGTGCTTGGATATGCATACGAATAGGTGAATTAAATGGAAAAAGGCTTTATGCCAAAGATATTATAAAAAAACAACATAGAAAAAATCTTGAAATCACCAACATCCTTTAGAGCTTTCGAAAGCATTTGAACTTAACCTAGCTATTTTGAAAAGTCAAGAAAAAATATTTTTTCAATGATCAGGCAATTTGGCCCACCAACATTTTTTTGTACATTAACAACTATTGAGCATTGTTGGGAGCCATTATGTCATGCATTAAAATAGTTGTCTCATAAAATCATTAATAAACACAAAGAGACCATTGAAGATGACAACATTGATACAATGATTAGAAAAAACCCTATTCTTTGAAGTCATTATTTTAACCATAGATATAATGCAATCAATAAATTGATGTTACAAAATGAACAACTATATGGAAATGTTTTGGATTACTTTTTTGTAAAAAAATTCAAAATAGAGGGAATGAGCATTTTAATTTCATGTTTCGGGTCCATGATGCACCCATATATGGACATTGCTCAAAGACTAAAATAAAAAACTTTGTAGATAAGTACATATCTTATGATTCATCATTGCTTGATGATACTTTGGTTAGAATTTAAACACATCATCATACAACTACATGCAGAAAGTATAAAACTTCTCATTGTAGATTCCATTTTCCTTTGCCTTCAATGCAAAAGACTACAATATTAGAGCCATTAGAACAAAACAATGACATCTACAAAGAAAATATTACATGATTTTTTTCTCAACTTGAGCATAAAAAATATACCAAAGTCACAACATTCCAAATGTTTTTTCAATATACAAACTTGTCTGAAATAGAATACATACTTTCTTTGTGGTCTTGTATTTCATGACCCATCATTATGTTAAAAAGACATCCATCAAGATATTTGGATAAATACATTTGCAAAATAGGTGTCTAGATTATGGTATGCTAACACATATGCACAATTCATTCTAGATGCATATTGTTACTTTTATATGACAAAGTTTGACCATACATTGATAAATGCATTTCAAAAAGTGCAAGATGAAATCTCACATAACAATGACAACAAACTACATGGCATAAGAAGATTGAGAAATGCTCTTCTACAACACCAACAAATGTCTAATCGCCAAGATGCCCACATTGTACTTTCATTGACACTAAACTATAGTTAAACAAAAATAAGTTTCATATAAATGTGACCATAGACAAAAAGAACATACATTTTAAAGAGTCTAAAACTATTAACATTGGAGCCAGATAGTTTAGAAGACATAATATGTGATTCTCCTATATAAAAATATGTTTTCAGACCAATGCATTTAGAACACGTCTTTGGTTGAATATGTGGCATATCACATGGGAAAAATTTAAAATATAAAAAATAAAAAAAACATATCATTCAACATGTTAGAGACAAAATGCACATGGACCTGAAAATTATTATGAGAAAAAATGATGTTTATACCATTTCGTGACAATGAAGAGATATTGAAAAAAGGTTTCAATATGTGGGATGAGACATACCTTATTCATAAAACATATATAGATGGAGTTTAATCCATGTTTATTGTACATCACATAGCAAAATGGGGTAATATTGACACTGCTACAGAAAATCTTGACGTTGCTTCTACCACAATTTTTACCATTGACAAAAACAATGACAAGAATTTAATCTATAATAGTTATGAACCATATGACATAGGTTTTGATTTAGATTGCATAAGAGGTATCAAATTACTCAAGAATCTACAATCAAAATCATTTCAAAATACCAACCAACCATTTCTAGTTAGCAAAGAAGAATACTTAAAAGTGTGAATGCAATTGAGTAAAGAACAACTCATTGTTAAAGACATTGTAATAAAAAAAACACTAACACCAAATACCCCAATATATTTAATTTTAACAAGATAAGTTGGAAAAATGAATAACATTTACTTCAAAATGAATACATCAAACTTTAGCACGGTTTTACAAAAATCAACTCAAAAGTAATCTTTTTAAAATAAAAGGAATAATTGTTGTGTACACTATAAAAGTTACTTACAATGCAAATAGTCTAACTACAAATTCTCTTTTTCAATTTCCATATACATCTACGCAAATGTTGTTAATGGATTCAAAAATGTTGGATATCTTAAACAAATAGTATGAACAACTACAAGTGCTGCAAATTGAATAAATGTCTCTACTAGGAAGTCATATCCTTTGAAATATAGACAAAAGACTTTGACAAATCATGCATACACCTACAAAAGGATTTAAAAATATTGACATTATTTTTGTCGATGAATTTTATCTAATAGAACCTATTCAAGATAAATGGGTTTTTTAACAACCAATCTTGCATAGAGAAATAATTCCATGCAATTTTAGGCTCGACAATGTAAAGTTCTCTCAAATATAACAAGCCATTCGACAAAACACCATGCAATTCATTTCTATTCTAAATTAGACCAAAACTTGTCAACAGACTACATCAGACATTAAATACTAAAATAACATATGTCATAGACCTTGTCATTATGGTCTAACATTTCAATACTTATTTCATAAGAATGATGATGCTAAAAATCACAATGCCAAGATGTTTTCCCTTCTCAGAGAAGAAACATATACATTGAATGCTATTGAAAAAAATGAATTTTGTTGATAAAATTCTTATTAATATTAACAAGCATTACTCTCCTGATAAAGTAATTATTGACCATTTTGGTTCTACAGGCCAAAATCGGCCCCCCTTTTCCCCTGTTGTTCTGAGCCAATACAATTTCAGGTTGCACAAGTCTTTCAACAAAGAAGATGAACCAGTTCAAAGAAAGCAAGGGGTTTTACAAAGCTTCTTCAAAATCTTGTCTGAAGAAATTCACAAGGAAAGAGAGTTAAAATGATTCAAGAAACTTTTTATTAAGTTTGGAAAAGTTGTTCAACGTTGAGGTTCAACGACATGATCTTTCCAAGAGTTAGCAATTTTGAACCATTGAATCGATTCAATCAGTTGGTTCATCAGCTTGGTTCAAAGGCTTGGTTCAAAGGTTTGGTTCAATCAATTTGAACCACCATTTGGTTCAAGTGCTTGGTTCAATCACTTGGTTTAAGCACTCGATTCAATCACTTGGTTCAAAGCTTAGTTCAATCGTTCAGTTCTATCACTTGGTTTAAGCGCTTTGAACTTGAACTTTGAACTGTCTCTTGGTTCAAGCACTTGGTTTAATCACTTGGTTCAATCGCTTTGGACTTAAGCTTTGAACCATCACTTGGTTCAAGTAGTTGGTTCAAGCAACTGGTTCAAGCACTTGGTTCAATTGATTTGAACTTGAACTTTGAACTGCCGCTTTGTTTAAGCAGTCAGTTTAAGCAGTCAAATGAATGAGTAAAATACAGTATTAAACCATTGAACCAATTATTGGTTCAATCAGAAGGTTCAAGGGAGTCTCCCAAAGCCCAAAGGACAAGTGCCCTTGCAGAGGGAAGAGAACACTTACAAAGAGACCAAAGAAAAGGCTGAAGGAATTGACCAAATGGTGACGGGCACGCAGACATCAACTTTGTAGAAGTGAAATAACTATTGGTTTTGTAATGAAAGGCATGAACCTGAAGGAATTAAAAGGCTTAAGACCAAAAAAGAAGATAGCCTCGAGGGCCAAAGGAACCAAAAAAGACAAAGCCAGGAAGAGGAAAAAGAGCCAATTGCAAAAATGGACAAAATAGTCCAAGTGGCAAAGGAAGGTGTCGACTCAAGGAATTACTCTAACAGTTGACACAATATCTTCCAAGTGGTCATCAAGGGATGCAAATAGTGAACAGCATGACCCTTTTTTCTTCACTTATCATTGATGAGCAGACAAACTGCATGAATGCCTTAAAGGAACGGTCTTGTTTGTAGACAGACGATGATACCTGTGCTTTCATAATAATGTTTGAATGCCAAAGTCAAGACTAGCAACTAACATAGTACATTCTTTCAGTGACTTCCTCTTCCTAATGTTTTTAATGCAGCATGGGCCACTTGTAAAAGGGAACCATTTCTTGCTTCCTCTTACTCTATATATTGTAAACATCTCATTTGAGAAAGGGATCTCTTAGCCTGTAAGGCAAAGCCTTGCCAAAAAGTCTATGGGTTTGTAAGGCAGAGCTCTGTCGAATTTTACCTTGAATTGAGACATAGCATTTTTACCTCCATTTTGAGTTCGCACTTTCGTATATGTCTATGGCTTTATCCTATGTTAAGTCATTTTCCTTTATGCTTTCATAGAATGATTCCAACATGTCTAGTGTATTATGAGCTTCCCTTTTGCAGGTTACCCATAAGTGTCCCTAGAGGAGTATAGGCACATGTGAATAGGCTACCAAAGTGTGTCTTAGAATGCCTCTAGTAGTTCTTCCTCCCTGTATCTCCACGGACCCCTAGCTCGCTGATGCAGAAGAATTTCTTGTATCAAATGAAGTGTATGTCAGCTTGTCCTTGGTGGAAAGTGTAGGTTCAAGCTAAGTAAATCAAACTTTTTTGGTGTATCACCTTTTAGTTTAGGTTCTATTTTTTTAGCATCGTTCTCCCTTTTCACCCCCCTGTTGTTAGTAGTAGGAAATCCAGGACCACAGAGATACATCAAAGGGAGCTAGCCCTTATTTAGAGACTCTCCCCCCAATTTTTCTAGACCCACAGGCAAGAGGAGAGTTTCCATTGTGACGCATGGAAGATAGGAGCTCAGCCTCCTATCGAGGGTGCAATCCACTGTGTCAACATTTTTTGGCGTGCCTGGTGGGATCAACTAGTTTTTATTCCAAAGAGTTGAAGAATTTTGGTGTGTTCTTCAACCAACCAGCTTTTAGAGGCTTTTTCATCAACACCAATGGCAACTCTGAGTTGAATCAGCTAGTTAAGTAGTCATAGTGCCATCAAGAAATCATAATTTTTGTAAGTATAATCCCATTGCTCAGCATAACGGGTCTTTTATTCCTTCATATAACCTGAGCTTGATCAAACTATATGAAGGAAAATAGGGTCCATGGTTTTAAGCAATGGAATTATACATACCAAAATATAATTTCAATGAAACTTCTCATACTCATCATGATGATGCTTGTGACCTCTAAGAAAGGCTCTTTCAAGAAAATCTAGCTAAGTGAATTATAGAGTTGGAGTCCAAAGCGAGATTCCTCAGCCAATGTGTGATGGACAGTTCAGACCAAATAGCAGATTCCATGTCTAAAGACACCCCATCTACACACCTCCAAGAAAGATATCAGACCACATCTGATATAGATGAAGTGTTGGCCAAATGGAAAGAGGAGAATCATTTGATTCTAGCTCAAGCACTGCCTCCTCTTCCACATGTGTTTAATCATCAACTTTCCACTTCATCCCTTCCCAACGAGGAACCTATTTTGTAGGAGGTGAGTGAAGAAGAGAAGATCCAATCTGCAGCTTCCCAAGAGGCTATCATGGATGATAACGAGGAGGAAATCATCATGGATGCTCCTTTTGAAGACATCATCAATAATGGAGAAGACACATGCTATGCATACATGTGCATGTTCCAACAATATGAAGAGGAATGTAAGCATGGTGAGCCCTCTCCTCCCTGGTTTGATGAAGTTCCTTATTACTTCAATGAGGAGGATGATCGTGCCATGGAGCCTGAGTTGGAGGAGGATCAGAAGGATGTCTTTGAACAACTAGAGACTTTGATCCTTGAGTAGGAAAAGGAGAGGCCTGTCCATCTTGAGGATAAATTTGAAGGAGACAAGCCAATCCATGGTGCATATCAAAGGGCTTATGGTGATGAGCTAGTAGCCATAGATTTCTTGATGAGATACACTAGCATGAAGAACTAGCAGGAGGCAAGCTTTCAAGAATGAGAAGTATATATGTGTTGGAAGCATGTTTTCCCCTGATTCATTTGGATACAAGCCAATTGAGGTGGCAGGAAAGAAGAGTAGGTCACCAAGTCTCCATTCCATTCAGCCATTGTCTAGCACCATAAGTTTCCTTGCCATGAAGGAGACTTAATAAATTTTCCCTTTGATCCAGGAGGGAGGCAAATATACCTAGTTAGTTGTACATAGTAGTTTGCTTTCAGTTTTCTTTCCCTATTTTCCCTAAGTGTTATTTGTACAGGTAGTGTTTTTTAGCCTTGTGTGTGTTTTCCTTAGTGTTTGGGGTAAAAGATTCATAATTGATTCTTGGATCTATAGGGGCTGTTGCTAACTTTTTTTAAGTTGTGTTCTGCCTCTGTGCCCAATGGACTTTAAGACAACTAGTTTCTAAGCATAGCAGGCATGCTTCCCCTAGGAGTCACTAATTTATTGACCATTTTGGTCCTGCAAGCCAAAATCGGTCCCCCTTTTCCCCTATTGTTCTGAGCTAGTACAATTTCAGGTTGCACAAGTCTTTCAAGAAAGGAACCAGTTCAAAGAATGCAAGGGGTTTTACAAAGCTTCTTCAGACTCTTGTCTGAATAAATTCACAAGGAAAGAGAGTTAAAATGATTCAAGACACTTTTTCTTAAGGTTAGAAAAAGTGGTTCAATGTCGAGGTTCAACAACATGATCTTTCCAAGAGTTAGAAATTTTGAACCGTTGAACCATTAAACCGGTTCAATCGGTTGGTTCAATCAGTTGGTTCATTGGCTTGGTTTAAAGAGTTGGTTCAAAGGCTTGATTCATCAGCTTGGTTCAAAGGTTTGGTTTAATTGCTTTGAACCGTCGCTTGGTTCAAGCACTTGGTTCAATCGCTTGGTTCAAGTGCTCAGTTCAATCACTTGGTTCAAAGATTGGTTCAATCATTTGGTTCAATCACTTGGTTCAAGCACTTTGAACTTGAACTTTGAACCATCACTTGGTTCAAGCACTTGGTTCAATCACTTTGGACTTAAGCCTTGAACCATTGGTTGGTTCAAGCAGTTGGTTCAAGCAATTGGTTCAAGCACTTGGTTCAATCACTTTGAACTTGAACTTTGAACCGTCGCTTGGTTCAATCGCTTGGTACAATCGCTTGGTTCAAGTGGTCAGTTAAAGCGATCAAATGAATGAGCAAAGCATAGTATTGAACCATTGAACTATTGAATCGTTGAACCAATTATTGGTTCAATCGATTGGTTCAATTAGAAGGTTCAAGGGAGTCTCCCAAAGCTCAAAGGACAAGTGCCCTTGCAGAGGGTAGAGAACACTTGCAAAGAGACCAAAGAAAAGGCCGAAGGAATCAACCAAATGGCGACAGGCGCACAGACGTCAACTTTGCAGAAGTGAAATAACCATTGGTTTTTTAATGAAAGGTGCGAACCCAAAGGAATTAAAAGGCTTAAGGCCAAAAAAGAAGATAGCCCCAAGGGCCGAAGGAGCTAGAAAAGACAAAGCCAGGAAGAGGCAAAAGAGCCAATTATAGAAATGGACAAAATAGTCCAAGTGGCAAAGTAAGGTGTTGACTCAAGGAATTACTCCAGTCGTTGACACAGTTTCTGCCAAGTGGTCATCAAGGGGTGAAAATAGTGAATGATGGGACCCATTTTTCTTCACTTAGCATTGATGAATAGACAAACTGCGTGAATGCCTTAAAGGAGCAGTCTAGTTTATAGACAGATGGCATTGCCCATGCTTTCACAATAATGTTTGAGCGCCAAAGTTAAGACTGGCAACTAACACAACATGTTCTTTCAGTGACTTCCTCTTCCTAATGTTTTTAATGCAACATGGGCCACTTGTAAAAGGGCACCCTTTCTTGCTTCCTCTTGCTCTATATATTGTAAACTTCTCATTTGAGAAAGGGATCTCTTAGCCTATAAGGCAAAGCCCTACCAAAAAATCTCTGGGTTTGTAAGGCAGAGCTCTACTAGATTTTACCTTGAATCGAGACATAGCATTTTTACCTCCATTTTGAGTTTGCACTTTTGTATATGTCTATGGCTTTGTCTTGTGTTAAGTCATTTTCCTTTATGCTTTCATAGAATGATTCCAGCATATCTAGTGTATTGTGAGCTTTCCTTTTGCAGGTTAGCCATAAGTGTCCCTAGAGGAGTATAGGCGCATGCGAATAGGCTGCCAAAGTGTGTCTTAGAACTCCTCTAGTAGTTCTTCTTCCATGTATCTCCACGGACCCCTAGCTCACTGATGCAGAAGAATTTCTCGTATCAAATGAAGTGTATGTCTGCTTGTCCTTGGTGGAAAGTGTAGGTTTGAGCTAAGTAGATCAAACTTTTTTGGTGTATCACCTTTTAGTTTAGGTTCTATTTTTTCATTATCTTTCTCCCTTTTCACCCCCCCCCCCCCCCGCCCCCCCCGACATTGTTAGCAGTAGGAAATCCAGGACCATAGAGATACATCAAAGGGAGCTAGCCCTTATCTAGAGACTCTCCCCCCAGTTTTGCCAGACCCACAGGGAAGAGGGGAGTTTCGATTGTGATGCTTGGAAGACAGGAGCTTAGCCTCCTGTCCAGGATGCAATCTGCGGCGTCAACAGTAATCTTGAAATGAAACATATTAGTTGAGTTGATTGGTGGAAACTATGACATACAAGATGGACTAGTAAATGGTGCTGATGGGATTTTCAAACACTATATGTGTGGAGAACTAGACATACTCTGGATATAATTGAGTGACACTAAAACTGGGTAGTTCATCACAAAACAATGCAAAGATTATACAATGACCAAATCTCAAAAACTTGGACTCCCATAACAATAATTTTGAAAAAAAATACATCAAGAAACTAATAATTATCATATGTGAACAATTTCCAATAGAAATAGCAGGTGCACAGAAAATACATAGATCACAAGGACTTACAATGAATGTGTTATATTTTGATCATACTGGTGTCAAGTGCCATGGCCTTGTCTATATTTCACTTTCATGATTAAAATTTATTAAATCATTGTATCTTCTCAATAAATTAGAAGATGAGAACTTTGTCATATCTAATAAAATCAATACAGAAATACAAAGACTTCAAACCTCTGCACAATGGCTACCACATTTTAGAATTGCTACCAAACCACATAATACTTTTGCAATTTTCTCTTGAATACACGAAGTTTGCAATTATATTTAGACAGCATAATCCACGAATATGATTTTATGCATGCAAGAAACTAGAAATGTAAACACCAAATAACTCGATTCTTACATATAATTTGGCTTGTTATTCCTTAACAAAAATCCATGAAATAATGTCTATTTAAAAAAAAAATTATTATAAAAAACACCAAAAAATTTTGCACATGAAACATGGAGACTATGACACATAATATATTTTATTTATACATATCAATGCAAATAATTTATATATACTTAATTTTGTATGCTTCAATTATTGATATATTTAAATTCATAAAAACAACATCTACTTGAGCATCCAATACCAAAGTCATATTTGTTGACGATTTCCATATTGACATGCTAAAGCAAAAAACATTAGAAAAACAACTTCTAAACATAATGCATAAACGTAATTTCTCTTTAGACTATTAAAAAATCTGAAAGAAAATAATTTTTAAATACACGATTAATTAGAGGCTTATAACAAAACCAATTTCATGAGAAAATTAAAACATTTATAGGAAAAATAAGTGTCTTAAACTTTCTAATGTCCGTCAGCTAAATTTCATCCAAATATGAGGTGCCCATACTGCATTTACAGAAAGCATAAGAATTGTTTAACATAAAAATGTACACAGACTTTGATGTGAACTGCATGCGCATGAAGCATGATAATTCTTTAACAAAGAACTGTACACTTTTACCTATCTTGCTCCCTCTCCTGTCCCCTTAACAGTGAACATCCATGAAACTGCTGCGGTTTCGGTGCCAAAACCGGAGTTGCAAAACCGTCGGCTTATGACCTGATGTTGAATAATTGAATTTGGATTTTGTTCATGGTTTTCAAAGATTCCACTGGGCAGTTACGTGTGTGATGGAGAACGATGAGCTCGGGAGCAGATCTGGTTGATTATTCATTATTGTTTTAACACAGTATAAAGTTCACTCAGGTAACATTCTTCATCATTTGCAGTCGATGCATCAATTCGTGCATTTCTTTTTAATAGTTGACGATTTTTCAAGAGGAAATAATTGATTTTGGTGTTAAAGATTGCATGACAGTGCGAATTTGCAAGAAAAGCAAGGGTTTCATCTAAGTCAAAAGCCAATGCTTGCACCGTACGCTAGATCTTCATTGTATGCTACTCAGCCATGCCAGCACCTGCACGGGTCTCCTCTCCGTCATTTCCAAAACCCTATTTGACATTGCTGGTATAATCTATTAGTGCATTCCGTACACTTTCCAGCTCTGATATGTTTCACTCGTTGCTCTACTTTCGGCTCACTGTCTTCAATGGATCTCCTGGCATTGATTCTGTTTACACCCACTAACATTTGATGCCAATGCTGTTTATTTACACCTGACTGCCATCGTCGGTCAACCACAGGTAAAGCCGTGTGAGTTGGCTGCTCCACCCACTTAACATTGGGGATCCATATCTAAATGCCAGGCATATCTACGCATGAAATTTCAACGAGTGACATGTTTTCAGGGTTCGGAGGTCCTGAAGGCTAAGCCGTTGATATACTTATATTAAACAAACCAGTATGCAGGTTTGCATTGACTTTTGTTGTTTTTGTACACGAACTATTTTCAAATACAACAAATTTTGTATCAGACCCACCCAAATACCAGAGATATTTATATTTTTAGACGTTTACGAGGTGGGAAGTGGCAGCACCGCCCTTCTCGACACTCCACCATCGTCTTATACTTTAGCTGATCCGTCAATAGTTGGTGCTGCCATGCTGTACACTGGAAGATCATCTACCTAAAATATTGTATATACTATGAAAACAGATAAATAACGCAAGCAATTTAAACATAACAGATAGTTGAAAACAAAAATGTTCCAATGCTTTAAAGTTAATGGAGGGCTTTTTTGAAGACGCTCGCTTACCTTTCCTCATATTGCACGTCGCTCCTGGGCTTCCAAGTTGTTGCCATTCTTACAAGTTTAAGGCTTGGAAGCTTCAACTTTCAACTAAGTTCCAGCTTGGAAGCTTCAAACTTTCTACTAAATTCTAACTGCTCAAGACTCATCCAGAATAAAATGGCAAACACAAATAAAGGAAAAATATAATTTTTTTTTCGAAAAAGAGATTTCATATATATATATATATATAGTAAATAACTAATTCAATAATTATTATTTAATTGTAAATATATATTATTGATTATTTTAATATTATATAAGTGTATTATAATTTAATAGAGGATTATAATTTTGTCATTGTGTTTTAATTATTTATGTTTTAAGTTTTTGCAATGTTCATTTACATTTAAATGCAATTTTTTTTCAGTATTATTTAGGTTGTAAAATTCTTCATATTCGTGTTACATGCCATTAATTATTTTCATCCAAAGTTTGTGCTTCTGATTATGTTTCTATAAAATTTCTCCATATTTTAATACTTGAAAATTGCAATGTATACACTTGAAATAATATATATTTAGTTATTTTTTATTGAGTTAGGTGGTATGAACACTTTATATTATATTTACATGAATTTTTGTTATACATGTAATACATAATAAGTAAAATGTATCAAAAACAATATTCTAACTAAATTCAATATTTATGGAAGCACAAAAATATATGTTTTTATGATTTCACTTATTATTTTTTATTTTGAATTGTTGAAACAATAGGTAAATTTGATGGTCATATGATTGTGTTACAAAAATATTAGTTGACAGAGCATATTTCTCCTTTACATTGTTAGTGAATTCAATTTCCAAATTGTAGAAGACTTCAACTTATTGTTTTGTGCTCTCCCTACAAATATTTGAATAAAAAAACTCCATATCTTTGTCAGTATTGATATCATTAATATTTTTTTTCTCCACAAAAAGGTTTATGTTTATATTTGTATTTTAAAAAAAAACCTCTACATTCTAATACCTAAGAATTAAACTATGTCCATTTGAAATAATATACACCAAGTTTGTTTTAATTGAATTGGGTAGTATGAACTTATATTTAGATGAATTTTTATTATATATGCTTGAAAACAACATTCTACCTAAATTCTATATTTATAAAAGAAAAAATAAAATAATTTATTTATACTACTTGATTAAATAAAATCCATAAAACCATTTATCCTTAGACTATGTTATTGGTAGTTGCTTTGTAAATGATATTGTGATTGCCTTCTGTGAGTAGTTTTGCATTGAAAAATATAAATCCAATTAAATTAAATTATTTTTTTACATTCTTAGTTTTAGGCATTGATTTTGTAATATACTTGTACAATATACAAAGAATAAATATTTTATTAACTATTTATTGAGTGATTTCACATGAGATTAACAATGTCCTGCATAAATATTCTTTCATTAACTTTGGAAAAAATGTTTTTGCACAGTGAGATGCCTTGAATTGGAACATTACAAGAGAATAAATTAGGATCAAAAGCTAACCAATTGGCATTTCATGACAATCGGGAATTGATGCTTCCAACAAGTTCCAAAGAAATAGGTAAGCATTCTATAATAAATTTTACTTGTTTTGATCATTAACAAGATATATATGGTAGTCATTTCATATACTTTTTAATTATTAAGAAAATAATAAATATATTGTCTAATATTGTCTTTTTCTATGCATGATCTTGCAATAGAGAAATAAAAAAACTAAAAATAGAAAGACAAACAAAAGACATCACATCAGATCCTTTGAAAATTTTGATTGATGTAGATTAGTACAAATGACAAAAGCACAATACTTTTCAATGATTGATGATGCTTTGAAGGATGAAAATCTATTTATATTTGCATTGGTCAATTTCAACTCTAAGCTCTAGGATAGAAATCCATTTAGACTGCAACCATTGCTTCCTAATCATCTCATCGTATATAACATGTTTCAAAGAGATTAGTCCATAAACACTTCTAGGCAACCTCCTCAACCTAGAACATTATCGCATGTCAAATTCACTCAATTTATTGAGTTATCATATTTCATCTGGAAGTTCTTTAAGCCCTCAAATATTTAAATGTGAAGATATTCCAACTAACAAAGATTTTTGATTGATATAGGAAGCTCTTTCAGGCCTAGTAATGCAAACAACATCAACATTCTTAGAGAGGTCAAATTTCCAAGATCAAAAGGTAACTTCTGAACCAGATGGCAGTTCGTAATAGATAATATTCAAGTGTAGGGTTTATTATATATAACAGGAGAAACTCCTCCAAATCGTTGCATTGATCCAAGGTGAATTCTTATAGCTTAGTGTTGTTAAATGTGGAAATATGACCAACCCATTCACACAATCTTAAAGAAAGTTTCTTCAAAATTTGTAGTATTTTGATTTGTTTTTGAAAAATGGGGTCATCAACCAACTTATCCAAGTGGACACTCTTGATTTGAGTAAGTGAAGATAAGTAATCTATACCTTGCATTGTGGCCCTCTTTGAACCATAATTAAATACCATGAGAAATTTCAAGTTTTTCATTGATTTGAAAAATGGAGGAAGAAAGTACTCACTTCCAAAAAAGAGTAACACTAGAGCATATGTCTTCAAAAAATTAAACTCATGCCATTTCTTCTCATCCAATTGCATGTACAAATCAATCATATGCAAAATCCCATCAGAACATTCACTAGCAATAAATACTAGTTGTTCATGTAATATTATTATAACAAAGGTATTGTCCTATCTATCATATAGTCTACTAAGTTCAGAAAGTGGTTGGTTATAAATAACAAAATGTACGGTTAATATTTATTAAATATTTTGATGATTGATTAAATTCCACATGTTAGGAAATTTTTAGAGTAACTCCCCTGTGTGAATAGAGAAAATTTAAGCTTTCAACAGCCTGTCATTATACAACTCCCATTTTCTAGGCAAGTTATGCTCCTTTGTGGGCATGAATAACCTTTTTTGTTCACCATGTTGTCTTGGCATCCCAAATACAAGGATATTCTTGCATTACATTGTGTTGAGAAAAATAAAAGCGTAGAGGCACTTCCACAAGAGATTTTTGACCTGATTATGTTAAATTGGAATCAAAATGTCAGTTCAATGTTTAATGTTTTGATAACAATAAATTTACTATAAACAAGGTATGGCAATTACCCTAGACTGCTCATTAGATTCAATAAGTTTTTTCTTGCAAGTTCTAATAAGATGACAATGACATCCTACCAATCCATATTTTGAACATAAACCCAAATGTGTAATAGAGCATTAACAAATATTTTCCTATCCTATGGAAACCATAGGCATTTTCAGCAGTATTGTTGATAGTATTATATAGTGTAGAGAAAAAAATTTGCACAGTATCTAACAAGCCAAACATCCCAATAGGATCCCATTTGTAAAACATCAAAAACCAATCATGGGTGACCCTGTTAATTATATGTATTTAGTGTCTCTAAGGCATAGATGACATTAATACTATAATTATGCATATAATTTTTCTTAACATTGGTATTTTTGATGGGACTTGATTTCAAAGTGGACTATATAAGAGATAAAATCATCAAAACAACTATCTAGTTGGCCATAATATTTTTTCTTATTGAGTAAAATTGCCTCTCAAAAGCTTAAAGAAAACATTATAATTCTTCAGTGGACCCCCCCCCCCCCCCCCCCCCCCCCCATCATAAAATTAATCTATTATTATCATGATAACTACATTTTTTGTCCATACCATGCTTGTAACAGACATTTCTGGGGTAAAAATTATTACGGCAATTGAAAAATAATAGTATACAATCTTTCATCGAGTAATGCTAAGGTCACCAAATTTAGAATATACATACCACCTATTATAGGGGACAGAAAGAGGAATGCATATCAAATCCACAATGCAAATATAATCTTTTCATACCATTAGTGTTGCTTCAATTATCATTTTCAAGAACAAAGAACTATCTATTCATTCAGGTTTATGCATACTTTTCCAACTCTTGGAGTTAATTTTATTGTATTTCTTGGTAGATATTGTAGTCCATTTTGGCTAAAGTTAAGATCAACTCATTTATTATGCAAGGGATCTTGTAGTTAGAAGGCCCAATGTTGAGGACACACTAAATATTAAATCTAAGTGATTTTAATGGTTATCTAGATGGAAGGTGTCATAACAATGATCTAAGTTAAAAAGTTACTTATAATAAGTCTTTCCAATCCAAATATCATAAATACCATATTGGTCAATGTATCTTATATGTTTTATCCACTATAAACTAGCCAACCAGGGGACACATAATGCATACTGATTTTGCAATGAATGAACAAACCCTGCAAAGATTAAATCCCAAAAATAATTTCAAAGATTAGCCATTTTTACACACCTTTTTTTTTAACCTACTTCTCCTTTGAGATATTTCATAACTATATTTTGGTCATTCACTGTACCATTTTCTTATCTTTTGGTGAGATAATTTCCAGATAAAGATTTTGCTTCTTCCTAATTGTTTTCTCCTGGGAACATCACCTAAGATGCTTTGTACAAATTTATAATTGTTATAATACCTTGACCACTCTTTTATATATAAGTGAGTAAGTCTTTGTCTCTTAGGTAATTGAGAAATAAATATACATAGTAGTTGGTTTGATTAAAATGTTAGCAAAATGTAGTGAAAGAAGCATCTTTTAAATTTCATGTTATATGTTACCTAAAATGCCAAAAAAAATTGTGCATAACTCTAGCACTAGATAAATTTTTGAATGGGAATATTGTATTTAGTATTTTATAAATTAAAACATATTATGTGATACATAGGTGATATGCATGCCTCACAAAAGGAAAATATAAGCCATATTCAATAATAAAATTTAGGAAAAACATAGAGCAGTTTCTTCAAAATACTTGGACACACATAATATCCATTTCAAATTAAAATCTTGAAACTAATAGAATTATTAACTATGTCTAGTGTTGATGATATTCCCTCAATTATTTCATTTTGCGTCTAGTGCCTAGCCAGCCAGAAAATTGATTTCAAAAAATATGGAAAGCAAGCATAGAAACTATGAAATCCAATCATAATTAATAGATTTAGTTTACAATTACCTATGGACATAATTTAAATCCTTATTTATCTCATATTTGAAATGTCTTGCTATGTCTAATCTCTCCATCCTATCTACCATTGAGATACCAGTGAACAAGTATATGGGATAAACATTAGGCACTGCAACAACAAAAATAAGGCCTGTCAATGCATGAACTTGATATAAACTACTCAGACTATTTATACAAAAAATTTAGGACTAACCCCCATTTATAATAATTTTTAGGATTGATTTCAAATACTTGAGGCAATTGAGATTTCTAGTATGCATTAGAGATAATTAGTTGTAGATAGATAATGGAAGAGTGAGCCATCTTTGTTCTGATGTATTAAAACATTGTTCTAGTCAACTATGTTTTGAATTCCATTAACTATATACATCACTGACCCATCATACTCATTCATGAGGTGTATTTATGTGCTGTAAAAGCTAAAATACTTGTGAAGTTACAAGAAATGAAAAAAAAAAAAAAATAGATCTTAGAGGTTCTAAATAGAAAAACTAATTTTAAGAATACCTTTTGAGGATTTCTTCTCAGTTGGTGAGAATTAGTTTTATAGAAGTTAAATCATAATGGAGTTCCAAGCAAAAATCTCTTGCATCATATATCATTGTTCTAGACCAAACATCATCAAACATCACTAGAGTTTTCTTAGATTACCTCATTAGCTATTGTTGTAGTTGTATATGGGAATATTCCATGGTCTAAAACTCAGGGCTTTTTCTCCCAATTATATTGTTCCATATAATTTATAAAATTCCTTTCATATTTGGGGATTGTGAAACAATAACGAAAAACATGTTTTCAAAATAAATAACACATGCATATACTATGAAAATAGATAAATAACACAAGTAATTTAAACATAACAAATAGTTGAAAACAAAAATGGTCCAATGCTCTTAAAGGTAATGGAGGGCTTATTTAAAGATGCCTACTTGTCTTTCCTTAGATTGAAAGTCACTTATCGGCTTCCAAGCTCTTGCCAATGTTAAAAGCTTAAATCTTGGAAGCTTAAAATTTTTACTAAGTTCAAACTACTCAAGACTCGACCAAAATAAAATGGCAAACACAAATAAAAGAACAATATAAAATTCTTTGAAAAAGAGATTTCTCAAATGTGTGTGTGTGTGTGTGTGTGTGTGTGTGTGTTTATTATATATATATATATATATATATATATATATATATATATATATATATATATATATATATATATATATATATATATATAGAGAGAGAGAGAGAGAGAGAGAGAGAGAGAGAGAGAGTAAATAATTAATTTAATAACTAATAATTAATTTTAAAATATATTATTGATTATTTTAATATTATGTAAGTATATTATAATTTAATAAAGGATTATGATTTTTTAACCATGTTTTAATTATTTATAATTTATGTTTCCATAATGTTCACCTTCATACGAACAAGTCAAGTCAATTAAATGCAATTATATTTTTTAGTATTATTTTGATTATAAAATTCTTCATATTTGTCTTATATGACATTAATTATTTTCATTCAAGGTTTGTACTTTTGTTTATGTTTCCATAAAAAAAATCCATATTCTAATACCTAAGAATTGCACTATATGCACTTGAAATAATATATATTTGGTTATTTTTTATTGACTTAGGTGGCATAAATAATTTATCTTATATTTACATGAATTTTTGTTATACATGTCATACACAATAAGCAAAATGTATCAAATACAATATTTTAGATAAATTCAATATTTATGAAAGCATAAAAATAGATGTTTTTGTTCTTCAAACTATTATTTTTTTATGTTAAAGTGTTGAAAAAATGGGTAAATTTGATGGCCAAATGATTGTGTTAGGAAAATATTAGTTGAAAAAGCACACATCTCCTTTACATTTTTAGTGAATTCAATTTCCAAATTGTAGAAGACTTTACCTTTTTGTATAGTGTTCTCCCTAAAAATATTTGAATAAAAAAACTCCATATCTTTATCACTATTGACATCATCAATTTTGTCTTTCTCCATAAAAAGGTTTATGTTTATCTATCTACTAAAACAAATTCTACATTTAATACCTAAGAATTGAACTATGTTCACCCGAAACAATATATATTGAGTTTTTTTTTTAATTGAATTGGGTAGCATGAGAAATTTATCTTATATTTAGATGAGTTTTTAGTCTATATTCTTGAAAACAACATTATAGATAAATTCAATATGTATGGAAGAAACATAAAATATTTTTTTTTTAATTTTGCATGATTAAATCAAATCCACACAACTTTTTATCCCTAGACTATGTTATTGGTAGTTGCTTTACAAATTCTATTATGATTGCCTTCTATGAGTAGGTTTGCATTGATAAAGGTAAATATAATTAAATTAAATTATTTTTTTACTTTCTTATTTTTAGACATTGATTTTGTAATACACCTATTGTACACTATACAAAGAATAAATATTTTATAACTATTTATTGAGTGATTTCATGTGAGATTAAAAAATTCTTGCATAAATATTCATTAATTGACTTTGGAAAAAAAATCATACAGTGAGATGCCTTGCATTGGAACATTGAAAGAGAATAAACAAAGATCAAAATCCAAGCATTTGGCATTTCATGCCAATCAACAAGTTCCAAAGAAATAGGTAAGCATTCTATAATAAATTTTACTTATTTTAATCATTGACAAGATAAATATGGCAGTCACTTCATATAGTTTTTAATTCTTAACATACATATCACTATGTTTTCATATATAGTCTTTTTACATGCATGAGCTTGCAATAGAGAAAACAAAAAAAATGAAAACAAAAAGACAAACAAAATACATCACATCAAATCCTTCAAAAATATTGATTGATGTAGACTAATACAAATGATAAAAAATACGTAATCCTTTGTAATGATTGAAGATTCTTTGAGGGAAGAAAATATGTTTATATTTGTATTTTTAAATTATAGTATTGGTGATTTCCTTTTTGACACATTTCAAGTCTTTTTGCATTTTTGTTACTCATCAAGTATGATACAAACTGGAATCATTAACTATTTTATAAATTGAATAGCAATGATACCAAAGTGATAAATTCATATGCTAATCAACTACACCCAATGGTGCTATATGATTTACATCATATACATTACATAAGCACATACTTTCATAGAATGAGGGTTTCTGCAAAAGAACTTACAAATGGAGGTGAAATTGATTTTTGGGATGACATATTTTGTATCCAGTGGCTGTGAAAATGGTTGGACATACCATTTTGTATCTGATCTCTAAAAATAAAAAGAACTATCTACATTTTAA
This sequence comes from Torreya grandis, assembly GCA_037957365.1. Classification (NCBI taxonomy): domain Eukaryota; kingdom Viridiplantae; phylum Streptophyta; class Pinopsida; order Cupressales; family Taxaceae; genus Torreya; species Torreya grandis. The sequence goes on along the minus strand of JARHVA010000974.1, from coordinate 1,955,476 downwards.
CAAAGAAAGTTCTATTTTTCCATATTTGATATTTTTTCATGATATAAACCTGACTCATGGCCATTTTAAACCATTATTTTCCAAGAAAAAACATTGACAACTCAATAATCAATACAAAGCTATCAAATGCTTGTAATAATAATTTTTTATGTTGGAATACCACTGTTGATATAATATAAGGTCATAGAATATATAGAATTAGTACATTTGGCTTAGACTGTAGAGAAATCTTATTCAATGTCATTAGTTTATTAATTGGACATGAATTAAATGGTCATGCTCTTCCCTGATATATAACCCAGTGTTTTTGTAATGGAATTATGGGACTAAGAAGTAATGCTTTGATTTCTATGGAGGTTTGTAAGCAAGAACTATTAAAAAAATCCCAAAAACACTTTTGATTATAAAATGTAGATTGCAACTATTGGAATGCCACATGAAAAAAGTGGCATTGAAGGCAATGACTTTTGTTGTTCATGGATTTTGAACATTCTAGAAAGCAAAGTTCAAATATGGTCAGAAAAAACCCAAACCATTTCAAAAATATATTACAATTATGCTTAGACACATAAAACATATTAATTTTTTTTTGCTTTAAGACAGATACAAGTCATATTCACTATGAGTTATTATAAATGGTTTTTAGAAATCATGTTACATATGGAATGCGTCATGCAGTTGAAAATACTTGCCAAATACTAACACTTATTTTTAAAATATAACTCAATCTAGGAATAACCTACGAATATCATTTCACTTTTAAAAATGAATCATACGTATGTAGAAACTGAAAAACATATACCAAAAGCATCTAATGAAAGATCTACCAAAAAGAATGGCCTAAATAAATGCTAAAATTCATTGTGATTTGTAGAGGTAATTATATATATCCCAAGAACTAACTACTTTACATGCAAACAACATGACCAACAAACTTCCAAAAGTATAAACACTTATCTGACATCAGTCAAAGACACACCCATTCATGCTTGTGTGTTTTTTGAATGATTACATTTTAAAAATGATATTTTTATAATTGAAAATGATGCCATGAAAACATTTCATTCTATTTTTTTTGATACAATGTCAAAAGCACTTGCATTAGGCCAAAAAATATGAAAACAGTGCAAAGGATCTCTCAACAATGAAAAAAATCTTAAATTTGTTGTGCCTTTTAATACTAGAAGAAACAAAAAAATAAGTGTTGTGAAAAATTTGACATCTTTAGAGGAGAGATTGGTTTCCTTGAGAATTCTCTTTACCCAAATACGTGAACATGTCTATAAATGCTCAGAATAAGGCTTCACTGGAAATATTATAAATGTTCATATAGGCTTTGATATAATCCAAAAGGCATTTTCTAGACAATTGAATGAGACTGAAATAGTTGGAATTAAAATAAAGTGCAAATTAGATATAATGATGCATATTTAATAGGAAACATAAGACCTGCATGTGCCATGAATGCATCATTAAAACTTTGTCAAACCCCACTATATAATGAATGCACATGATGGAGTGATCTCATGAGATAAGCAAGTGCACATCACAATTAAGCTACTAGTAAATGAAATCATGCATAGAATAATATTGCAAAGGAATTAGAGAAAATAAAATACTCCATATCATTCTATATTATGATTAATTACTTATACAAAGGCTCAAAATTCACATCTCTCAAAGTTGTCATATCTCACAACTGAGTAGCTCAAACAATCCAAAATATACTACATTAAAACTATAATACATTACATTATCTTCATTAAAAAATATGAAGGAAGAGAGGTGAATATATAGGTTTGAGAGATAAAGATACAACACATTTTAGTGAATGTGAGACTAATCATCCCAAGTAACCCAAATGATCTCTAGATCCGTAAGCAAGCTAATATAACTATGTAGGCAAAACCTAGTGGAAAAAATTTCTACACCAACACCTCCCATAAGTGTAGCTTAGGTAGGCGATGATACAAAAAAAGGATCCCAACAACAAGCCCTGATAAGGTACACATGTATAATACAATCCCTCCCCCGCTCAAAAAAAAAAGAGAAGTAGCCACCTTCACAAAAGAGAATATGCCCCCTAGAATAGAGAGAAAAGGAAAGAAGGAGCTAAGAAGCCCCCTCAAGAGATGATATTCTCCTATAGTGATAGTAGATGCCCAATACTGAATGATGAAGATGATCCTATTACATCAAACAACATTCCTCCCCTTAGGAAGAAATAAAACTAAAAAAGAGTGCAAATAATCTACCCATTTTAGAAAGGAATATGAAGGAATAAATATCATCTAATGTGCCTCCAAAAACTTCTCAAATGTCTCCATGTCCATAGGTGAAGATGCCAAAATCCATACATGTACATGCCTAATCAAAGAATAAGGTGACAAATCAAGACCATGTATAAATGGCTAATGAACAAGATCCATAGATGATGATGATGAGACAACAACTGTGATGAGGTTGTCATAAAATAAGAGAGATAAACCCTAAATTTTTTCCTTTGCATCTATAATATGATTCTCCATAAACAAGTTTGAAACACCTATCAAGAGATCATCACTTAATTTTAAATCTAAAAGACAGTGTATGTCTTGCTGTAAATAATCACTGAAAACTCTTGATTAAGAAACTCTTAAATCTGAAGTAACAACAGATGAAATAGGATGCAAAGTTTCCTCAATAATAGATGGGGTTTCAATGCATGTCAACCATATAAATTGATCATCCAATGAGGATGTGTCCATATAAGAAGAGGCATCAGGAATCTCTGTAGGTGCATGGTCATCCAAGGAAACATCAATTTTAGATGAAGATCTAATTTATCCATACAACTATTAGATGATGGTCTATGTAGTGAAATGGCACTCATTATGCTCGATATGATGCATAATATCCTCATATATAGTTAGACATATTAGGCCATATACCATGCCATTATTGTTAGACCATGCATTCTTCTGTTCATGGGTAGTTATTTTAGGAAATTGTCTTAGGAGACAAGGCAGTATATTTTGTTCTAATAAATGATTCTTTATCCCTGACTTCTAAGACAAATAGTTCTTTGAAGTTTGCCGTACAATAAATTTATGGAATTCATTACTAATATCCATGATGAAACCCCAAAAAGTGGAACTTTATCTCATTTCATGACTATAATTAACCCCATTAAATGTGTTAACCATAATGCATAAATAATGTGTGACAAAGATAAGATGTGCGGACAAGAACCAACACAATGACAACCCCCCCCTTTTAATTAGTTCCAAAATTATGTCAAGTAGCCCCCCAAATTTTAGCACTTTATAAAGTAGTGATTTTTAAAAGGAAAATTGGCCCAATACATAAAAAATAATAAAATAAAAACTTTTATAAAAGATGGTACTCAATTTTGAGTTACCGTTTTTAAAATATTAACAATACACTTTCCTGTAAATAAGACTATGACTAAAATCTTGCAATTAAAACTTTAAAAAAAAGTACCTTTGGGCAAAGTAAAATATGCCTTCCAACCACTCATTGGAATCAAGTTTTTCCATAGTCTTCTTCAAGCCAACTAAAGTCAAAAAATACTTGCCTAATCACTCTTATGTGTAATTTTTTGAAAAATCCTCTTACTAGGTGTTTTATTTAAAAAATATGCAAAGTTATTTTAAATAAAAATAAAGCATTCTTTTCTTTTTAATTGTTTTAGGTCATAAATTCGGTTTTGACTTTAGTAAGGATGAGAGAGGATTTGTACGGTGCTGCCAATGGAAGGAAAAATCTACTAAAATCAAGAAAACAAAATGATGCAGGTTCCTTTGCAATAGTTGATCCTTTATGCCTCAGCAACACATGGAAAAAAATATGCAAAAGGGATATCAATCAAATCAAATTTAATCTTCTCACCTCTATGCTAACCTTACATAGCTGAATCTATAGATCCAAAAAAAATTCCATATAAAAATGGAACGTAGGGATAACTAATAGCATATATGATCCCTTAAATGAAAATAAAGGATATCAATGCAGATCTGATCTTATATTGTTCTGCCATATCCTCCTTCCTTGGAGTCCTACATAGATATGATATGATGTCAGATCTGATATGATGTGGATGGAAGGCTTCCAACTCTATGGAGAGGATGCCAAATTTGATAATGTCAACGTTATTGAAACCAACCAAGTAGACTCTAATGCAAAATAGTCCAAATGCCTTCATCAAACTCCAATGTGGTTTAGATGATGAGCATTATCTTCTTTCATCATCTGATGTTCCTCTAATCTCACAAAAAATAACACAGATCTACGCGGTACGTCCAACGGTTTTCAATGATACTTTTCTCTACTTCCAACACACTTTTTTGTTGTAGATCTTTTCCAAGAAAATAGAGCTAAAAAAACCACCAATGGAGAGAATGATGCCAAGAACAAAGTTTGTTACTCTTTTCAATGCCTCTCCTCACTAGCAATCATATTTTTTTCTCCAAGCGTTGACCTTCTTTCCACTTCAATGCCACTTCTCTTCTCTTTCTCAATACCTCTCCAATCTACAAGTGTCACTCTACATCCACTATGCTTTCTCCAGCGCATTGGAAATATGCAAGCCAATAGTCAAATCTAGAAAAGATAAGGCAACAATAAATTTTGATGCCTTATGTAAATTTGAAAGGATAGATGCCTAGCTCCTCTACATAGATATCATGCCTCCTTTTTAATGCACCTATATCCTCCTAGATCCCACACTACAATGTAGATCTTAAGCCAAAAGGGATGATAGAAAGGATGTAGCTTGGGAATATCTACATGTAGGTCTAATTAATGGGCAAAATCAAGTAGAACAAGTGGTTTGAGAGCCAGTGGTGAGTGAGTGGTTTAATCAGTAAGACATCTTAGAGAAAATAAACACTTGATAGTCATATGGTGGATGACATGCTGGTTATCTCAGGTAGAATGTTGATTTGATATTAGCATAAGTATATCTTGGCTTATATATCTATAGCTTAACAACTTATACTACCAATATAAAAGAAAAATACATGTAACCAAATAACAAGCAAATGCCAATTAGCGAATAAACCATAGATGATCCACTTTGATCTATAGTGACCTTGATGGTCGTGAGGATGATATTAAAGATCTGCAACCAATGTAAACAAGATCCATCAATACCATAGATTTTTGTAAACCCTTTAAAAACATTCCTCACAAATATGCAAATAAACTCCAGATTTCATAAAAATACTTACAACATAACAAATTAGATAATCATGAACATGTATTGGTGCTTTGATACCATAAAAGAGTTGTATCCATGATCATCAGATAAATGAATGCACATGATGGAATGATCTCATGAGACAAGCAAGTGCACATCACAATGAAGCTACTAGTAAATGAAATCATGCATAGAAGAATATTGAAAAAGAATGAGAGCAAATAAAGTACTCCATATCATTCTATATTTTGATGAATTATTTATACAAGGGGTCTAAGTTCATAGCTCTCAAAGCTGTTATATCTCATAACTGAGTAGCTCAAACAATCCACAATATACTGCATTAAAACTGTAATACATTATTCTAACTACATTAAAAATATGAAGGGAGAAAGCTGCATATATAGGTTGGAGAGAGAAAGATACCACACATTTCAATGAATGTGGGACTAATCTTCCTAAGTAACCCAAAAGACCTCTAGATCTCTAAGCAAGCTAATATAACCATGTAGGCAAAACCCAGTGGAAAAAAGGTATACACCAATAGAAGATTATAAAAGTAGATTTGAAAAACAAATGGAAAGTTATCAACTAACTTTATCCATATCAAAGATACCAAAATAGTCACACATGAAGATGAATCATAACCAATCACTGAATCTTTGGTCCATGCCTTTGGTGAATCATAATTCATACAAGATTTAAAAGATGAGATCATTGAAATTACTCCATCTTAAGGATTCAAACCATTAGGTATCTTTGAAGATAAGTTTTCTAAGGAAATGAGCTTTCCAATTCTATATTATGGTTTTAGTCATCCTAATGATATGCTATAGAAAATGTCATACCAAAAAATATCAAAATAGTATCTTCTTCATAAATAAAATGACATTACAACTCACATCACTAATATCTTCTTCAAATCTATTAAAATATTTATACATCAGGTTTCATCTTGTGTTTGGATATGCATATGAAAATGTGAATTGAATGGCAAAACACTTTATTTCAAAGATGTTAGAAATAAAAAAAATCCTGAAATCACCAATAGCCTATATAGCTTTCAAAAACATTAGAATGTCACCTATCCATTTTGAAAATTCAAGAAAATATATTTTTGAAATGATCAGGCAATTTGGCCCAACATTTTTTTATACATTAACAATTGGTAAGCATTGTTGGGAGCCATTTTGTCGTGCATTAAAATAGTTGTCTCCTAAAAGAATTAATAAACACAAAGAGACAATTGAAGATGATAACATTAATACAATGATTATAAAATACTTTGTTCTTTGTAGTCATTATTTCAACCATATATCCAATGCATTTAAGAAATTTATGTTACAAAATGAAAAACTATTTGGAAAAGTTTTGGATTATGTTTTTGAAACAAAATTTCAAAATAGAGGGAATGAGAATTTGTATTTCATGCTTTGGGTCCATGATGCACCCATATATGGACATTGCTCAAATACTAAAATCAAAAACATTACAGACAAGTACATAGCTTGTGATTCGTCATTATTTGAAGATAATTTGGCTAGAATGCAAACACATCATCATATAAGCACATAAAATTTATATTAATTCTCATTTTAGATTCAATTTTCCATTGCCTTTAATGAGCATAAAAAATATACCAAAGTCACATCATTCCAAATGTTTTTGCAAGATATAGATTTGTCTGAAAGAATACATACTTTCTTTGTGATCTTATATTTCATGACCCATCATACTATTAAAAAGACATCCATCATATATATGGATAAATTCATTTGTAAAAGAGGTGTCTAGATTGTGGTATGCTAAGACATATGCATAATTCATTCTAGATGTATATGATGCTACAACATATTTTTGCTCCTATGTGACAAAGTTTGATTGTACATTAAAAAATGCATTTTAAAAAGTGTGGGATGAAAGTGTTCATAACAATGACAAAAAACTATATGGCATAATAATATTTTGGAAAAACTCTTCTACAACATCAACAAATGTCTAGTCACCAAGATGCCCACATTGTGCTTACATTACCACGACACTATAGTTCAAGAAAAATAGTTTTAAACATGTCACCATAGACAAAAATAACATACATTTTGAAGAGTCTAACACTATTAGCATAGGAACCAAATTAGTTTAGAAGACATAATACATGTGCTTCTCCTATATAAAAATATGTTTCAAGAATAATGCATTTAGAACACATATCTTTGGCTGAATATGTTGCATAATACCTTGGAAAATATTTAAATAGAAAAAAACAAAATTTGACATGTGAGATACAATATGCACATGGATCTTGAAAATCATTATAGAGAAAAAATGATGTTATTTATACCATTTCATGATGACTAAGAGACATTGAATTTTTTTTTCAATATGTGGGTTGAGACATACCTTAGTCATAAAACATAGATAGACAAAATTGAATCCATGGTTATTGCACATCACATAGAAAAATGGGGCAATATTGACACTACTGCAGAAAATCTTGACATTGCTTCTGCCATAATGTTTGCCATTGACAAAGACAATGACAAGAATCTAATATGTAATATCTATGAATCATATGACAAACGCTTTGATTTTCATTACATAAGAGCTATCAAATTATTCAAGAATAAAAAATCAAAACCATTTCAAATAACCAACACACCATTTCTAGTCATCAAAGAAGTGTACTTAAAATTATGAATGCAATTGAATAAAGAGCATAAAATCATTGTCATATACATTGAAATAATAAAATCACTAGCACCAAATATTCCAATCTATTTTTTTAACAAGAGGATTTGGCATAAGGAAAACATTCACTGCAAAAGTAATATATCAAAATTTAGCATGGTTCTATAACAATCAACTCGAAAGTGATCTTTTGAAAATAAAATGAATAATTATTGCATATACTATAAAATTTCCATAGAATGCAAAGGGTCTAACTACACATTCTATTTTTCAATTTCCATATACATCTACACAAATCTTGCAATTGGATTCAATTACTTTGGATATCCTAGGCAAGCATTCTGAATAATCACAGTTACTACAAATTGATGGAATATCTCTACTAGGAATTTATATCCTTTAAAATATAGATAAAAGACTTTATAAAATCATGCATACACCTACAAAACCATTTTCATAAATTGATAGTATCTTTGTCAGTGAATTTTATCAAACATAAGATATTCAAGATAAATGGGTTTCTAAACAACCAATCTTGCATGGAGAAAAAAATCCATATAATTTTTGGCATGAAAATGTAAAGTGATTTCAACTACAACAAGTTGTTAAACAAAGAAACATGCATTTCATTTACATTCTAAATTGGATCAGAACTTGTCAATAGACTACATCAAACATTGAATACTTAAATAATATATGTCATAGACCTTGTCCTTATAACCCAACATTTCCATAATTATTTCAAAATAATGATGATGATAAAAATAAAAATGCTAGGATGTTTTCCTTCTAAGAGAAAAATTAATCCCATGTATGAATAAAATGAAAAAACATCCACCAAAATCGTGTAATGTAAGAGATATATAAAAAAAATGGTCTAAACAAATGCCATAATTTATTGTTATTTGTAAAGGTAATGATACGTAGCCAAAGAACTAGTTATTGTTAGCATTAAATTGTGCACCCTAGGATCATTGATTCTTCTCCTAAATTTTTATGCAATATGTAATAATATCTCAAGCTTGTGGGAACCTATGGGAGAGATGAATCTCTAGTATTATAAGGGCTAGCTCCCTAGAACTTCCTTATACTGCTCTTCAACTACTCTAACAACTTGGTAAGGAAAAGATTTTAAGGAAAATAGCTAAAAAAAATAAGAGGTGATACACCAATGTAAATTTTCCTCACACTTGACTTAAAATACTACTTGAATATGAAAAATGTGCTTTTTACACAAGACTCACAACCTTAGAACTCTCATTACATCAATGTTTCACAAACTAGATTCAACAAGGTGAATGACTCTTATGAAGGAAATGAATGACACCAAATTAATACATTCATGAATCACTTATAATATTTATACACTTGTAAGTAATACTATTAATGACATACAACAACCATCTATCCACAACTTGGTAGACCATCAACAGTGTAAAGCTAGCAAAGACAACTTTACTAAACTAAACCAACATGATTCAAGTCATGACACAATATTACATTGTATGAGTGGAATTAAAAATTGCATTATCTTTTAAAGAGTTTTTCATGTACAAATTTGGCTAGATTTTCCCCATCAACAAATGGAGGCTGCCAAAACAAGTCAAAACAATGCATATTTATAGCCTAGAGAGAGAGAACAAGCAAGAGGAAGTCCAAGGGTCACTTGGACATGTGTCCATATGGAAAATGTAATTAAATTTTAAATTTAAATATGATTTATGTGATCCATGCCAAGTCAAGAGGTACACTTGTCAAAATAGGTCACAAATAAAGTGAAAAGTGGAACAAAACTACCAATTTTGCAAAAGAAACTGCCTACTTGAGTAGCCTTCTAAACTCCTCTTTTTCCTACAAAACCTGAAGTATAATTTCTGTCCAAGATAGGAGGGGTTACAAGAAACATCATAAATTAATTTTTATGGTCTCTGATCATCCCGATTATTGTGGACATGCACAATCATACCAAGTAGTTTTAAAAAACTCATTTCCATGCACCCTTACCACTTGGCACTCCAAAACTTCAAAATATAAAAAATAATTCATAAAAAATGGGGAACGTCACCTTTTAAGGGATTCCAAATCATCAATTAGAATAAAAAACCTATAAAAACTTCCCTTGATCACTTTTCACCACTTTACTCCAAAGTTCACTAGTTGGCTTACTAGAGTGGCCAAAAGTGAAGGCTTATTTAGGACACTTATAATAATTTTTATGATTGGAAGTGAATTTTTTTATTTAAATAAAGCATATATATTCCTCTCAAAACTTATTTCATCTTTCAACTCCTTCTACAATTTGTACACCATTAAAAATGGTGAAAATAAGCCCTTTTCTCCCTTGTTCTATATGGATCCATACAAACAATCCATATTTATGGAATCCTAGGAATTTCCCATAAAACTTTAATTTTATATCCCTGGTCCAATTTTTCCATTTTAGTGCACTTTTTTCTTGATTTCCACCATCAAGTCTATCTAAGGGCTTTAGGAGGGTTTAAGAGGTATTAAGGTCTTAAGGATTGTTCATAAATTTGTGATGTTGAAAAATACTTAGAATTGAAATTTTGTCACCTAAAAGACCTCCTTAAATTTTCCTAAAATCATTTATGTCCCATGAAAGAGTTTTTAAAAGATACAAGCAAAAGAAAATGACCTTCAAATAAGATTCCTGCATTCTATGAGGGTTCTAGCACGTTTAAGGCTCAAACAAACCTCTCCTAGTGTTTTCATGCCATAAAAAAGAACCCAATTCTATAATTTATCCATGAAAATGTTTTATTACTTTTGATGTCTTACCAAGAAACCAAATTTGAAGTTGCCCTTGCTTTGGAAGAGTAATCATGCCTTACCAAGTAGCCTGTCTGCCCCTTGTGAACCAAAAGATGATACTATTCTCTATCAATGGACTCCTAGAGTTTTAATTAATCCTATTTAAACCTTTAAAACATCAATAAAATCATTAAGAGTCCCTAGGAAGTGTGTAATTTGAGTTGACACCTTATTTGGGGGTGGGAAAGCGTGTTTTCCCACTAGACCTTCATGCAAAGCTCCTTGTGTGGACCAAACCATTAATGTCCAAAAATTATAGTTTGGTTTTTTAGGTTCCCCTAGGTTTATCTAATATATATCATCCCATTTACTATTCAAACTTAGTGTAAACCTCCTATTAGATAGATTTCCCAAAACTAGTCTTCTTCCTACATGCATGGACTAAGTTAGGTCTGAGACAAAATAGTATCAGGCCTATTCCTCTATGAAAAGTGAATATTTTGGGAGATATAGGAGGTCATGATAGTAATTTTACCAAAAAAATTTATTAGATTCTGATTCAGGAGCATATTCACAAGTTTGAGTAGTGTTTTAAAGGTCCTTGGTAGAGGTAAGAGTGTCTACTTATGGTCAATTCCATTTTGCTCCAAAACTAGGTAATTTGAATATTCAAATTTGATTTATGCTCTTTCATCTTGTAATAAGGCCTAAATATTATATAAAGGAAAAATGGTTATTATTTTTTGTCAAAAATGGTTATAGAAATCATAATATACTCACACAAGTCTATTGGAACAATATATAGCTTGTTAAGATCTTGTTTTTTTCCAAAAAGTTTGTTAGACCTATTTTAAGAGTTGGTTTACATGCAGCTAAATTAGGAGAACTATTGGTTTGGTTTTATTTTGTTAGATTATAGCTTGGTTTTTTCAACCCAAAAGGAGGCATATGATGTAATATATTGTGGAGAAGGAGATTGGAATGAAAATTAGCAACTTTGGTGTGTTTTCTTATCACTTTTTTGTAGACTGCATCCACATAACATACAAGACAACAAGCTCATAAAATGACAGTCAACTTTAAGGACTTGTTTCATCCACTGTGAGTGCCCAAGGTTATATAGCAAGGTAAAATAATATAAATACAATTTTTTTTAGTCTTGACAATCAATGGCTTGTTTTGTAGGTTGATTTTTATGCATACTGGCCCAAATCAGGGCTTCCTAGTATAGCAAATGTGTATAGTGAAAAATTGTCAATTTTTGAAATTTGTAAACTCTCCATAAATTCTTTCATTGTCATAAGTTTCAAACCCTAACTCATTAGGTAGGTCAACTTTCCAAACTTTGTTCATAACCTAACCTTATAGGTTGGTACAAACTGTCATAGTGAGCTTTTGAGGATGGTATAGGGTTGCACGTAGATCAAAATTAATGTTGAATAATCTTATTTTGCATCTTTATACCTTTTGTTATAATTTTTATCCTTTATTCCACTCAATTATCTATCTCACCACCTAAATAAATCCTTTGGAGGTTTAATTAGGTCTATTACAGTCTATAGGAGGACAAGTCCGTACAAAGAATTCATACTCCATTTTCTCATATGTCATTATACTTGTTAATGGGTACTCAAATCATCTATATTTATGTAATATCAATAGTATAAGGGAAAATATGGAGGAAAATCAGTCAAAAAAGGCTACAAGCTTTAAGTGTCCCATGAGTCTAACATGGTCTTATGACCTCTTACACTTTATTTGATCTATTAAGTGGGTTTATGTAGGTGTAACTGGTATGTGATAGTATATATAGTTTTTGCACAAAGTATCTAAGTTTTTGTTTGAATGTGTAAACCCTTATTCATAGTTTCATGTCTTAAACTCAAGTAAAAAATTATGTCTTGTGAAAATTCATGAGTGTAACAAATGATTTGAACAAAAGAATTTTTGTAAGAGTTTCATGAGTGTTTGTAGGTGATAGTGGGGTGAGACCAATTTGGTATCAGAGCATTGGTGATTATGCACAATCCAAGATCCAAACAAAGAATCAAAGTTATTTGTAAAAGAGAAGCAAAGTTCCAAGATGGCTATGAGAGTAAGGAATAGAGGTAAACCTAGAGGAAGAAGACTAGTAGGTCAGATGGTGATAGCAAAAGAATTAAGGAACCTACAAGCTAGATTTCAAGAATTAAAGGTGGCTCAATGGAGAGGTGTTGACATGGGAGAAGTCAGTGATAGAGAAGAAGAACCACTAGAGGAGGAATTGGTAGTAGAGGAAGAGATAGCTGAAGAGAGGCTAATTAGAGCCATTATGAAGGTGAATGAAAAACCAAAAATGGAGGTTCCAATGTATGAAGGTAATCTAAATGTAGAATATTTGATTGATTGGATCAAAGCATTAGACAAGTACTTTGAGTATGAAGGGATAGAGGAAGATGACAAGGTCAAGTATGCCATGACCCAATTGAAGAGCCATGCATACCTATGGTGGGAAGGAGTATAAGAGGAAAGAAGGAGGAAATGCAAGACAAAGATCAGAAGCTGGGATAGAATGGTGGTAAAAATGAAAGGTAAATTCATGCCCTTAGATTACCAAGCAAATATTTTTAAACAATTACATAATTTGAAATAAAAGGAAATGACTATAAAAGAATACATTGAAGAGTTATATAGGCTAACAATCAGATCAGTATATATTGAGGATGATTTGGAAAAGGTATCAAGATATACTAATGGTTTGAATTTTGTTATCCAAGATGAGATTAGCCTACTCATTCCTAAGACAATTAAGGAAACATACCAGTTTGCTTTGAACGTTGAGTAGAATATTGTAAGGAAACATACTTTATTTGTAAGAGTAAGAGGTAGATCCATTAGAGGAAGAGGATATCAAGGAGGTAGAAAGAAGTTACAAACATCACAAGAGGAAGCTATCATCTCACAAAGTTCAAGAGGTAGCTATACATCAAGAGGAAGGAAGCCATATCAAGGCTATCAAAGAGGAAGAGGAAGATTTATGGGTAAATGCTTCAAGTGCAACAAGTATGCAGGCCATAGAGCATATGAGTGTCTATATAATGATTCTATCAGCTACAAAATATGAATACATGTATCCACAGGTGAAGAAGAAGATGCAAGATCAGTAACAGATCATGAAGATGTACTAGAAAAAGGTGAGTCTCTTTTAATGAAAAGAATTTTGTTGAAGCCTAATAAGGAAATTATGGAACCACCACAAAGGAAAAAATTGTTTAGGACAATGTTTAAGAGAAATGGAAATTTTTTTCAAGGTCATCATAGATAGTGGAAGTACAGATAACTTGGTGTCAATTGAGATGGTGGAGAAACTAGGCTTGAAGGAGGTGTATCCTACACCATATCAAGTCTCTTGGCTGCAAAAGGGACACAAAATCTTGGTAAGTGAACAATGTAAATTATTATTTCAGATTGGAACATATATAGATAACATTTTATGTGATGTTATGCCCATGGATGTATGCCATATATTGCTTGAAAGGCCTTGGCAGTTTGACAGGAAGGTCATGCATGATGGAGGGAACAATACATACATGTTTGAGAAGGATGGGATCAAACACACACTCACATAATTTATAGAAGAGTATGATTATATTTTATGAAAACAATATAAGGTGATGATAATGAGTGGTAAGGAGTTTCTACACAAAATGAAGGAGGAGGTAAATTTTTTTGTGATTGGTAAGCCAAGAAGTGTAGTCACTAGCACCAAGTTAACTGATTTACCTCTAGAGATTCAAGACATGTTGAATGAATACATTTATATTATTATATATAATTTTCCTAATGATTTACCACCATTTATGGGTATTATCCATCATATATACTTTATTCCAGGTGCCAATCTACCAAACAAGACTACATACAGGTTAACACCAAGAGAGAATGATGAGATCAAGAAACAAGTCCAAGAGGTTTTAAACAAAGGATTGGTAAGAGAGATTCTAATTCCTTATGTTATTCCTATAGTTTTGATTCCTAATAAGGATGGTATTTTGAGGATTTGTATATACTCCAAAGTAATCAACAAGATTACTATCAGGTATAGATTCTCATTGCCTAGAATTGATAATTTACTTGATTGTTTGAGTGGAGCTGCATATTTTTCCAAGATAGACTTGAAAACTAGGTGCCATCAGATTAGGATAATAGAATGGGATGAATTAAAAATATCCTTCAATATCAATGATGGACTCTATGAATTGTTAGTCATGCCATTTGGGCTAACCAATGCACCAAGAACCTTCATGAGGCTAATGAATGAAGTACTCAAGGAATTCACTGGTAAGCTTATGATAGTATATTTGGATTATATTTTGGTGTTTATTAAAACTAAGGAAGATCATTTTAAACATTTGAGGATGGTGTTGAGTAAACTACACAAAGAGAAATTGCTAATCAATGTGAAAAAGTGTAGTTTTATGAAGGTATAATTCATCTACTTAGGATTTCTGATTTCAAAGGAAGGTTTGAAGATGGATAAGGAGAAGTTAAAAGCCATAATTCAGTGGTATACACCTAAGAGAACCTTTGAGGTAAGAATCTTTCATGGTTTGGCTAGCTTCTATAGGAAGTTCATAAGAAATTTCAGTGGGATTGTTGCTCCAATGATAGATACAATCAAGGGTGATAAGAGAAGATTTTTTTGGACTGAGGCTACTGATAAGAGTTTCAGATTATTGAAAAATGAAGTAACTAAATAACCACTCCTAACCTTACCTGATTTCAATAAACTATTTCAAGTGGAATGTGATGCTAGTGGAATTGCTATAAGTGTTGTCTTAAGTTAAGATGGGAACCCCATAGCATACTTTAGTGAGAAACTAAGTGATGCTAAGAAGATACATTCAACTCATGATCATTATTTCTATGATCTTTTACAATATTTTAAGTGAAGGCATTATCATTTTCCTAAAGAATTTATTTTGTTCACAGATAATTATGCTTTGCAGTTCATTAGCAATCAAAGTAAGTTGAGTCAAAAGCATGTCAAATAGATTGAGTTCTTAACAATTTTAAATTTAAATATTAAGAATAATAAATTACAATCTAACAAGGTTGTAAATTATTTAATTATAAGGAATCTAATCATGTAGAAGTCTCAAGTAAGCATCTTGGGATTTGAAGAGTTGAAGGAGATGTACAAAGAAGATCCAGATTTCAAGGCACCATATGAAGCTTGTAAGAATATTGTAGGAGATGATAGGAGTCTTTGTATGTAATTCATGATTCAATAATCTCTTTTATTCAAGATCAGCTAGCTTTGCATACCAAAGAGTTCCATGAGAGAGAATTTGATGAAGGAAAAACATAGTGGCAGCTTGGTAGGACATTTTGGACAAAATAAGACACTAGCACAATTGAGTGCTCATTACTATTGGCCAGGTATGAATTTTGATGTCAATAAGTTTTTTTAAAGGTGCAAAACATGCCAACATGCCAAGGGAAGTAGTCAAAATGCAGGTTTGTACTAGCCACTACCCATTGCTAACAGGCCTTGGGATTCAGTAAGTATGGACTTTATACTTGGGTTGCCAAGAACTCAAGGAGGTCATGATTCCATATTTTTAGTGGTTGATAGGTTCTCAAATATGGATCATTTTATTCCATATTCAAAGACAAGTGATGCTACTAACGTATCCAATCTATTCTTTTAATAAATTATAAGGTTACATGGGTTCTCTAGGAGAATTGTTTTTGACAGGGATACCAAGTTTGTTGGGCACACATTTGAGCTTAAACTCAGCATACCATCCACAAAATGATGGGCAAACTAAAGTTGTCAATAGGATCCTTGGTAACATCTTGAGGAGTTTTGTAAGTATGCAACCAAAATAATGGGATCTTGTACTTGCACAAGCTGAATTTTCATATATTGATTCTCTTAATAGAAGTACATGAATGAGTCCATTCCAAATTTTGTATGGAATGCATCATAGAGGTGTATATGAGCTAAGAAATATAAGCAAGATGGAAATGAGAAGCACTGATGTAGAGGAGTTTTCCAATGCAATGCAAGATTTTCATGAACAAGTAAAGAAGAAGATTGAAGAAAGTGTCATCAAATACAAGTTAATATATGTTCAAAAGAGGAGAGAGGTAATATTTAGTGTGGGAGACCTAGTTCTTCCCCACCTTAGAAAGGAAATATTTCCTAAGAGGGAGTACAACAAGCTGAAAGTGAAGAAAATTGGTCTATGCAAGGTAGTAAGGAAGTTATCCAACAATGCCCATGAGATTGAACTACCAAAAGAGATTTGAATCTCTCCAATAATTAATTTTTCAAACCTATACCTATACAAAGGTGGATTAAAACTAGCTAAAGAGTCTGAAATGGAAGTTAATGAAGCCTTATAATGGAAACAACTACCCAAAGAAGTGTCTAAAGAGATTGAGAACATTTTGGACAAGAAAGTGGTGAAGAAGACAAGATAAAAATAATATCTCCAGTACTTGATCAAGTGGAAGAACTTATCAGTTGAATATGCAACATGGTTGACTGAACATGACATCCACAAGCAAGGCACAAGTGTGGAGGAGTTGATGAAGAATAATAACAAGTGAAGATAATTTATTTTTCCCCTTGGGAGAATGATGTAGGAACATATTCACAATTTTGAGTAGTGTTTTAAATGTCTTTGGTAGAGGTTAGAGAGTCTAGTTATGGTCAAGTAAATTTCCCTCCAAAACTAGGTAATTTGAATATTCAAATTTGCTTTATGCTCTTTGATCTAGTAATAAGGCCTAAATATTGTATAAAAGCCAAATGGTTATGATTTATTGGAAAAATTGGTTATATAAATCATATTATGGTCACACAAGTCTATTGTAACAATATATAGCTTGTTAAGATCTTGTTTTGTTAGAAAAAGTTTGTTAGCCCTATTCTAGGAGTTGGTTTGCATGAAGCTAGCATAGGAAAAATGTTGGTTTGGTTTTGTTTTGGTTGCTTCTAACTTGGTTTTTTCAACCCAAGAGGATGAATATGATGTAATAGATTGTGTATAATGAGATGGGAATAAAAATTAGCAACTTTCGTGTGTTTTCTTATCACTTTTTTGCAGACTGCATGCACAAAACATACAGGACAGTAAGCTAATAATATGATAGTCAAATTTAAGGACTTGTTTCATCCATTGTGAGTGCCCAAGGTTATAGAGTAAGGTAAAATAATAAATTTCCATTTGGGTTGTCAAATTCTAGGGATAATTTTCAACATGTTATGGATATGACTTTTCAAGGACTAATCAATGATATTGTATGGGTATATCTTGATGATGTGACAGTTTTCTCTAAGGAATCAAAGGATCATTTGAAACACTTAAAGAAAGTATCTGAGAGATGTAGAGAATATGGGATCTCTCTAAACCCAAAGAAGTGTGTGTTTTTTGTCCATGAAGGCAAACTACTAGGACACATCATCTCCAAGAAGGGCTTATCCATTGATCAAGAAAGAGTGAATGCCATCTTGGCATTGTCTTTGCCTAAACATAATAAGAGTTTACAAAGATTCTTTAGTAAGATAAATTTCATTAGGAGATTCATTCCTAACTTTACTAGTTTGGTCAAACCTCTAACATCTATGCTAAGGAAGGATGAGACATTCACTTGGATAGGAAGGAGAAAGGAATGTTTTGAAGAAGTCAAACAACCTATTGCCCAAGCTCCTACTCTTGCAAGCCAAAATTTCTCTAAGGATTTTAATTTTTACACTTTTGGTAATGAAGAGGTGATTTATACCATGCTTACTCAAGACAATGATGAGAATTTTGAGCAACCTATTGCTTTCTTTAGCCAAGGATTAGAAGGGTATGAGGTGAAGTATAAATATGTTGAGAAACAAGTGCTTTCATTTATTAGAAACTTGAAGAAATTTAGAAACATGCTATCAAATAAAAATATTAAAATACGTGTGCCTCATCCTAGTGTAAAGGATTTTCTATTAAGTAGGGACATGAATGATAAAAGGGCAGGTTAGATCATTAAGGTAATGGAATATGATGTTGATATCAAGACAACTAAACTAGTGAAAGGCAAAGGGCTATATGAACACCTTGTTTTAGATTTGAAGGATCAAAGAGAAGTTTTTGTGGCACTAAATTATGATCCTAATATAGCTACACATACATCCATGAGAAGTTGGACACATGATATGATTCACTTCCTCCAAACCAGTGAGTATTCATAAGGTCTTGATAGAGCTAAGAGAAGGTATTATAGATTGCAATCTATTCCATATGTACTTGTTAATGGTGTGCTCTTTAGGAAATTTTTTTTAGGTCTAATATTGAGATGTATTGACTCTAATTATCTTTAAAAAATATTATTTGAGTTCCATGATGGACCAACTGGTGGTCACTTTGCTCTTAGAACCACTGTTGCCAAGATAATGAGGGCTGGATACTTTTGGCCTAGCTTGTTCAAGGACACTCCCAATTGGGTAAGAAAATTTCAAAAATGTGCTCTTTTTGATGGTAGAAAAAATCTTGCTTGCTTGCTTATTCATCCCATCCAAGTTGAACAACCCTTCATGCAATGGGCTTTGGATTTTATAGGCCTAATCAATCGTCCTTCTAGTGCTGGTCATAAGTGGGTGTTAACTACTACTGATTACTTTACAAGGTGGGTGAAGGTTGGAGCTCTTAAGGAGGAAAATTAATGTGTAGTGCTTGACTTCTATGAAGGTATAATAACAAGTTTTATATATCCTTTAACAAATATTTTAGATAATGTATTGGTTTTCCAATGAGCAAAGACTAGTGAATGGGATTTAAAGCATGACATCTACCTTAGCACCTCCTCCAACTACTATCCACAAGGGAATGGACTAGATGAGTCCATAAACAAGAATCTAATCAAGATCATAAAGATAACAATGGAGGAGAATCAAAGGACTTGGCATTCCAAATTAAAGATATCCTTTTGGGCTAATAGGATCACCCCAAAGAGAGCAATTAGGAACTCACCATACACACTTGTGTATGCAAGTGAAGCTAGGCTTCCTATCTCACTTGAGTTACCAACTTTAGAACTTACCTATCATCTACTGTTGATGGAGAATGAGATTATGAAATTCAGGTTGTGTGAGTTGATGGAGCTTGAGGAGACAAGGGATGGAGCTTGAGGAGACAAGGGATCAAGCTATCCAAACTATGACTACTCACCAAGAACAAACAAAGAATTACTTTGATAAGAGATCCAAACCAAGAATTTTAAAGGAAGGGGACATTGTCCTAAAATGGGATGAGGACAAGGCCAAACCCAAAAAACACATAAAGTTTGATGCTTTGTGGAGTGGCCCATATGTGATCACTCAATAAAAGTCACATAACACTTTCCAACTTTCAAAGTTGGATGGAAAAGAGCTTCATATCCCAGTCAATGGGATACACATCAAGCATTTTTACTAAAGGTTCTCTTCTTCCCTTATACATAGTTTCCTACTTTCCTTGTGTTGTCTTTATTTTGTCTTGCGTAATTTTGCTTGATCTTGTTGTGTTGTGTGGAGTGTTTGATTTAAGTTTCTATTCTAGCATATCCTTGTAGTCATATTTAGGATTATATTGACTCCATTGACCCTTGGTTGGATAAGGCTACTAGTCTCAAAACATAGTCAGGCATGTTTACCCCAAGAGTTTCCAAAAATGTTGATCAATTTTGACTCTTGGTCAAAATTGTTCAACCCCTATATTTTTTGAAGTTTGTATAAGTTCACACATGTCCTATATGGGAGTGTTTGTATTCTAAAACATCCACTTGTCCATATTTCACCCTTGGTCCAAAATCTAGGCCTGGAACTAGTCAAGTAAAAGAGAGTAAATGAATGTAAATATCTGATTTTGGTCCTAATTTGGTTTCTAATATGTTTTAATCTTTTTTTATGCAATTTATTTACATCTCCCACTTTCAATGTGCAAATAAAAACTTATGGGTCCATTTTGGGCCAGATTCAAGGACTTGTACAGACAAAAAGTGGCATCAAGTCAGATTCATGAAGAGAATAAATTTGGATAAGGTTAGAGGAATTTAGTGGTAGGTTTATGGCAGGACAAGATTTAATTAAAGTTAGAAAGGGCAGTTTCTCCTCAATTTTAGGCCCTTTTGGGAACTTGTACAGCCACCACTATCTGATATCTAGCTAAAAATGTGGGTGTGGGGGTATCTTCATCTCCCCACATCCATTTCCATTCTTATAATTGAAGGATAATCCAAAAAATTTCTTCTATAACTCATTTTCCCATTCTCTCCTCTTGGCACACAAAGAAGGCTCAACTTCAAGCACATGGTATAGAAGGTACAAGTAGAATTGGAGGGATTAATTCTATAGGTGGATTTTAATATAAATTTAATTCATTTTCATAATATGATTTTATGTTTTGGTGTCTCCTCCTTTAATAACAATCATTAATAATCCAAGTAGCCTTTATTAGAATTACATCCAAGAGGGGTAGAATCATGCATCTATTTTGGGTTTTCAATGATCATTGGAGTTGATTGAGATTGATAATGTGTTTTTAGGTTGTAATAAGGATTTTTTCATAATGTTTATAATGTCTAAAACTTCATCTCTTTGTCTTTGAGGGATTTGTTAAAAGGTGTTAGTTTCATGAGAGTTCTAAAGTTGAATGCAATTTTTGTGTTCCAAACTTTCAAGAAGCTCTATGATGTTAATGATATGTTTGAATCTCAGTCATAAAGAGTATTTCCATGTTTCTATCTAATGGAAATTTCAACTAGTACCCTTCCAAGGTAAATTTTCTCACATTATCATGGTTTACTACTCTGCCAACTTCAGTCAAGCCTGTACCTATTTCATGGGAAATGTACAAAGGTGAGAGAGAGGTGAAGAACATGGTGGATTCCATGTCAAGTTCCATAAACCCAATGAGTCATTTTTTTCATATCTTAAAGGTCTAAGATGTTACACAAGCAAACCTCACTCCAAAAGAAACCATTTCAACTTTTGGGCTCTCAATCCCCAAATGCAGAAAATAGAGGTCCTATGGCATTTTTAAGTTAAAGTTTGAAGTTATGAATGATACTCTCCCCATTTCCATTAATTTTATCATGTATCCCTATGTACCTAGTCCAACTATGTCTAATTTGAGAGCTAGAATCCAAGTGAAAGATAGGTTTTGAGCTTCTCTAATATGGGGAAAAAACACTGAAAGCAAGCAGTGCTATCTATAGGATTCTAAGAGAGTTTGGGTGTTTGCAATATGTGTGGCAGTATTATACTTTTTCCAAAGTTGCTAAACATTCCCAAATGGTTCAAATGGCAATCCTGAGCAATTAGATACCTTGGAGCTAATAATAGTATAAAATTACCTTTTTAAGGTCATACCTTATCCATACACAGGGCAAAGAGACAATTAGGACCAATGTTTGAAAGATTGGCACAAAAGTGTAGCTTAAGGAATCTTAAAGGAAAGCTAAGTCTAAGTGTAAAATCCACCAAACTTGATACAATCTCAATAAGCCTTGATAAGGTCAAACATGGTTTAAATGCCTCCAAAAGTAACCTATATGCTTGGGAATACATCCACCCATAGTCATGGTATGAATATTTATCAACAGTCAAGGTGAGTTGGTGTGTAGAGTGCATATAAGCATCTAAATGAGTTATGTGAGAATGTATTTTGGTAAGGAGATGGTCAAGGATCTTATTCATACCTTGTAGGGGTTGTCAATCACCAAAATAACCTACAACCATGCCAATATAGGCACCTACAACTAGCCTATCTGGAAACCAGTTCAGTCAAGGATTAATGGTGTGTTGAACTCAAACAAAAAGAATATAAGTGAGTAGGGTGATATAATAGTATGATTCCTAGAGAAAGTAAGGAATTACATTCATTGAAGGTTAACAAATCTACAAAAAAACATACCTACAACCATGGCTTAGGAGACTATCATGGTCAAGCAAGGACATGAACAAAGGAGTAGTCCATGAGGGTTTGATACTCCAAAAAGAAAGGAAAGGTTTTATAATGTGATAAGAAGGTTAAATGACTTGGAATCTAGTGTCACCCAACTGTCACCTATAAACACTCATGAAAATCTTACAAACCTTCCTTTGTTCAAATCATTTGTTACACTCATGACTTTTCACAAGACACAAATTTTCACTTGAGTTTAAGAAATGAAACTATGAATAAGGGTTTACACATTCAAACACAAACTTAGATACTTTGTACACAAGCTATATATACTATCACATACTAGTTACACCTACATAAACCCACTTGATAGACCTAAGAAAGTGTAAGAGGTTATAAGACCATGTTAGACTGGTGGGAGGCTTAAAGCTTGTAGCCTTTTTTGACTAAGTTTCCTGCATATTTTCCCTTATACTATTGATATTATAGAAATATAGGTGATCTAAGCACCCATTAACAAGTATAATGACATATTTGAAAATGGAGTATGACTTCTTTGTATAAACTTGTCCTTCTATAGACTATAACAGACCTAATTATTCCTCCAAAGGCTTTATTTAGGTGGTGAGATAGAGAACCAAGTGGAACAAAGGATCAATATTGTCACAAAAGTTATAAAGGTGCATAAGAATATTATTCAACATTAATTTTGATCAACTGGTAACCCTATAGCATCTTCAAAACCTCAATGTGATAGTCTGTGCAGACTTATAAGGTTAGGTTATTAATAGAGTTTAGAAAGTTGACCTACTTAAAAAGTTAGGGTTTGAAATTTATGAAAGTGAAAGAATGTATGGAGAGTTTACAAATTTCTAAATTTGACAATTCTTCAATATACACATTTTCTATACTAGGAATCCCTAATTTGGGCCAGTATGCATAGAAATTAACTTATAGAACAAACCATTTATTTTCAAGACTAAAAAAAAAATGTATTTTTATTATTTTACCTTACTCTATAACCTTGGCCACTCATAGTGGATGAAACAAGTCCTTAAATTTGACTATCATTTTATGAGCTTGTTGTCGTGTATGTTTTGTGCATGTAATCTGCATTAAAATGATAAGAAAACACACCAAATTTGCTAATTTTCATTCCAATATCCTTCTCCACATTATATTACATCGTATGCCTCCTCTTGCATTTAAAAACCAAGTTAGAAGCCAACAAAACAAAAACAAACCAACAGTTATCCTATTCTAGCTTCATGCAAACCAACTCATAGAATATGGCTAACAAACCAAGATCTTAACAATATATATATTTTTCCAATAGACTTTTGTGACCAAACTATGATTTATATAACCATTTGATAAAAAATCATAACTATTTGGCCAGTTTTGGAGGGAAATTGACTTGACCATAACTAGACACTCTAACCTCTACAAGGACCTTTAAAACACTACTCAAACTTGTGAAGATGCTCCTACATGATTCTCCCAAGGGGTAAAAGAAACTATCTTCCTTTGTTATTATTTTTCATCAACTCCTCGATGCTTGTGCCTAGCTTTTGGATGTCATGTTCAATCAACCATGTTGCATCTTCAGCTAGTAAGTTCTTCCACTTGATCAAGTACTAGAGATACTCTTTGTCTCTTGTCTTCTTTGCCACTTTCTTGTACAAAATTTTCTCATTCTCTTTTGACACTTATTTGGCTAGTGGTTGTTTTCACTAGAAGGCTTCATTAACTTCTATTTCAGACTCTTTAGCTAGTTATTCTCCATTTTTGTATGGGTATATGTCTGTAACATTGAAGATTGGAGAGATTCCAATCTCTTTTGGTAGTTTAATCTCATGGGAATTGTTTGAGAACTTCCTTACTACCTTGCATGGACCAATTTTCTTCAAATTCAGCTTGTTGTACTCCCTCTTAGGAAATATTTCCTTTCTAAGGTGGGGAAGAACCAGGTCTCCCACACTAAAGCTGACCTCTCTCCTCTTTTGATCAGATCTTAACTTGTATTTGATGGTACTTTCTTCAATCTTCTTCTTTATTTGTTCATGAAAATCTTGCATTGCATTGGAAAAATACTCTACATTAGCACTTCTTGCTTCCATCTTTCTTAGATTGCTTAGCTCATATACACCTCTAGGATGCATTCCATACAAGATTTGGAATGGACTCATTCTTGTACTTCTATTGGGAGAATCATTAAATGAAAATTCAGCTTGTGTAAGTACAAGATCCCATTTTTTTGGTTAAATAATCACCAAACTCCTCAAGATGTTACCAAAGCTCATGTTGACAACTTTAGTTTGCCCATCAGTTTGTGGATGGTATGCTGAGTTGAAGCTCAAGTGTGTGCCCAAATTCTTCCATAAGGTCCTCTAAAAGTGCCCAATATAGTGTGACATTTGTTGGTGTTGTATAAGAGCATTTCCCAATCTTCTTATGCCATGTAGTTTGTTGTCATTATTATGAGAGATTTCATCCTGCACTTCTCAAAATGAATTTATCAATGTATGGTCAAACTTTGTCATTTAGGATTAAAAATATGTTACTAAAGTATATGCATCTGGAATGAATTGTTCATATGTGTTAGCATACCATAATCTAGACACCTATT
The DNA here is from genome assembly GCA_037957365.1 of Torreya grandis. Taxonomy (NCBI): domain Eukaryota; kingdom Viridiplantae; phylum Streptophyta; class Pinopsida; order Cupressales; family Taxaceae; genus Torreya; species Torreya grandis. The sequence continues at coordinate 1,930,272 of JARHVA010000974.1, read as the reverse complement.
TTGCAAATGCATTTATCCAAATATCCTGATGGATGTCTTTTTAACATAATGATGGGTTGTGAAATACAAGACCACAAAGAAAGTATGTATTCTATTTCCATCAAGTTTGTATCTTTCAAAAACATTTGGAATGTTGTGACTCTTGTATATTTGTTATGCTCAAATTGAGAAAAATTCATGTAATATTTTGTTTGTAGAGGTCATTGTTTTGGTCTAATGGCTCTAATATTGTAGTTTTTTGCATTGAAGGCAAAGTAAAATTGAATCTACAATGAGATTTTTTATACTTTTTTCATGTTCTTGTATGATGATGTTTTTAAATTCTAACCAAATTATCATCAAGCAATGACGAATCATAAGATATGTACTTATCTACAAATTATTTGATATCAGTCTTTGAGCAATGTCCATGTATGGGTGCACATGGACCCAAAACATGAAATGAGAATGATCATTCCCTCTATTTTGAAATTTTGTTAAAAAAAATAATCCAAAACATTTCTAGATAGTTATTCATTTTGTAACATCAATTTATTAAATGCATTGGATCTATGGTTAAAATAATGACTTCAAATAATAGTGTTTTTTCTAATCATTGTATCAATATTTTCATCTTCAATGGTCTCTTTGTGTTTATTAATGCTTTTAGGAGACAACTATTTTAATGCATGACATAATGGCTCCCAACAATGCTCAATAGTTGTTAATTTAAAAAAAAAAGTTGGTGGGCCCAATTGCCTGATCATTGCAAAAATATTTTTTCTTGAATTTTCAAAATAGCTAGGTGAAGTTCAAATGCTTTTGAAATCTCTAAAGGATGTTGGTGATTTCAAATTTTTTTTTATGTTGTTTTTTTCTAACATCTTTGGCATAAAGCCTTTTGCCATTTAATTCACCTGTTTTATGCATATCCAAGCACAAGATGAAACCTAATGTATAATTATTTTAATAGATTTGAAGAATATATTAGTGATATGAGTTACAATTCCATTTTATTTGTTCAGAAGCTCCCATTTTTCTATTTTTTGGTATGACATTTTTTGTGTCACATCATTAGGATAACTAAAACCATAATATAGAGTTGGAAAGCTCATTTCCTTGGAAAATTTATTTTCAAAGATACCTAATGGTTTGAATCCTTCAAATGTATCAATTTCAATGATATCATCTTATAAATCTTGTATGAATTGTGCTTCACCAAAGGCATGGACCAAAAATTCAGTGATTGTTTCTGATTCATCTTCATGTTTTTTATTTTCAATGTCTTTGATATGGACAAAGTCAGTTGATGGCTTTCTAATTTTTTTTCAAAGCTAGTTTTCCAATCTTCATCAATTGTAACTTTTTCTTGCTTGTATAGTGGGGTTTGACAAAGTTATGACAATGCATTCATGACACATGTAGGTCTTATGTTTGTTGTTAAATATGCATCTTTATAATCCTATTTTCACTCTATTTAATTGGAGTTGTTTAAGTCTCATTAAATTATCTACGTAACACATTTTGGATTCAATCAAACTCTACAGGAATATTTATAATTATTCTAGTAAGGCCATATTATGACCATTTATAGCCAAGTTCATGTATTTGTGCAAAGGGCATTCTCAAGGTAATTAATCTCTCATCTAAAAATGTCAAAATTTTCATAACACTTAGTTTTTGGTTTCTTCTAGTATTAAAAGGAGAAGAAAATTTTAGAATTTTTTCATTGTTGAGAGATACTTTGCACTGTTTCCATATTTTTGGGCCTAATGCAAGTATTTTTGATATTTTATTAGTAAAAATAGAATGAAATGTTTTCATGACGGCATTTTTAATTATAAAATTATCTTTTTTAAAATCTAAGCATTCATAAATTTTATAAATATGAATGGGTGTGTCTTTGATTGAAGTCAAATAGGTGCTTATACTTTTGGAAGTTTGTTGGTCATGTTGCTTACATGTAAAGTAACTATTGATCAATTTTGACCCTTAGTCAAAATTGGTCAACCCCTATCTTTTTTGAAATTTGTATAAGTTCACACATGTACTATAGGGGTGTTTTTGTAGTCTAAAACATCCACTTATCCATAGTCCACCCTTGGTCCAAAGTCTAGGCCTAGAACTAGTAAAGTCAAAGAAAGTAAACTCTAGTCAAATAGATTCAAACTTAGTCAAAGGATGGAAATATATGATTTTGGTCCTAATTTGGTTTATAATATGTTTTAATCTCTTTTTATGCAATTTATTTACATCTCCCACTTTCATTGTTTAAAAAAGGGCTTGTGGGCCCACTTTGGGATAGATTCAAGGACTTGTACAGATGGAAGGTGGCATCAGGTCAGCTCTAGGTAGAGAATAAATGTGGATAAGGTTAGAGGAAGTTAGTGGCAAGTTTGTGGTAGGACAAGATTTAGTTAAAGTTATAAAGGGTAGTTTTTCCTCAATTTTAGGCTCTTTTAAGCACTTGTACAATCTCCACTATCTGATCTCTAGCTAAAAACATGGGTGGGGGGGGCCTCTTCATCTCCCCACACCCATTTCTATTCTTATACTTGAATTATAATCCAAAAATTTGCTTCTACAACTAATTTTTCCATTCTCTCCTCTTGTCACACAAAGAAGGCTCAACTTCAAGCACTTGGTATGGAAGGTATAGGTAGAGTTGGAGGGAGAAATTCCAAAGTGGATTTTAATCTAAATATACTTCATTTTCATAATACAATTTTTTATTTTGGATGAACAATCGTTAACAACCCAAGAAACCTTTTGTAGAATTTCATCCAAGAGGGGTAGAATCATGCATCTATTTTAGGATTTCAGTGATCTTTGGAGCTAAGTGAGCTTTATAATGTGTTTTTATGTTGTAATAAGGCTCTCTTCCTGATGTTTTCAATGTCTAACACTTCATCTCTATCTTTGAAGGAGTTCGTAAAAGGTGTTAGTTTCATGAGAGTTTCAATATTGAATGCAAGGTTTGTGTTCCAAACATTCAGGAAGCTCTATGATGGAAATGATATGTTTGATTTTCATAATAAGGAGTCTTTACATGTTTCCATTTGATGGAAATTTCAACTAGTACCCTTCCAAGGTTAATTTTCTCACATTATCATGGTTTATTGCCCTGCCAACTTCAGTCAAGCTTGTACCTATTTCATGGGAAGTGTACAGAGGTGAGAGAGAGGTGAAGAAAATGGATGAGTCCATGTCAAGTTAAATTAACCCAAATATTCATGTTTTGCATATCCTAAAGTTCCAATATGTTACACAAGCAAACCTCACTCCAAAATAAACCATTTCAACTTTGGGCTCTTAGTCCCCAAACTTAGAAGACAAAGGTCCTGTGGCTTTTTTGAGTTAATGTTTGAAGTGATGAATGATACTCTCTCCATTTACATTACTTTGATCTTATATCCATATGTACCTAGTACAACTATGTCAAATTTGATAGCTAGAATCCAAGTTGAAGATAGGTTTTGATCTTCTCTAATATGGAAAAAAAGCATTGAAAGTAAGCAATGCTACCTATAGGGTTCTAAGAGAGTTTGGGTGTTTAAAATATGTGTGGAGGTATTTGGATTTGTCCAAAGTTGGGAAACATTCCCAAATGGTTCAAATGGAATTCCTAATCATTTAGATACCTTTGGGGTGATAATAGCATAAAATGACCTTTTGAAGGACATACCCTATTCGTACATAGGGCAGAGAGATAGTGAGGACCAATGTTTGAAAGATTGGCACTAAAGTGTATCTTAAGCAATCCTAAATTAAATCTAAGTATAAGGATTCATGAAGATATGAATTATAGGTCAGTTTGTGTGAAAACATGCAAAAATAGGGTTTTTATAGCCTTTTTTGGGAAGTTTGAGTTAGTTTGGTCACCTAATATTGGAATATAATAAAAAAATTTGGTAAAAATTACGATACTTACCTCATATATATCCCAAAATATACAGTTTGCATAAAGGAATAGGCTTGATACTCACTGTTTTGTCTCAGACCTACCTCAGTCCATGCATGCAGGAAAAAGACCAATTTTGGGAAATCTTCCTAATAGAAGGATTGCACTAAGTTTGAACACTAAATGGGATGTATAAATATTTGATACACCTGTGGAAACCTAAAAAACCAAACTATAATTTCTTGACATTAATGGTTTGGTCACACACAAGGAGCTTTGCATGAAGGTCTAGTGGGAAAATATGCTTTCCTAACCCCAAGCAAGGTGTTAACTCAAATTCCACACTTATCAGGGACTTATAATGATTTTATTGATGTTTTTATGTTCAAATAGGATGAATTCACAATATAGGATTCCATTGAAAGAGAAGAATATCATCTGTTGGTTCACAAGGGGCAGACAGGCTGCTTGGTAAGGCACGATTCCTCTTCCAAAGCAAGGGAAACATCCAATTTGGTTTCTTGGTAAGCCCTCCAAAGTAATAAAACATGTTCATGGATCAATTAAAGAGGTTTGGGTGCTTTTATTCTGAGTGAAAACACTATGAGCGGTCTGTTTGAGCCTCAGACATGCTAGAACCCTCACAGAATGCAGGGATCCTATTCGAAGGTCACTTTCTATTTCTTGTATCTTCTCTAAAATATTGCATGGGACATGAAGGATTTAAAAAAATTTAACTAGGTCCTTGAGGTGACAAAATTTTAATTCTAATGAGTGTTCAATTTCATAATTTTATGAACAATCCTTAAGACCTAAAAACCTCTTAAACACTCCTAAAGCCCTTAGACAGACTCGATGGTGGAAATCAAGAAAAAAGTGAACTCAAATGGAAAAATTGGACTAGGGATATAAAATTAAATTTGTATATGAAATTCATAGGATTCCATAAATATGGATTTTTTATACGGATATGTACAAAATAAAGGAAAAAAGGGCTTGCTTTCACCATTTTTGATGGTGTACAAATTGTAGGAGGATTTGAAAGATGAAATAAGTCTTGAGAGGAATATATACACTTTAGGTAACTAAAAAAAATTAATTAAACTCATGAGAATTATTATAAATGTCCTAAACAGGCCTTCAATTTTGGCCACTCTAGTAAGCCAAGTAGTAAACTTTGGGGTAAAGTGATCAAGGGAGATTTTTAAAGTTTTTTTCTTGAAAATAATGATTTGAAAGGCCTTGATAGGTGTCATAACCCATTTTATATGAATTGGTTTGAATATTTGGAAGGTTTGGAGTGAAAAGTGGTAAGGGTGCATGGAAATGAGTTTTTTGAAACTGCCTGATATGATTGTGCATATCCACAACAATAGGGATGATCAGAGACCAAACTAATGCATGGATGATGTTTCTTGTAACCTAACCTATCGTGGAAAGCCATTAAACTTCAGTTTTTTAATGAAAAAGAGGATTTTTGGAAGGCTACTCAAGTAGGCAGTTTCTTGTGTAAAATTGGTAGTTTTGTGCAACTTTTAACCTTATTTGTGACCTATTTTGAAAATTGTACCTCCTAGATTGGAATGAATCATATCAATCCTATTTCACATGCAAAATTAACTCCCTTTTCCATATGGACACATGTCTAAGTGACCCTTGGACTTCCTCTTGCTTGTTCTCTCTCTCTAGGATATAAATATGCATTATTTTGACTTAGTTTGGCAGCCTCCATTGGTTGATGGGGAAACTCAAGCCAAATTTGTACATGAAAAACTATTGAATAAATAATACAAGTGGTAATGCCATTCATACACTGTGATATTATGTCATGATTTGAATCATGTTGGTCTAGGTGACTAAAGTTGTCTTTGCTAGCTTTGCACCCTTGATGGTCTACCAAGTTATAGATAGATGGTTTTTTCAGGTCCTTAATAGTATTCCTCTCTAGTTTGTAAATATTATAAGTGATTCCTTAATGTATTCCTTTGGTGTCATTCATTTCCTCCATAAGAGTCATTCACCTTGTTGAATCTAGTTTGTGAAACATTAATGCAATGACTAAGGTTGTGAGTCTTGTGTATAAAGCACATTATTCATCTTCAAGTAGTATTTTCAGTCAATTTTGAGTAAAATTAACATAGTGTATCACCTCTTTTTTTTTCTTTTTTTTTCCTTAAACTCTTTTCATTACCAAGTTGTTAGAGTAGTTTAAGAGCAGTACAAGGATGATATAGGGAGCTAGCCCTTATAATACTAGAGATTCATCTCTCCCATAGGTTCCCACAAGCTTGAGAGATGATTACATGTTGCATCAAATTTCAGGATAAGAATCAATTATCATAGGGTGCACAATTTTATGCTAACAGTTTTGGCACGCCTAGTATGACAAGAAGTCCTTGAAGATTGTTCAAGATTGGTCCCAGTCTTGGCATAGTTGGAGATAGAATAAATATCTACATTCAATACCTGGTGAATCCATTGAACATTTCAAGTCTTTGGTTGATGATCAATACCAAAATTCCATTCCAAAGGTGACTACTATATCTACTACTGAAGAGATAGCTTTTGATTTTTTGTAACTACCCCCATATTGTATCAAAAGGTTTAGGTTTTTAACTACTCATCCCTATAAAAGAGATTTAGTGTTTAATCTTTCTAAGTTTGTGTTGCATTCATTTCTTGATATTCATAGTGAGCTTTCCAAGATGGCTAAAAGGAAACCCTTTGTGCCTTATGCCTAGGCATCTCCCTTACAACTTACTCAATATGATTAAATTCCAAGAGCAGACCTCAAGAGTGTCCCATATTTTAGTGGTGATGGTCCTATTACTGCCATTGAGCACATTAAGAATATATCAAACTTTTATAAAATTCATAACATCACCTAAGAAAATGTGTCCATTAGATTATTGGCCTTGTCTTTCAAAGAAAAAGTTTTGGATTGGTATGGGACCCTACCGATGAATTCCATTGGCTCATGGGATGCATTAGGAGACCTTTTGACTAGTAGGTTTGGGGATAAGAGTGATCACTTGTCCCTACCTGAGAAATTTACCAGCATATGTATGACTTTAATACTAGATTCCAAAAAACTTGGGATAGAATCCTAGCTTTTGCGAGACCCACCCTAAACTATGCATTTTTATACTACTTGAAAGCATTGAATAGTGGCATTGCCATGATGATTCAATCCATGGGTGGGAAAACACTGCCTAATACTTATGAAATATCTATAAATGCTAAGAATTGTCTTGTTTAAGTGGGAAAGATAGCCCCTAGACCTCTGATGCCACTATTCCTTGATTTGTATCCTCCTAGTCAAGGTGCATTGCCCACTTTAGCCCCTTTGCCTAATCAAGAAAGGTCTGCCATTACTCCTTCAAATAAAATCCATGAAGTGAAAATCTTGCTTCAAAGTGTTACAAATGAGTTAGTTTCCCACAAAATACAACAAGCTCAAGGTTATAGGCCATATCAACTATACAATTAGTTTGGGCAAACAAACAGACCTCCCTTCCAAAATAATGCACAAGGACAAGGTCAAATCACTCATGTTAAGCCTAAACAAAGCTATAATCTAAATTCTCCCTCAACCTCCAAAGCCCTTGTCCTCATGAAAAATAATTGAATTTGGATTTTGTTCATGGTTTTCAAAGATTCCACTGGGCAGTTACGTGTGTGATGGAGAACGATGAGCTCGGGAGCAGATCTGGTTGATTATTGATTATTGTTTTAACACAGTATAAAGATCACTCAGGTAACATTCTTCATCATTTGCAGTCGATGCATCAATTCGTGCATTTCTTTTTAATAGTTGACGATTTTTCAAGAGGAAATAATCGATTTTGGTGTTAAAGATTGCATTAGCCCGCCCTTCAAAAGAAAAGCAAGGGTTTCATCTAAGTCAAAAGCGAATGCTTGCACCGTACGCTAGATCTTCATTGTATGCTACTCAACCATGCCAGCACCTGCACGGGTCTCCTCTCCGTCATTTCCAAAACCCTATTTGACATTGCTGGTATAAACTATTAGTGCATTCCGTACACTTTCCAGCTCTGATATGTTCCACTCGTTGCTCTACTTTCGGCTCACTGTCTTCAATGGGTCTCCTGGCATTGATTCTGTTTACACCTGACTGCCATCGTCGGTCACACCCACTAACATTTGATTCCAATGCTGTTTATTTACACCTGACTGCCATCGTCGGTCAACCACAGGTAAAGCCGTGTGAGTTGGCTGCTCCACCCACTTAACCTTGGGGATCCATATCTAAATGCCAGGCATATCTGCGCATGAAATTTCAACGAGTGACATGTTTTCAGGGTTCGGAGGTCCTGAAGGCTAAGCCGTTGATATACTTATATTAAACAAACCAGTATGCAGGTTTGCATTGACTTTTGTTGTTTTTGTACACAAACTATTTTCAAATACAACAAATTTTGTATCAGACCCACCCAAATACCAGAGATATTTATATTTTAAGACGTTTACGAGGTGGGAAGTGGCAGCACCGCCCTTCTCGACACTCCACCATCGTCTTACACTTTAGCTGATCCGTCAATAGTTGGTGCTGCCATGCTGTACACCGGAAGATCATCTACCTAAAATATTGTATATACTATGAAAACAGATAAATAACGCAAGCAATTTATAAATATCTCTGGAGGGCTTTTTTGAAGACGCTCGCTTACCTTTCCTCAGATTGCACGTCGCTCTTGGGCTTCCAAGCTGTTGCCATTCTTACAAGTTTAAGGCTTGGAAGCTTCAACTTTCAACTAAGTTCCAGCTTGGAAGCTTCAAATTTTCTACTAAATTCTAACTGCTCAAGACTCAATCAGAATAAAATGGCAAACACAAATAAAGGAAAAATATAATTTTTTTTCGACAAAGAGATTTCTTTTATATATATAGAATTAGTAAATAATTAATTTAATTATTATTTAATTGTAAATATATATTATTGATTATTTTAATATTATATAAGTATATTATAATTTAATAGAGGATTATAATTTTGTAATTGTGTTTTAATTATTTATGTTTTAAGTTTTTGCAATGTTCAGTTACATTTAAATGCAATTTTTTTTCAGTATTATTTAGATTGTAAAATTCTTCATATTCGTGTTACATACCATTAATTATTTTCATCCAAAGTTTGTGCTTCTGATTATGTTTCTATAAAATTTCTCCATATTTTAATACTTAAAAATTGCAATGTATACACTTGAAATAATATATATTTAGTTAATTTTTATTGAGTTAGGTGGTATGAACAATTTATATTATATTTACATGAATTTTTGTTATACATGTAATACATAATAAGTAAAATGTATCAAAAACAATATTCTAACTAAATTCAATATTTATGGAAGCACAAAAATATATGTTTTTATGATTTCACTTATTATTTTTTATTTTGAAGTGTTGAAACAATAGGTAAATTTGATGGTCATATGATTGTGTTACAAAAATATTAGTTGATAGAGCATATTTCTCCTTTACATTGTTAGTGAATTAAATTTCCAAATTGTAGAAGACTTCAACTTGTTGTTTTGTGCTCTCCCTACAAATATCTGAATTAAAAAACTCCATATCTTTATCATTATTGACATTATTAATATTTTTTTTCTTGACAAAAAGGTTTATGTTTATCTTTGTATTAAAAAAAAAACCTTTACATTCTAATACCTAAGAATTAAACTATGTCCATTTGAAATAATATATATTGAGTTTGTTTTAATTGAATTGGGTAGTATGAACTTATATTTAGATGAATTTTTGTTATTTATGCTTGAAAACAACATTCTACCTAAATTCTATATTTATAAAAGAAAATTAAAATAATTTATTTATACTACTTGATTAAATAAAATCCATAAAACCATTTATCCCTAGACTATGTTATTGGTAGTTGCTTTGCAAATGATATTGTGATTGCCTTCTGTGAGTAGTTTTTCATTGAAAAATATAAAGCCAATTTAATTAAATTTTTTTTTTACATTCTTAGTGTTAGGCATTGATTTTGTAATATAGTTGTTGTACAATATACAAAGAATAAATATTTTATTAACTATTTATTGAGCGATTTCACATTAGATTAACAATTTCATGCATAAATATTCATTCATTGACTTTGGAAAAAATGTTTTTACATAGTGAGATGCCTTGCATTGGAACATTACAAGAGAATAAATTAGAATCAAAAGCTAACCAATTGGCATTTCATGACAATTGGGAATTGATGCTCTGAACAAGTTTCAAAGAAATAGGAAAGCATTATGTAATAAATTTTATTTGTTTTGATCATTAACAAGATAGATATGGTAGTCATTTCATATACTTTTTAATTATTAAAAAATTAATAAATATATTTTCTACTATTGTCTTTTTCTATGCATGATCTTGCAATAGAGAAATGAAAAAAATAAAAATAAAAAGACAAACAAAAGACATCACATCAGATCCTTGGAAAAATTTGATTGATGTAGATTCATACAAATGACAAAAACACAATACTTTTCAATGATTGATGATGCTTTGAAGGATGAAAATCTATTTAGATTTGCATTGGTCAATTTCAACTCTAAGCTCTAGGATATAAATCCCTTTAGACTACAACCATTGCTTCCCAATCTTCTCATCATATATAACATGTTTCAAAGAGATTAGCCCATAAACACTTCTAGGCAACCTCCTCAACCTAGAATATTATCGCATGTCAAATTAACTCAATTTATTGAGTTATCATATTTCATCTAAAAGTTCTTTCAAGCCCTCAAATATTTAAATGTGAAGATATTCCAACTAACAAAGATTTTTGATTTATATAGGAAGCTCTTTCAGGCTTGGTAATGCAAACAACATCAACATTCTTAGAGAGGTCAGATTTCCAAGATCAGAAGGTAATTTCTAAACTAGATGACAATTGGCAATAGATAATATTCAAGTGTAGGGTATATTATAGATAACAGAAGAAACTCCTCCAAATCATTGCATTGATCTAGGGTGAATTCTTATAGCTTAGTGTTGTCAAATGTGGAAATATGACCAACCCATTCACACAATCTTAAAGAAAGTTTCTTCAAAATTTATAGTATTTTGATTTGTTTTTGAAAAATGGGGGCATCAACCAACTTATCCAAGCAGACACTCTTGAGTTGAGTAAGTGAAGATAAGTAATCTACACCTTACATTGTGGCCCTCTTTGAACCATAATTAAATACCATGAGAAATTTCAAGTTTTTCATTGATTTGAAAAATGGAGGAAGAAAGTACTCACTTCCAAAAAAGAGTAACACTAGAGCGTATTTCTTCAAAAAATTAAACTCATGCCATTTCTTCTCATCCATAGTGCATGTACAAATCAATCATATGCAAAATCCCATCAGAACATTCACTAGCCATAAATACTAGTTGTTCATGTAATATTTTTATATCAAAGGTATTGTCCTATCTATCATATAGTCTACTAAGTTCAGAAAGTGGTTGGTTATAAATATCAAAATGTATGGATAATATTTATTAAATATTTTGATGATTGGTGAAATTCCACATGTTAAGAAATTTTTAGAGTAACTCACCTATGTGAATAGAGACAATTTAAACATTCAACAGCCTGTCATTATACAACTCCCATTTTCTAGGCAAGTTATGCTCGTTTGTGGGCATGAATAACCTTTTTTGTTCACCATGTTGTCTTGGCATCCCAAATACAAGGACATATCTTACATTACATTGTGTTGAGAAAAATAAAAGCTTAGAGGCACTTCCACAAGAGATTTTTGCTCAGCTTATGTTAAATTGGAATCACAATATTAGTTCAATGTTTAAAGTTTTGATAACCAAAAATTTGCTATAAACAAGGTAAGGCAATTACCTTGGACTACTCATTAGATTCAATAAATTTTTTCTTGCAAGTTCTAATAAGATGACAACGACATCCTACCAATCTAGCTTTTGTACATAAACTCAAATGTGTAACAGAGCATTAGCAAAGATTTTCATATCTTATGTAAATCATAGGCATTTTCAGTAGTATTGTTGATAGTATTATATAGTTTAGAAAACAAAATTCTCACACTATCTAACAAGCCAAACATCCCAATAGGATCCCATCTATAAAACATCAAAAACCAATCATGGGTGACCTTGTTAATTATATGTATTTAGTGTATCTAAGGTATAGATGACATTAATACTATAATTAGGCATATAATGTTTCTTAACAATGGTATTTTTGATGGGACTTGATTTCAAAATGGACTATTTAAGAGATAAAATCATCAAAACAACTATCTAGTTGGCCACAATATTTTTTCTTGTCGAGTAAAATTACCTCTTAAAAGCTTAAAGAAAACATTATAATTCTTTAGTGGAGCACCCCACATCATAAAATTCATCTATTATTATCATGATAACTACATTTTTAGTCCATACCATGCTTATAACAGACATTTTTGGTGTAAAAATTATTACGACGATTGAAAAATAGTAGTATACAAGCTTTCGTCAAGTAAAGCTAAGGTCACCAAATATATCATCTACATACCACCTATTATAGGAGACAAAAAGAGGAATTCCTTTCGAATCCCCAATGCAAATATAAGCTTTTCATATCATTAGTGTTGCTTCAATTATCATTTCCAAGAACTAAGAACTATCTATTCATTCAAGTTTGTGCATACTTTTCCAACTCTTGGAGTTCCTTTTATTGTATTTCTTGGTAGATATTGTAGTCCATTATGGCTAAATTTAAGATCAACTCATTTCTTATGCAAGGGATCTTGTAGTTAGAAGGCCCAATGTTGAGGACACACTAAATATTAAATCTAAGTGATTTTAATGGTTATCTAGATGTAAGGTGTCATAACAATGGGCTAAGTTAAAAATTTACTTGTAAGAAGTATTTTCAATCGAAATATCATCAATACCATATTGGTCAATGTATCTTATATGTTTTATCCATTGTAAACTAGCCAACCATGGGACACATAATGCATACTGATTCTACAATGAATGGACAAACCTTGCAAAGATTAAATACCAAAAATGATTTCAAAGATTAGCCATTTGTAAACACATTTTTTTTAACCTACCTCTCCTTTGAGGTCTTTCATAACTATATTTTGGTCATTCACTATACCATTTTCTTGTCTTTTGGTGAGATAATTTCCAGATAAAGATTTTGCTTCTTCCAAATTGTTTTCTCCTGGGAACATCACCTAAGATGCTTTGTACAAATTTATAATTTTTTTAACACCTTGACCACTCTTTTCTATAGAAGTGAGGAAGTCTTTATCTCTCAGGTAATTGAGAAATAAATCTACATAGTAGTTGGTTTGATTAAAATGTTAGCAAAATGTAGTGAAAGAAGCATCCTTTAAATTTCATGTTATATGTTACCTAAAATGCCAAAACAAATTGTGCATAACTCTAGCACTAAATAAATTTTTTAATGGGAATATTGTATTTATTATTTTATAAATTAAAACATATTATGTGATATATAAGTGATATGCATGCCTCACAAAAGGAAAATATAAGCCATATTCAATAATAAAATTTAGGAAAAACATAGAGTGGTTTCTTCAAAAGACTTGGAGACACATCATATCCATTTCAACTTAAAATATTGAAACTCATAGAACTATTAACTATGTCTAAATTTGGTTATATTCCCTCAATTATTTCATTTTGTGTCTAGTGCCTAGCCAGCGAGAAAATTGATTTCAAAAAATATGGAAACCAAGCATAGAAACTATGAAATCCAATCATAAGTAATAGATATAGTTTCCAATTACCTATAGACATAATTTAAAGCCTTATTTATCTCATATTTCAATTTTTTTGCTGTGTCTAATCATTCCATCCTATCTACCATTGAGATACTAGTGAACAAGTATATGGGATAAACATTAGGCACTGCAATAATAAAAATAAGGCCTATCAATGTATGAACTTGATAAAAACTAATCAGACTATTTATACAAAAATTTGAGGACTAACTTCCATTTCTAAAAAATTTTAGGATCAATTTCAAATAATTGAGGTAATTAAGATTTCTAGAATGCATTAGAGCACAAGTAGTTGCAAACACAGAATGGAAGAGTGAGCCATCTTTATTCTGATTTATTAAAACTTTGTTCTAGTCAACTATGATTCAAATTCCATTAACTATATACATCACTAAACCATCATACTAATTCATGAGGTGTGGTTATGTGCTGTAAAAGCTAAAATACTTGTAAAGTTACAATAAATGAAGAAAAATAATATTTGGGTCTTACAGGTTCTGAATAGAAAAACTAATGTTTAAAATACCTTTTGAGTATTTCTTCCCAGTTGGTGAGCATTAGTTTTATAGAAGTTGAATCATAATCGAGTTCCAAGAAAAATCTCTCACATCATCTGTCATTGTTCTAGACTAGACATCATCGAACATCACCAGAGTTTGCTTAGATTGCCTCATTAGCTATTCTTGTAGTTGTATATGGGAATCCTCCATGTTATAAAACTCAGGCTTAGAATTTGAATCATCTATTATTTAGGACACTTAGAATAATTTTCATGATTGGAAGTGAATTCTTTGATTTAGCTCAAGCATAGAGCTTACTCTTAAAACTTCTTTCATTTTTCAACTCCTACAATTTTTACACCATTAAAAATGGTGAAAACAAACCCTTTTCTGCCTTGTTCTATATGGATCCGTACAAAAAATCCATATTTGTGGAATCCTAGGAATGTCCTCTACAACTTTAATTTTATATCCCTGGTCCAATTTTTCCATTTGAGTGCACTTTTTTCTTGATTTCCACCATCGAGCCTATCTAAGGGCTTTAGGAGGGTTTAAGAGGTTTTTAGGTGTAAAGGATTGTTCACAAAATTGTGATGTTGAACACTCCTTAGAACTAAACTTTTGTCACCTCAAGGACCTCCTTCAATTTTCCTAAAATCCTTTAGGTGCCATGCAAGAGTTTAAAAAATATACAAGCAAAATAAAGTGACCTTCGAATAGGATTCCTCCATTCTGTGAGGGTTCTAGCATGTTTGAGGCTCAAATTGACCTATCCTAGTGTTTTCATGCCCAAAAAAAGCACCCACACCTCTATAATTAATCCATGAACATGTTTTATTACTTTGGATGGCTTACCAAGAAACCAAATTGGAAGTTTCCCTTGCTTTAGAAGAGGAATCATGCCTTACCAATCAACCCATCTACCCCTTGTGAGCCAAAATATGATATTCTTCTCTTTCAATGGACTCATAAAGTATGAAGTCATCCTATTTGACCCTTAAAGCATCAATAAAATCATTATAATTACTTTGAAAGTGTGCAATTTGAGTTGACACTTTTCTTGGGGTTGGGAAAGAATGTTTTCCCACTAGACCTTCATGCAAAGCTCCGTGTGTGGATCAAACCATTAATGTACAAACCTTATAGTTTTTTTTTTAGGTTCCCCTGGATGTATCCAATTTTTTTACATCCCTTTTAGTGTACAAGCTTAGTGCAAGCCTCCTATTAGCAAGATTTCACAAAACTAGTCTTCTTCTTGCATGCATGGACTAAGGTAGGTCTGAGATAAAACAGTGAGTATCAGGCCTATTCCTCCATGAAAAGTGAATATTTTGGGACATCTAAGAGGTCATGATAGTCATTTTTACCAAAGGGTTTGATTATATTCTGATGCAAGAGCATATTCACAAGTTTGAGTAATGTTTTAAAGGTCCTTGGTAGAGGTTAGAGTGTCTAGTTATGGTCAAGTTAATTTCCCTCCAAAACTAGGTAATTTGAATATTAAAATTTGTTTTATGCTCTTTCATCTTGTAATAAGGCCTAAATCTTATATAAAGGTCAAATGGTTATGATTTTTTGTCAAAAATGGTTATATAAAGCAAAGTGTAGTCACACAAGTCTATTGGAACAATATATAGCTTGTTAAGATCTTGTTTTGTTAGAAACATTTTACTAGCCCTATTCTAGGAGTTGGTTTGCATGAAGCTAGAATAGGAGAACTTTTGGTTTGGTTTTGTTTTGTTGGCTTCTAACTTGTTTTTTTTGACCCAAGAGGAGGCATATGATTTAATATATTGTGGAGAAGGAGATTGGAATGAAAATTAGCAACTTTGGTGTGTTTTCTTATCACTTTTTTGTAGACTGCATGCATAGAACATACAGGACAACAAGCTCATAAAATAACAATCAAATTTAAGGACTTGTTTCATCCACACTGAGTGCCCAAATTTATAGAGTAAGGTAGAATAAGACAAATACAATTTTTTTTGAGTCTTGACAATCAATGGTTTGTTCTATAGGTTAATTTCTATGCATATTGGCCCAAATTAGGGCTTTCTAGTATAGAAAATGTGTATGGTAAAAAATTGTGAATTTTTGAAATTTGTAAACTCTCCATACATTCTTTCACTATCATAAGTTTTAGATCCTAACTCATTAGGTAGGTCAAATTTCCAAACTATGTTCATAACCTAACCTTATAGATCTACACAGATTGTCACAGTGAGGTTTTGAGGATGGTATAGGGTTGTAGGTTGATAAAAATTAATGTTTAATAATCTTATTATGCATCTTTATACCTTTTTTGACAATCTTGATCCTTTATTCCACTTAGTTCTCTATCTCACCACCTAAATAGAGCCTTTGGAGGTCTAATTAGGTCTATTACAGTCCATAAAAGGACAAGTCTATACAAATAATCCCTACTCAATTTTCTCATATGTCATTATACTTGTTAATGGCTACTCATATCACCTATTTTTTCTGTAATATCAATAGTATAAGGGAAAATATGGAGGAAAATCATTTAAAAAAGGCTACAAGCTTTAAGCCTCCCACTAGTCTAACATGGTCTTATGACCTCTTACACTTTATCTGATCTATCAAGTGGTTTTATGTAGGTATAACTAGTATGTGATAGTATATATATTTTGTGTAAAAATTATCTAAGTTTGTATTTGAATGTGTAAACCCTTCTTCACAGTTTCATGTCTTAAACTCAAGTGAAAATTTGTGTCTTGTAAAAAGTCATGAGTGTAACAAATTATTTGAACAAATGAAGGTTTGTATATTTTCATGAGTGTTTGTAGGTGATAGTGAGTTGACACTAGATTCCAAGTCTAGGTGATCAAACTAACTCAAACTTCCCAAAAAAGGCCACAAAAACCCTATTTTTTGCATGTTTTCACCCAAACTAGCCTATAGTTCCTATCTTCATTCATCCTTCCATGTTTGGGACTCTTGAAATGTGTTCCTCATAACCAAATCAAGCTTTTGGATATTTTTTAACCTCTATAAAACTTTTTTTCATTTGAAAACCTCTTTTAGCCCCTTGAAATAAGGCCTTGGCATGCTAATTGTATGGACTGAGACAATTAAGCTTGTATGGGGAGGTGTTGGGTGGGATTTTCATGATTTTGGGGATTTCATTATCTTAAATTGATGTCATTTAACCTTATTATCACATTATAAACCCTTTCCTTTCTTTCTGGAGTATCAAACCCTCATGGACTACTCCTTTGTTCATGTCCTTCCTTGATTGTGACAGTCTCCTAAGCCATGGTTGTAGGTGTGTTTTTTGTAGATTTTTCGACCTTAAATGAATGAAATTCCTTAATTTATCTTGTCATCATAATATTATATCACCCTATTCACTTATATTCTTTTGCTTTGAGTTTAACACTTCATTAATCCACTACTGAATTGGTTTCCAAATAGGTTGGTTGTAGGTGCCTATTTTAGCATGGTTGTTGGTTGTTTTGGTGATTAACAACCCCTAAAAGGTATGAATAATATCCTCAACCATCTCCTTACTAGAATACATTCTCACATAACTCATTTAGATTCTTATATGAACTATACACACCATCTCACCTTGACTGTTGACAATCTTCATACCATGACTGTGGGTGGATGTATTCCCAAGCCTGTAAGTTACTTTTGGAGGCATTTAAACCATGTTTGACCTTGTCAAGGCTTATTGAGATTGTATCAAGTTTGGTGGATTTTACACTTAGACTTATCTTTCTTTTAGGAGTCCTTAAGCTACACTTTTGTGCCAATCATTCAAATATTGGTCCTTACTATCTCTATGCCTTGTATACAGATAGGGTATGACCTTCAAAAGGTCATTTTATGCTATTATCACCTCCAAAGTATCTAACTACTCAGGAATTCCATTTGAACCATTTGGGAATGTTTCCCAACTTTGGAAAAAGTCTAATACCTCGACACATATTGCAAACACCCAAACTCTCTTAGAATCCTGTGGATATCACTGCTTGCTTTTAGTGCTTTTTTGCCATATTGGAGAAGCTCAAAACCTATCTTCCACTTGGATTCTAGCTCTCAAATTTGACATAGTTGGACTAGGTAGATAGGGATACAAGATCATAGTAATGGAAATGGAGAGAGTATCATTCGTCACTTTAAAAATTAACTCAAAAAATCTATAGGACCTCTATTTTCTATATTTGGGGACTGAGAGCCCAAAAGTTGAAATGGTTTCTTTTGGGGTGAGGTTTGCTTATGTAACATCTTAGACCTTTAGGATATGTAAAACATGACTCTTGGGTTTTATGTAACTTTACATGGACTCCACCATGTTCTTCACCTCTCTCTTACCTTTGTACACTTCCCATGAAATAGGTATAGGTTTGACTGAAGTTGGTAGGGTAGTAAACCATGATAATGTGAGAAAATTGAACTTAGAAGGGTACTAGTTGAAATTTCCATCAGATGGAAACATGGGAAGACTCATTATGCATGAAAATAAAACATATCATTACCATCATAGAGCTTCTTGAATGTTTGGAACACAAAAATTGCATTCAACTTTAGAACTCTCACGAAACTAACACCTTTTGCCAACTCCTTCAAAGATAAAGAGATTAAGTGTTATACACTTATAAAATTAGGAAGAGATCCTTATTACAACATAGAAACACATTATCAAGATCACTAAACTCTAAGTATCACTAAAAAGCCAAAATAGATGCATGATTCTACCCCTCTTGCATGCAATTCTACAAAAGGCTACTTGGATTGTTAACGATTGTTAATAAAGGAGGAGAAACCAAAAAAAAAATACTATTATGAATTTTTTTAAAATTTATATTACAATCCACCTATATAATCAATCCCTCCAACTCTTCTTGTACCTTCTGTACCAAGTGCTTGAAGTTGAGCCTTCTTTGTGTGTCAAGAGGAGAGAATGGAAAAATGAGTTGTAGAATCAAATTTTTGGATTATAATTCAAGTTTGAGCATGTGAATGGATGTGGAGAGATTAATATACCCCCCCACTATTATTTTTATCTGGATATCAGATAGTGGTGGCCGTACAAGTGCCTAAAAGGGCCTAAAATTGAGGAGAAACTACCCTTTCTAACTTTAACTAAATAATATCCTGACATAAACCTGAAAATAACTTCCATTTACCTTACGTACATTTATTCTCTTACATTATCTGCACTGATGCCACCTACCATTTGTATAAGTCCTTGAATCTGGGCCAAAATGGGCCCACAAGCTCTTTTTTGCACATTGAAAGTGGGAGATGTAAATAAATTGAATAAAAAGAGATTAAAACATATTATAAAAAAAATTAGGACCAAAATCATATGTTTCCATCCATTGACTAAGTTTGACTATGTTTGACTAGAGTTGACTCTCTTTGACTTGACTAGTTCTAGGCCTAGATTTTGGACCAAGGGTGGACTATGGATAAGTGGATGTTTTAGATTAAAAAAAAATCAATATACGACATGTGTGAACTTATAAAAATTTAAAAAAATATATGGGTTGACAAATTTTGACCAAGGGTCAAAATTGATAACATTTTTGGCAACTCTTGGGGTAAACATGCCTGACTTGTTTTGAGACTAGTAGCCCTATGGAACTAAGGGAAAATGAGTCAGTATAATCCTAAATATGACTAAAAGTATATTTAAGAATACAATCATAAAGAAAACACTCCACACAACACAACATGATCAAGCAAAATAACACAAGACAAAATAAAGACAACATACACTTGTGCATAAGCACTTAGGGAACACACAAGGAAAGCAAGAAACTATGTACAAGGGAAGAAGAGAAACTTTATTAAAAATTCTTGATGTGTATACCATTGAATAGGATATGAAGCTCTTCTCTATCCAAATTTAAAATTTGGAAATCATTATGTGACTTGCATTGAGTGATCACATATGGACCACTCCATAAAGCGTCAAACTTTGTGTGTTTTCCAAGTTTCAACCTAACCTTATACCATTTTAGGACAATGTCCCCTTCCTTGAAAATTCTTGGTTTGGATCTCTTATCAAATTACTTCTTTGTTTGTTCTAAGTGAGTAGTCATAGTTTACATAACTTGATCCCTTGTCTCCTAAAGCTCCATCAACTCACACAGCCTGACTTCCATGATCTCATTATCCATCAATTATAGCTAATAGGTAAGTTATAAAGCTAGTAACTCAAGTGAGATAGGAATCCTATCTTCCCTTCCGTACACAAGTGTGTATGGTGAGTTCCTAATTGCTCTTTTTGGGGTGATCCTATCAATCCAAAGGGTTGTCTTTAACTTGGAATGTCAAGTCCTTTTATTCTCCTTGTTTTATTTATGATCTTGATTAGATTATTATTTTTAGACTCATTTATTCCATTCCTTTTTGGATAGTAGTTGGAGGAGTTTCTAAGGTATATTCCATGCTTTAAAGCCCATTCACTAGTCTTTGCTCCTAGGAAAGCCAATGCAATATCTAAAATAATTGTTGAAGGAGATATAAACCTTGTTACTATACCTTCATAGAAGTCAAGCACTACACATTCATTTTCCTCCTTAATAGCTACATCCTCCACCCACATTTTAAAGTACTTAGTAGCATTTAACACCCACTTATGACCAGCACTAGAAGGAGGATTGATTAGGCCTATAAAATCCAAAGCCCATTGCAAGAAGGGTTGCTCAACTTGGATGGGATGAAAAGGCGGGGCAAAAATCTTTTACTTGCCATCAAAAAGAGCAAATTTTGAAAATTTTCTTACCCAATTATGAGTGTCTTTGAACAAGCTAGGCCAAAAGTATCCATCCTTCATTATCTTGGCAAAAGTGGTTTTAGAAGAAAAGTGACCACCAGCTGGTCCATCATGGAACTCAAATAGTATTTTATAAATCTGATTAGAGTAAATAAACCTCAAGAGCACACTTAAAAAATATTTCTTAAATATCACACCATCAACAAGTACATATGGAATAGATTTCAATCTATAATACCTTCTCTTAGCTCTATCAAGACCTTGTGGACACTCACCGATTTGGAGGAAGTGAATCATACATATCTTGTGTGCAAATTCTCATAGGTGTATGTGTAACTATATTAGGATCATCATGTAGTTCCAAGACAACTTCTCTTTCCTTCTTCAAATCTGAATCAAGGTGTTCACATAGCCCTTTACCTTTCACTAGTTTAGTGGTCTTGATATCAACATCATATTCCATCACCTTAGTGATCCAACCTGCCCTTTTCTCATTCAAGTCCCTACTCAATAGAAACTCCTTTACACTAAGATGAGGCACAAGTATGTGAATATTATTATTTGATATCATGTTTCTAAATTTATTCAAGCTTCTAATAAATGAAATCACTTGTTTCTTAACATATTTACACTTCACCTCATACCCTTCCAAACCTTGGCTAAAGAAAGTAATAGGCTGCTCCAAATTATCATCATTGGATTGAGTAAGCATGGTATAAATCACCTCTTCATTACCAAAAGTGTAAAAAATAAAATCCTTAGAGAAATTTGGTCTTGAAAGAGTAGGAGCTTAGGAAATAGCTTGTTTTACTTCTTCAAAACTTTCCTTTCTCCTTCTTGTCCAAGTGAATGTCTCATCCTTCCTTAAGTTAGATGTTAGAGGTTTGACCAAACTAGCATATTTAGGAATGAATATCCTAATTAAATTGATCTTACCAAAGAATCTTTGTAAACCCTTCTTATGTTTAGGCAAAGACAATGCCAAGATGGCATTCACTCTTTCTTGATCAATGGATAACCCCTTCTTGGAGACGGCGTGTCCTATTAGTTTACCTTGATGGACAGAAAACACACACTTCTTTGGGTTTAGAGAGATCCCATATTCTCTAAACATTTCAAATACTTTCCTTAAGTGTTTCAAATGATCCTTTGCTTCCTTAGAGAAAACTATCACATCATCAAGATATACCAATACAATATCATTGATTAGTCCTTGAAAAGCCATATCCATAGCACATTGAAAAGTATCCCTAGCATTTGACAACCCAAATGTAATTTCTTATAAAAATAATTACCCCATTTGGTGATGAACATTGTTTTGTATTGGTCACTTTCCTTCACCAAAATATGATTATAACCTGAGTACCCATCTAAAAGAGAAAACCTCTCACTACCTGCCATATCTTGTAGGATTTATTCCATTAAAGGAAGGGGATAATGATCTTTCAAAGACACTCTATTCAAGCCCCTAAAGTCCACACATAACTTGATCTCCCCATTTTTTTCCTAACAGGGACTAAATTGGCCAACCAAGAGGAATGTTTGATAGGGAAGATGATTCTAGACTTGATTAGCTTGGTGAGTTTCTTTTTCATAAGGGATTCAATCTTAGGATTGATTGGTATTTATCTTTTCTTGATGAGTTTGGAAATTTCATTCAGCTCTATGATGTGTTGAGCTAGGCTAGGATTGAAACCCTTCATGTCATTATACTCCCATGCAAAAATATCACTAAAATCTTTACATAGTTCAATGAAATCATGCTTCTCTTGATTAGTGCATACCTTCCCAGGTGAAAGTAGTTCATCTTTGAAGATCTCCACCCTTTCATATTTCTCTTTCTTATTGGACATACCTACATTTTACTTCTTGAGCTGTTCATCCTCATTGAAAATGTTTTCAAGAGTCACTAGGCTTTTGGGAACCTTGTTAGACTTCAATTGGACCATCTTCCCCCCATATTTTTGTTGTAGTTTAGACTGATTTTTCATAGAGAACTCAGCTTCTTCTTATAGGAAAAGGGCTATTTGTTGGTCACTTTCAAAGACCTGCCAATTGGTGACATTATCTGGTATAGAAGGTCTCACAATCACCTTTAAATGAGGTTGATTCTTCTCTTATTTTATGCTCTTTGGGACATCAAATTGAGCACAAATGTATGCCAATATATCAACATGATAGTTTTCTTCTCTTCAGATAGATATGATGTTAAATCCATAAAGTCTTCCTTTAAAATTTTCTATATAGGTTCAAAGGTAAAGTTTAAAATCCATGAAGTCATTATGTTTTACTATAAAATATTTGTATTTAAACTTTGCCTTTGAAAACCATTGTTTTAGCCTTGCTAATAGAAAACTAAATGTAAAATATTTGTACAATTTTACATTGTATGGTTTTCTATTTTCATTTACTTTCACAATTCAACAAAAAAAATGATTATATCTTATCATAAAATATTTATACTCAAATATTACTTGGGAAAATCTGTAAATAGCTAAAATAAGAAAATAAAAAAACATATCATTCAACATGTTAGATACAATATGCACATGGATCCTAAAAATTATTATAGAGAAAAATGATGTTGTTTATTCGATTTCATGACAATGAAGAGACATTGAAAAAAGGTTTCAATATATGGGCTGAGACATCACTTATTCACAAAACATAGATAGACAAAATTAAATCCATGTTGACTCCACATTGCATTGAAAAATGGGGCAATATTAACACTGTTACAGAAAATATTGACATTGCTTCTACCATAATGTTTTCCATTGACAAAAACAATGACAAGAATAAAATCTATAATAGCTATGAACCATATCACATAGGCTTCAATTTACATTGTACAAGAGGTATCAAATTAATCTAGAATAAATAATTAAAACCATTTTGAACAACCAACGAACCATTTATAGTTAGCAATTAAGAGTACTTAAAATTATGCATGCAAATAAAGAACAAGAAATAATTATCAAATACATTTCAATAAGAAAATTACTAGCACCAAATACCCCAATATATTTTATTTTAATAGGAGCTGGCACAAGGAAAACATTCAATGTAAAAGTAATATATCAAACTTTAGCATGGTTCTACAACAATCAACTCGAAATTGATCCATTGAAAATAAAAGGAATAATTGTTGTGTACCCTATAAAATTTACATACAATGCAAGGGTAAGTTCATAAAGTTGTCGGATAAAAAGTGGCCTACTCATGGACATGATTTTTTTAAATATTAAAAATTTGAACTTCTGTAGATAATTTGAGATATCTACACTCCAAATTTGAAGATAGGTAGCCGTGATGCACACCATTTTTTGAGAAGCATTTAATATTATTTGAATCCCTTTATAGAAAATTTAGATAAAAACTTATAGAACGTCAACTATATTTTTTTGTATTTTTTCAATGAATACTTTTTTTATGAATTTTGTAAGTAACTAGATCCTAAAAAATGACAAAAAAATGGATAGTCATCCATGAGTCAAGCTTAACTACCTTAAAAAAATGAAAATCAATTTTTTTTTGAATGTGTGTAGAATTAAGTGTAATACGTCACCATATAATTTGTTTTTCACTTGGATAAATGAAACACAAATTACATGAACATGTATAGGCATGTATGTTTTCAGCATATAGTGTCCTAAAAAAGGCATAGTTAGAAATAAATATAGTTTGAAACCTTAAATTAGTCCAAAAAATATAAGAATCATATTTTTGGAAAGAGGAGAGCATTCTTTTCATGATGGTATCAAGTTTTTGAATTTTCACATTGAAATTCTTAGTGTATTTGGAAATCCAAGTTGAACTTTGTTATTTATTTTCATACCTTTTAATAGTCAACTGTAGATTGATAGTCCAAGCCTTTGGCTTAGGAATCTAAGCCATTGTCGATCCAAAAGGCATGGTAATTAAATTCGAATTCAAATACCATGATTTTGTTAATAACATGATTGCATTAATAACTATGTTGTTCATGTGATTGTATTATATAATAACATGATCGCATTAAAAATGTGATCATATTATATATTCTAAACATCCTAAACTTGAATAGAAGTCATTAGGCCTAGTAGTTTAATATTGTTGTCTAATATGACATGTGCTATAAATTCCCTAATTGACATTATATTGAAGGAATTCCTTGTACGGGGACTAATCGATCTTAGTTGTAAAGATTATACTAAAGAAAATACTTGATTGGTTAAATATGATGTGCAATTAGGGAAAAATATTCAAAATAGATAAATTAGATGGACACAATTCATTTCATGGGGTGAAAAATGCCTCAATTGATATTATAAGTGGAAGTAATTAATTACATAGGACTTAGTTGTCCTCAATTGTGTATAGTATTGAAAAACACATCAATTGATTTAACATGGTGTAATTAAAGCCCAAAATGACATTAGATGGATGTAATTCCTTGATTGGCGATTGATTAGCCCCAATTGCATACCATATTAAACCTAAATACTCAATTGGTTTAATATGGTATGCAACCAAGGCTAATGGAACCCAACTAGAACATTATATGGATAAAATTACTTTCATGGGGCTCAGTTAGCCCCAATTATATTAATAGAATAAAACCAAATGCATGATTAGCTAGATATAGTTTACAATCAGAGCCAACTAAGTTGTAAATGACATTACATGTATTTAGTTACTTGCATGATCCTTGGTTGGCCATAATTGCATATTCAATTGAACTAAATACTTGGTTGATTCAATATGCTATGTATTTGGGACCAATAGAGCCCCTTATTTATAATAGAAGGATGAAATTTCTTACACGAGGCTTGTTTGGACTAAATTTCAAATATGATATTGAACCATGATAATTTTTTAGTTTAATTTGGTGCACAATTAGAATCCCAATTGTTATTAAGGATGGATCTGTAATTCCTTATAAAGGGTTCAATTGGTCATGATTTCATATCAGATTCATGATAACACTTAAATATTTGATTAAGGTGTGAAATTAATGCAATAATTAAAATTATGTTGACACAATTCCTTGGGAAAGCCTTGATTGGCCCCAATTATGTATCATCTGGAATTGAATACTTGATTGGTTTAATAAGGAATGTAATAAGGGCCAAGTAAGCCACAATTTCCATTATATATGAATGCAATTCCTTGCACATGACTCCTTTAGACTGAATTTCATATCAAATTGTAAAAAAACTTATTTTTTTTAATATGGTGAGCACTTGGATCCCCAATTGATATAATATAGATAAAATTCCTTACATTGAGGCTCAGTAGGCCCATAGGATCAATTTATCCCCAATTAACATCCTTTATATAAGTAATAAATAGGTTCATAGGGATGAACTTGGTTAAAATTGTATCAGTCATTACCATAATGGACTTTCTAGGCTCAATATGTGATGATGTGGGGGATAATTAATCCCAAATTCACATTCTTTACTCACAGATCTATGTTCAAAGAGCTAAAATTTGCCCCAATCAGTGTCATGATTGTACCTTATATACCCTAAAACATATACCTTAAGACTTAATCCCTAAACTCTATTTACTATAAATATAAACTTTTTAAACCTTAAACCAATCATTTTATCCCAAATTAATATCATTTAGACTAATAATTGAGTTCACAGGGCTCAGCTCAGCCTAAATCACATGACTGATTAATCCATTTGACTAATTCACTCAATTTGCACATGCAACATGACATCATTGGTATAATGACAACCTAAAAACACATTATATAGTCATAAATGGGTCCAAGTGATTTAAATTGTCCTCAATTATCTTTATGATTGACCCTATGTACCCTAAACCATGTATATACATTAAAGCCTAGAAGGGTCATAAACCATAAACCCTAAAAACTATACCCTAAATTATAAACCATTTACTTTCCAAGTATTTACCAACTTAAATATAGTCCCAATTATCATCCTTTATAGTAAGAATCTGATTTGAACACATGGCATATATAGTGATTAGACATTAATATACAAGTCCTTTACTTGAACCCTATGTCCTAATCCCCAATGATCCTTAAAACATTTAAATTGTAATCCCTATGCCCTAATTCCCACTACACATCACATACATACATGCTTTACGATATAGCGGATTTTATCACAAGATGTCATAATTTATGCACTTTTTAAACCTATGGCTAAAGCCTTTGGAGTACCAATCTATCTCTATGTATCCATTTAGTAAATTAGGGCTATTTTGAGCCCATTCAGCCTAATCAATGAAAGAGGAGGAGAGGTAGTTGATTTTTTTAATCGAGGAGGTATTTGATGCTAATTTGAGGGTCTTTAATAGCAAGACATGATTTAGGGCAAAATCAAAAGATCAATCTTCTATCATGAATTGATCCATATAGTTAATTTGTACAATTCCTTGTGTGATCTGAGTAAAATTGAGCCCATACACCAAATTTATGGCTCAATCGATTGTATAATGTGTATATGGCATAATTGACCCTATTTTTATAAAAATGTGCAAACATGAAAATAATCAAATCATAAATATGTGTCACAAGCATCTCAAATTTTATTTAATTACCTTAGTGATTAGACCCTATATCTAATATTTTAAACCCTAAGTTAGGCTATATAATTTAACTTTAACTCCAAACCCTATACCATTTACATTAAACCCTAATCCATAAGCCCTAAACCTCAAACCCTTTAAATTATAGACCATAAACCCTAAACTAATAAATTTATCCTAAAATAACATCCTTTATATGTATAGTAAGAATTAGGTTAATAAGGATGAACTTGGTTAAAATTGCATTGCTCACTACCATAATTGACTTCATAGGCTCAATCTACGATGATGATGGGGATAATTGATCCCAAATTCACATTATATAATCATAGATATAGGTTTAAGGCTCCCAAATTTGCCCTAATTGCCTACACAATTGTATAAATGTACCCTAAAACCTATATCCTAAGCCCTAATCCTTAAAACTTTATTAATCCCTAAAACTCTAAACCATAAATATAAACTCTCTAAACTTTGAACCAATCATTTTAGCCCAAATTAACATCATTTAGATGAAGAATTAAGTTCACAAGGTTTAGTTTAGCCTAAATCACACAACTGATTGACCCATTTGACTAATTCACTCAAATTTCAAGTGTGACATGACATCCATGTTATAATGACAACCCAAAAACACATTCTATAGTCATAAATAGGTCTAAGTGATTCAGATTGTCATCAATTATCTTTACAATTGACCCTATTTACCCTAAACCATGTATATATATTAAAACCTAGAAGGGTCATAAACCATAAACTGTAAACATTATACCCTAAATTGTAAACCATTTACTTTAAAGGTATTTACCAACTTCAATTTAGTCCTAATTAACATACTTTTTAGTAAGAATTTGGTTTGAACACATGGCATATCTAGTGATTGGACATTAATATATAGGTCCTTAAACCTAAACCCTATGCCCTAATCTCTAATGATCCTTAAACCATTTAAATCATAATCCATATGCCCTAATGCCCACTATGCATCAAAAACATACATGCCTTATGATATAACTAATTTTATCATGAGATGTCATAATCTATACACTTTTAAAACCTATGGCTAAAGCCTTTGGAGTACCAATCTAGCTTTATGCATCTGTTTAGTAAATTGGGCTATTTTGAGCCCTTTCAACCCAATTAACCAAAGAGTAGGAGAGGTAGTTCATTCTTTTAATTGAGTAGGCATTTGAGGCCAATTTGAGGGTCTTTAATAGCAATATATGATTTGGGGCCAAATCAAGAGATCTATTTTCTATCATGAATTGATCCAATTAGTCAATTTGTACAATTCCCTATGTGATCTAGCTAAAATTGAGTCCCTAAACCAAATTTATGGCTCAATAAATTTTATAACATGTGCATGACATAATTAACCCTAATTTTATCAAAAATGTGCAAACATATAGGTAATAAAGTCATAAATATGTGTCACAAATAGTTCAAATGTTCTTCAATTACCTTAGTGATTGGACCACATTATCATAACTAACTTTGTAGGATCAATATATGATGATGTGTGGGATAATTGATCCTAAATTCACATTCTATAATCACAGTATAGATTCAAGTCTCTCAAAAAATTTCCAATTACCTACACGATTGTATAAATGTACCCTAAAACCTATACCCTAAGCCCTAATCCTTAAAACTTTTTTAATCCCTAAAATCTAAACCACAAATATAAACTTTTTAAACCTTGAACCAATCATTTTAGCCTATAAATTAGCATCATTTCTATATTAAGAATTAATTTCATAGGGCTCAATTTGGCCTAAATCACATGATTGATTGACCCATTTGACTAATTCACTCAATCTGCACATGTGATATCTAGGGTATAATGGCAACCCAAAAACACATTTTATTATTAATGACTTATTATTATTTTTTGGGGCTTCAACGTGCTCAAAGATTCTTTCTCAAAGTATTAAGAAAGGTCCTTGTAGTCACGTACCTTTATTTTGGACCTTAATTGTAATCACTAATTCCTAAAACATAAATTATAATCCCTAATCCCTAATCCATAAACCATATGCATTAATTTTCCTCAATCCCTTATCTACATTAAGTATAATGTGATCATGTTATTTAATAACGTGATCATGTTATTATTAACATAGGCAACACTCACTCATCATTTCCAATTACCAACCCCATAGCTTATATCGATAATAATGTGATCACATTATTATCGATATCAAATTCCCATTATGTTGGGTGTGTTGGGACTTTGTGAAAAGCATAATATAATCACATTATTTAGTGATGTGATCATACTATTATTGATATCAACATCGTAATGGGTTGGGCATGTTGGGACCTTGTCGAAAGCATAATGCAATAGTATTATTTAGTAATGTGATTTCACTATATAAGGTGATCACATTATTATTATTTTAGTGATAGGTTCACTTCTTAATGATTATTTTTAGCCAAAATCAAGACTTCTATCTGTACAAACATTCTATGAGATCTACATACATATATGCTTGACCCCACCTTTGAAAAGTTGTCAATTGTCCCTTCTAATGGGTTCCAGATCACATTAGAAGAGGAAGAAGATTTTTTTGAAGAAAAAAACATGAGAGGAATTAGACTATGTCAAAGATAAACCCAAAATACTAATGAAATTTTTTTATGGTAAACAAGGTACAAACCCTAATTTTGATGAACCAAATGCCATAGATAATGAACCAATTGATGATAATGAATTAAGCAATGATGAAATTCACTATAATAAATTCAATAATGTTGAAATTGACCATAATGAAATGAATAACAATGAAATTGACCATAATGAAAATGAAAATAATGAATTAGTTAATGTTAGAAGTTCACATTCAAAGTTCCAAGTTTTTTATTTTGTTGATGATGGGTCTATGTATGATGATTCACCCCACATAAATGAAGAAAACTTGATGGAAACAAATAATGATGAAATTAACCATAAAAAAAATTCATGGAAACATATTATGAAGAAATTAACAATGAATAATTTAATGTCATCCCACCTCTAAATAATGAAAGTAGTAACTATTTTGAAATACCCTCTCAATAAATTCCACCATTACCAACACCTTCAAGAATTGTGCATAGAAAATACAAGTACATAAATGAATTTGATGAAAATATTTTAAAAACAATGCATAATAAAATGTCTGATCATCATTCAAGAAGACTGGGTCAAAAATTTTGGGATATTTTCTTTCATAATTTGTAGTATGATAGTCAAAGATGTCAATTATCTGTTTCAATGATAAAATTGATTAAGATGAGACCAAAAATGTGCACACTAAGACTAAAAACATCTAACATGGATGATGAAAATGATGAAATTTTTAAAAATCTACAAGATTCATCTCATATTATAGGCCCAAAATCACGCACCAAATATTGTAATGCTGCTCGATGTATACTTACAACTTGTGTAGTGACATAATAGTGAAAATATGAATGGTTTAAAAAATAAGACAAACACTTATTATAAATAAAAATATAATGGGGTGTGATTAGAGGGGTCAAATGGTTTACAAAAATGACTTACCATTTTCATTTCATGCATGTTTGAACTTAGGTTAAAAAATTGCATTTTTCTTGTATATGGAAGGTTGTTCTTGAGGCTGAAATGGGTGGTGGGTTTGTCATTCAAGCCTAAAAGGAGGTCAAGAACATCTTCCTAAAGGTTATCCACCCCCTGAACATGTTGGTGGTGGCAATTTTCACCCATGAAACATCAGAACCAAAGTTCTGTAACCACAACTTGAACTTTGACAATATTTATTGTCAGTGTTTTTGCTCTCTAGAATGGTAGTGAAAATGCACTTTTGGGTGGATTCAAATTTCATGATTGTATAATAACATGTAATTTTTCTATTTTAATGTGATAAAATTGATAGATTCATAGTTGGATTTCCCATAGGTATAAATGTTAGTTGGAGCTTGAGAAGTTGCTTGTTCACTGACAAAAACTTACATTTTTAGACCTGTCACTACAACTTGTCTAACAAATTGATATCGAATCTTCCACCCAATTACTATGGCATATGATTATAGGGCTTAATTAGGTACATTATGGATATAATGGTTCATGGAAATGAAATATAATTTTCATTTTATGCTTGTTTTAACTTAGGCTAATTATTTTTATTTTCTTGTATTAGGAAGGGTGTTCTTGAGGCCAAAATGGGTGGTGGGTTTATTGATTAGGATTGATAGGAGGCCAAAAAACTTATCCTAGAGGTTATCCTCCCCCTAATACATGTTTTTAGTTTCATTTTTCACCCATGAAGCATTGAAACTAGAGTTCTGCAACCATAAATTGAACTTTGACAATATTTATTGTCAGTGTTTTTGCTCTCTATAACGGTAGTGAAAATACACTTTTGGGTGGATTAGAACATCATGGCAGAACAATAACATGTAATTTGCCTATTTATATGTGATAAAATTGATATATTCATAAGTGGAGGTCCTAGACGTATAAATTTTAGTTAGAGCTCAAGAAGTTACTTGTTCACTAACAAAAACTTGCATTTTTGGACTCGTCACTATAACTTATCTAATGGATTGATCTCAAAGCTTCCACTCAATTGATCTAGGGTAAAATTAGAGGGATTAGGGAGCTACATGAAGGATTTTATGGTTCATTTAAATGGATTACAATTTTTATTTTATGCATGTTTGAATTTAAGCTAAAAATTGTATTTTTTTGTATTGGGAAGGATGTTCTTGAGGCCAGAATGGGTGGTGGGTTTGTCAATTGGGATTGAAATAAGGCTAAGAACATATTACTAGAGGTTATCTACTCCCCCAAATGTGTTTTCAATGTAATTTTTCACCCAGTTATGGAACTGAAGTTATGTAACCACAACTTGAACTTTGACAATATTTATTGTCAGTGTTTCCACTCTTTGGAATGGAAGTGAAAATGCACTTCCAAGTGGATTCAAATCTTGTGGAAGAAAAATAACATGTAATTTTTATATTTGTATGTGATTAGAGTGATACATTCATAGGTGGAGGTCCCGAAGGTAGAAATGCTAGTTGGAGCTCAAGAAGTTGCTTATTCACTAACAAAAACTTGTATTTTTGGACCCATCACTACAACTTGTATAATGAATTGATCTCAAAGCTTCCACCTAAGTTTTATAGGGTGTGAGTATAGGTCTTAATGAGGTATTTGAGGGATATAATGGCTCATATAAATGGTGTATAGTTTAATTTCTACGTGTGTTTGAACTTAGACTTTAAAATTGCATTTTTATTATATTGGGAAGGGTGTTTTTTAGGCCAAAATGGGTGGTGGATTTTTTTATTAGGCCTAATAGGAGGCCAAGAATAATAATTTTTTTATCTTCATTTTTGTGTGCATATGAAATTAAATATGATATCTAATATAGATAATAATTTGGAAGATCAAAACAACATTGTACAATAACACACAAAGAAATAAAAATTGAATGTGTGTGTGTGTGTGTGTGTGTGTGTGTGTGTGTGTGTGTGTGTGTGTGTGTGTGTGTGTAAATCCATGATAGGCATACAATATAGGCACATACATGTCCAATGTCAATAATACATAGATTGGGCCATGATAGCCATACAAAAAATTACATCTACAAACATACTATCTAATGTTGGTTGAATGTCACATGCGCATATACAATGCCAAAAATGCATCAATTACCATATAGGAATATAAAAAGTACATCTCATGTGTGTAAGACATCCTATTCATCAAATAGCCTCCATCTCTTTGTCTTCTTCAAAGAAGACTCTCCCTGGGATGCCCTTCTAGTAGATGGAGACCCCTCTAATACCGTAGATTGCTCCAATGTCTGACTGTGGGTCCTACACTCATAGCTAGCTTGTAGCTAAGCCTATTTAAATATAATAATTCCTAAAAAATTAACATAAAATACATTCAAACAATTTTTAAGAAATTAATTTTAAACTACAATAAGAAATCATTAAAACATGTGCACTTATTACAAGCTCATGATCCTACTCAATCTATTTTTCATGCTTAATCAAGCTAATGGTAGGCTCATCTATTTGAATAAGCATCTAAAATATGGGAGGAACATGATAATTTTTCACAATCACCATCTAATTGGGACTATCAACAGTCATAAGACAACCCTATATACACAATAAATAAACATAAGTTATATTTTCCTCGAGTACACATGTACTAAAATTATTAAAACAAGTCTATTTTTACAATTAAAAATTATAAGAACAAATATATACCTCTGTCAATGCCTATGTAGATGACTTTGCAAAAATAATGCCTATGTCTATCTCAACTCGTAGAGATGGAGGAGTGTCAGTACTAGCCATCAACTATTCATGTACACAAGGTCGAGCACTTAGTTTTATATAAAATACATCAAATATTATATATGGAAACCAAAATGATCAATATAAGCACTTGTACATATAAAATATCTATCTATATAAGTACATGAATGCAATGACACATTATAGAAAAGAAGAAGACAAGCATGCATGTGACAATTCACTTAGATCTAAAATTATAAGCCATCTATTGAAGTGTTAGAGTAACAACCTTATACCAAAACAAAAATTAGAGTATTAAAAATATGAAAAGGAATATATAATATACCAGTTTATTTTTTTCAAATTGATAAGTATAAATATACTTGGGTCAAAATCTTCAATTTATGCTATATTACATGTTGGACTATATTGGTTGTTGATTTATTACTTGTCTAAAAATAGGGCTTTGACTTAGGTCTAGACCTTCGTAACTAATTCCTTTTGGATGAATTTTCAATAATAACATAGAGTATTTATGGATATTTTAAATTGTGTTTTAAAAAGGTGGGCCTACATTTAATGGAGTAGAGTGATTAAGTATGATTGTCTTTCTAGGATTATAGACAAATTAATGACTAATGATTTGGCCACACTATATATAATAGGGATACTTTGGATTGTGTAGGTGGGGATTATTGTCCCATCGATTAGATTCCTTTTCTTGACCTATTCACCAACTAGGATGTTTCATGTAAAACATTTTAATTTTCTCGCAAGTCCCTTGAGAATGGACTATCACTTTCAAGGTTATGATTAGGATACTAGGCTTGTTAGTTAAAGGCAGGGTTGTGGCCTTTATAGAGGATTATGATAGAGGTAAGGTTGTTAATTGGGTGTAATACTTTGGTGTATGAGCAAATGACCCCTACACTCATCATGGGCTAGGTGTATGAGCACATGAACCCTTACCAATGAGGGTTAGAGATTAGGATAGTGGGGGTCATTAGGGCTTCTAGTTGGATAGATATACCACCATTGAGAGACTATCCATGAGTGGTGGACACACTAACAATGATATATTTGGTATCTCTACTTTATTAAGGTATTTTAGGATAGTTTATGAATGAGGTGTAATCTCTACTACCATCACAAGAAAAATTAGGAGAGTACTAATTGGAGGAGTACAACTACAAAAATATCTTGTGTCTAGGTTGAAATTATGGTAGGATGTCAACGTTAAGTATAACCACCACCGTAATATGTAGATACTTAGATGTACAAAAAATCATAGGATAGAGGGTAAGGAGATAAATTTTACGGGGAAATAAGGGTGAGCATAAACTTGTTAGAGAGGAACCAATAAGATAGGAGGAAAATCCTAAGATGAGGTCCAATTAGGAATTATACCTAGACTAACATGAAGTTACCCAAATAAAGTAGTGAGTTGGTTTGTTTTTAGTTACTTTCTATGTTACATTGTAATTTATTACTCAGTTATTGTTTCCTTATGTGACTATAGATCTAATGTCTTCTCTTGTTATATGGTTTTAGAGTGAATCACTTAGTGGTGGAACATGATCGAAGAAACTTTGGTTAGGATTTTTTAGGTGAGGATTATTTGAGCCTCGATAATATTTTTGTGGATGTGGTTTTCTATGTGTGAGTAATCAAGCATACATATGTTTTTCTCCCTACTTATCATACATATACATGGAGTTCCCTCATAATAAGAGAGAGATAGTTAGCCTAGAGGAAAACGTGGTTGATTTAGAGTTTCAGGTGAAGACTCTTAATGAAATTATTAGGGCTAGGGGAGGTTAGGCTTCATCTAGCCAAAAAATAGTGGGAAGTACATCACCCATGTAGGTATAAGCAAGAGACACAAAAGTAGAGGAATTGTATCCCACATCACTCATTAACATGTATATGTAAACAACTACAATAATAACAAATGCAAAGAACAAAACATATATGTAAACAATTTTTACCTCTATATATGTAAATGGTGTCATCCTAACAGAGGCAGATGTAATTGTGGATGGCCCAAAAACTAAATCTAAAAGTGAAAATAATGACTATGACAAATTAAATGCTTCAAATGCTGACTATGATGATGAAGGAACCGTCACCCCCTATGACATAAAAAAATACATATATATTATATTAAATTTTTATGTAAATAATTGTTGTCTTAGAAATTAAATTTACAAATATAAACTCAATTTCACATGACATTTATATAAAATATACCTACATCTATGTGGTGACTGATGTTTGCTCACCAAATGTGCATGCCAAAAAATCATCACTCATAAGAATATGATCTAATCCATATGAACCACTAGCTCCATCATCATTATAAGGTCCCATGCACATAGATCGGCATGAACTGTAAGGTTCTGGTTAGGGTCAAGTAGCCTATGGTGTATAAGTAGCATCACTTTATGAAAGCCTACTCATATGCTGAATGAGTGTATTAGTGAGTGAACTAAGAGCATGGAGAGTGTCTATCTTCATGACCTATTGAACTTCCAAGGGGATCTCAATATCAAGAGGCTTTTAGATACAAATTCATATAGGTCGATTAGGTGTATGATGTACACCCAGTCAATCCCACACAGAGCCTTTTCCTTGGCCTTGAAACTGACTAAAATCAAAATAATTAGGAATTCAGTTGAGGATAAACTCATAGTAGAGTTTCCTCAAAAAATATAAAGGGATCTCATGGTTGTTACATGATAGATATTTAAAAACCATCCACCATCAATCCCAAAAATTGGTTGTGATTATGTTTTACACACAACGATGGATAGGAAAATGGTTGGTAGTTACAGGAAATAGGCATTGGTGGTTGGGTCGATGAATAGGGTGAAAATGTCAGGTTTTGAGATTTCCAAATTCTTGACCTAAAGCGCTGACAACTTATCAGCATAAGATGCCCTACAAGAATCTATATATGAGGTCTATCAATCAATTTGACTTGTTATCAAGTCAATTTGACCTAATAAGGTCTGTAGAGAATTAGCTAGATGAGTGTGGTGGGGTTTGGTTGAACTGGGATCTCTCATTCTATAAATTAGGTCTTCAATTTCAAGTTTATTTTTGAAAATGTTATCAATCAAAAATTCTTGAATGCCAGGGGGTTTTGGGAAACTATAAGAGGGTTATATGGAGGGATAAGATGAATAACAGGGTTTTATGGAGGGTTAGGAGGAGCAATTAGTGGGTTTTATGGAGGGTTGGGAGGGTTAGTAGGATGCGTTGTTAGAAAAAAACAAATTGCAAATATAAACATGGGTTAAACATGAAAATTATGAAAAATAAGGGTTAAATAGAGAATAATTTTATGACTTAACTCTCCTACATGGTGGTATCATTGATCAATAAGTCTATGGGGTGAATCCTGATACTTTCTAGTACTTGTTTGCATAAAACATGATCATAGAGCAAGCAATGAGGAGGAAACATGAACTCAAAATGAGTAGATTTTGTGTTCAATTTTCCCAATTTATTTTTTTGAGAGACATAGGGAATGTGATCATGTTATTAATGTGATCATGTTAGCATTAATAACACCATCATGTTATTTTTTAATATAACGTGATCATGTTATTTAATAAC
Organism: Torreya grandis; assembly: GCA_037957365.1. Taxonomy (NCBI): domain Eukaryota; kingdom Viridiplantae; phylum Streptophyta; class Pinopsida; order Cupressales; family Taxaceae; genus Torreya; species Torreya grandis. The sequence goes on along the minus strand of JARHVA010000974.1, from coordinate 1,892,886 downwards.
GTGATTGTATTTTGGCTCAATAGTCCTGAGCCTAGAATTAAGTAATGTGATCATTATAATAAAATAATGAGATCACATTATTAATTAATGCAATCATGTTATGGTAAATGTCCACAAAATTTGCCCCCAACTCCACGCACTTACCTGTAAATGGTCTAACTGCACACTCTATTTTTCAATTGACATATACATCTACATAAATGTTACCATTGGATTCAAATACTTTAGATATCCTAAGCAAACATTATGAATAATTAAGATTACTACTAATTGATGAAATATCTTTAATAGGAATTCATATCCTTTACACTAAGGACTTCATCAAATCATGCATACACCTACAAAACTATTTGCAAATATTTACATTATCTTTGTCAATGAGTTTTATCAAACAAAACCTATTCAAGATAAATGGGTTTTTAAACAACCAATCTTGCATGGAGAAATAATTTCATATGATTTTTGGCTTGACAATGTAAAGTTCTTTCAACTAAAATAGTTCATTCAATAAAGCAACATGCAATTCATTTCATTTATAAATCATATCAAAACTTGTTAATAGAGTACATCAAACATTGAATACTTAAATAACATATGACATAGACCATGTCCTTATGAACCAACATTTCCATACTTATCTCACAAGAATGATGATGTTAAAAATCTCAATGCCAAGATGCTTTCCCTTCTCAAAGAAGAAACATAGACATTGATTGCTATTGACAAAAAATTGAATTTTGTTGATAAAATTCTTCTCAATATTGATATACATTACTTATCTAATGTAATAATATTGAAATGAATCATATTAGTTGAATTGATTAGTGGAAACTATGACATTCAATATGGATTAGTAAATGGTGCTAATGGGATTTTAAAACACTATATGAGTGGAGAACTAGACATAATCTGGATACAATTTAATGACACTAAAATTGGATTAGTTCAGCGCAAAAAAATGCAAAGCTTCTACAATGACCAAATATCTGAAACTTGGACCCTCATAACAAGAATTTTGAGAAAACATTACATCAATAAACCAATAATTACCATACATGAAAAAATTTCAATAAAAATTACATGTCCATATGTAATATATAAATCACAAAGACTTACAATGAATGTGCTATCTTTTTATCCTTTTGGTGTCAAGTACCATGGCCTTGTCTATACTTCACTTTCACGAGTAAAAAACATTAAATTATTTTATCTTCTCAATAAATTAGAATCTAAGAACTTTGTCATATTTGATAAATCCAATACAAAAATGAAAAGACTATAGACTTCTGCATAATGGCTACCGCTTCTCAGAATTGCTACCCAACCACATAATACTTTTACAAATTTCTCATTGAATACACAAAGTTTGGAATTATATTTAGAAAGCATAATCCATGACTATGATCTTATGCATGCAAACATTTTATGCTTCCAAGAAACTAGAACTATGGAAACACCCAATAACTTGATTATTAAAGAGTTTTCATTATTATTCCTCAATGAAACTCCATGGAATAATGTCATGTTTTAGAAAAAAACATTGTCATAAAAAATACCAAAAAAATTTCCACATCAAACATGGAGACTATGACACATGATATACTTTATTTAGACATATCAATATAAATAATTAATAAATACTTAGTTCCACATGCTCCAATTATTAATATATTAAAATTCATAGAAACAACAACATTTAATTTAGCACCCAATACCAATGTCATAGTTATTGGTGATTTCCATATTGACATGTTAAAGCAAAAAACATCGCAAAAACAACTTCTACACACAATGCATAAACATAATTTATCTTTAATATCAAATTTACCAACAACACATGTAGGGACTCTAATAGACCATTTTTTGGATAAAAATAGATATCAATAGAATTTAATTTAGCATTTTTGATTCCTATTAGACTAATCATCATGCAAGTGATCTTTAGGTAACTACCTGGCAATAGATGAACAATTATAATAACAATTAGTTTGTACAAATACAAAACTATCTTTACACCTTATACCATGGCATTACCATAAAAGAAATGAATTTTCATAATGCAATTTGGGCATGGAAATAATCAATAGTAATTACAAAATAAAAATAAATCCAGACATAAAGGTATTTTATATGATTTATCTCATGCATTATTTTTTAGTATTATCTTTTACAATAAACAAATGTTTATGTATTACCAAAATTGTTGCAAAAAGCTAAATATAGATCTAGGAAAATGCAATAATCAACAAACACAAATGACATAACAAAAGGTGCTAGAAATGGCAATGTTTTATTTCTAGTTATCACAAGTTACGGCTTTTTTTCAAACTCACAATTCTTCTATTTTGTTTTTCCTTCTTAACCATGTCAGAATACAAGATGTTCATGTCATTGTCACAATGCAAAAATAAATTTGAATATGGAGCTATAAAAATATAACAATCAAGAAACAAAAATAGAACAAGAAGCAATACCAAAACGACATTTTTTAGTTTTTTTGCATTTCCTCTAGAAAATTGCAATGCACAAAAATACCATTTAATCATTATTATGAAACTTACAATTTGTTTTAGCTTTTAAAAACAAAAGATAAGTCATTATGTTTTACTATAAAATATTTATATTTAAACTTTTCATTTGAAAATAATTGTTGCAGCCTTGTAAATAGAAAACTAAATATAAAATATTTGTACTTTTACATTGTATTTTTCATTGTAGAGTTTTCTATTTGATTGTAATTTTATAATTCAACAAAAAAGTATTATATCTTATCATAAAATATTTGTATTCAAATCTTGCATTTGATAACCATCTTTTCACCATAAACACAAAACAACATGCCCCAATTTCAATTATGTATCTAGCCAAATGCAGTAATAACCAAACACAAACAACATAACAAAAGGCCCAGAATGGTAATGTTTTTTTTTTTAGTTATCACTATAAATTATTGTTTTTTTCAAACTCACAATATTTTTTTTTAGGCTTTTTCCTTCTTAACAATGTTGAGATACAAGATGTTGATGCCATTGTCACAATGTAAACAAAAAACTGAATATGGAGCTAGAAAACAAAACAATCAAGAAATAAAAATAAAACAAGTGGCACCAAAATGGTAAAAAAAAATTCACATTTCCCCTAAAAAATTTCAATGCACAAGAATACCATTTTGTTTTTTATTATGCAACCTAAATTTTGCTTTAGCTTTTAAATTAAAAACAAAGTCATTATGTTTTACTATAAAATATTCACATTCAAACTTTACATTTAAAAACAATTGTTGTAGCCTTGCAAACAGAAAACTAAATATAAAATATTTGTACTTTTACATTGCATTTTTCATTATGTAGTTTTCTATTTTCTTTTACTTTTACAATTAAACAAAAAAATGATTATATCTTATCATAAAATATTTCTACTCAAATCTTACATTAGATAGCCATCATTTCAGCATAAACACTAGATAACATGCCCTAGTTTCAATTATTGACCTTTCAATCAAAAAAATTGGCAATCTTTTTGAAGGGGATGTGTTAGTTGTTTATGGTCCTGGGTTCATGAAGAATCCCATTTCACCATCAAATAAAAAAATAGTGCACATTGATCTCATTGACAAATGTAGTCAATTGACAATAATTGTGAACATAAACAACAAATAGATTGAAAAAATCTTGTCATATTTCTCACCTGGAAACAACATTTAGATCATAAATACCACCATAAAAAATAGAAGCCACTATGAAAGAGGTGCCAGTGATTTTTGTCTTGTATTAAATACAAACAACACTATAGAAAACATTGAAATAATATGCAAAGATCGTAGGCTTACTCTGGATACCACTATATATGATTTTGTGTAATCAAACAAGACATATGTAGTGGGTTCATTAGCTGCAATTATAATTGGTTATAAAAATTGATACAACCAATGTCAATTGCAGCTCAAAGATGATGAAGCTAAGCAAGACATGGCAACAATAACTACTCACACTCAAAAATATCATTTCTTTTTCTTTATCATTTGTAACATCTTTTTCTTTATCTAAACATATACGCATGCATATTATTATCCAAAGCATTGGCATTTAACAATTGTTTTGAAGCTTATAATCAATGACAATTACAAACACCTACATCTTAGCCTACAAAAAATATTATTATTAGCAAACACACCAATAATGTTGTTCAAAGACATTATGAAGAGTCAAACTAAAGGCACTCTATTGACAAACAATAACTTCAATTTGCAATTCAAGGGTGTTTTAAAAATAAAAAATGTTCATGCATCACCTTTCCAACCATTATGCAATGATTGTGGGTAGCTTCTCTTCACTAACACGCCTTCAACAGATGATTTAACACATTGTATAAATTATCAAAAAGATCAAATGTACACATACTAGCATTCTAAAAACAGAAAATGGACAAATTGAATGCATTTTGCATCAAAAGCAGTTGAAAGAAAACCTCATAGAACTAGCTAAAATCTCCTTCGATGAATATAAACAAGACATTTTAGCCATCACTTTTCTGCTATGATGCTTCCAACTACATGGCAATTTCACACTTGCCATGAACAATATCATCATACCTGTTACCAAGTATTATGTGATTCTTCCAAATACTTATCATTCCCATTTCCCCCTACAATAGTTTTTCATGTTACAAAGAGTTAATATAAAATATAGCATATGACAAATTTATTAGTCAAGTCAATTGCAATACTAAATTAGTTGAATAAATTGACAATATTATCTTAACTTCTAAATTCATGATCATATACTTGCATTAAAATTTATTTTTCTCCATCTTAACTATAGATGCAAAAAGAAACTAATGGCTTGCTCCATTTTTTGGCAGGCTGCCAACTACTTGGATATAAACAAACTTTTGGAGCTGAAATGTCAAACTGTAGCAAACATGATTATGGGAAAAATCTTGGATGATATCTACAAAGACAATACTTATATATATTTTTGTTGTATGAGAATTTCTTTTCTATCTAGAATTTTATAGTGACTTGTTGGGCTTTAATAACTTGAAAATCTCACCTACTATTGGTAGTCGAACCGTCTACTAAAGCCACGTCATGGCTCTTGTTTCTATTGGTTGCACAATTTTCATTACAAAATAATATATCTAAGCGATTATAATAGATACATGTGCAATAGATACTTACAAAATATTTGAGTGTATGAAAACACAGAGAACCACATAATTTAAAACAAATTTTATTATTATTATTTTCAATATTCAACATTGGTCGATGCCATGAGCTTCTAGAGTTACGTCTTTCCCATCTCCATGACCAGGGAAAAATCACAATTGAAAATTGTAAAAATTTTAAATTTGTCAGTGCTATCTGATTTTAGGAAGCTTGCAATATTTAACCTTAGACAATGCTCTGAGCTTTCTGAGTTAAATCTTGCCTATCTAAGTTGCTTAGAAAAAATCATAATTGAAAATTGTAAACATTTAAAATTTATATTAGATTTATCCCATCTTAAGAAACTTGTAGTATTTGACATTAATCATTACCCTGAGCTTTAAGAGTTAACAAATGGAAGCAGAAATGATGACACAATTTAAATGGGAAAAAAAGTTAACAAGTGAATGACTCTTAAAAAGTGATGAGATAGTGTGGCAATAAAAAAGACACTGCCCAAAATCTGAATAAGAGGTCAAAATGGTGCACATAAATTACAAATTAAAAAGTCACATAAATCTTAAAGTAGCATGAGGGACTGGGGGCCATGACCCCGATCAAAATAGGAAAATTATTAGGGCCCTTAAAGGCTGTGACATAACATTTAAGGATACACGAATAAATAATCTGAAGTGAAAGATTATATAAAAATTTCCAGTGGGGATCAACCATATAAACGCTCATATCCAAGTTGTGATTACAATTTCCAACTGATCCCCCTTTATAAGAACAGAAAAGTGGCTTTATTCAAAGGCCTACCTCCTCGCTCCTGTAATATTTAGAATACCATAAGCCAAATCAATAAAGAATACCATTTATTTTCGTTCCCTGTCAGCTGCTGAATTTATCCCAAATTAGTTAGTCAGATCTGAAAGCGAATCGGCAATTCTCTGAAGAAATGTTTAACTTTATGCGATGATTCTCATACCATACTGCAAAACCCTCACTTAAGTACTAAATGCCCTACAGACCTCTGTTTTTCACAAACCCGCTATCAATTTAACGGCCAGGAAACAAAGACTTTAAAAACCCAAATCAGTCCTTTTATCGCACAGTTTCTGCTGTGCAGAAGCCTCACCGAAAAAATACATGAAAGAGAAAATGTCAGGTCGCTAATAAAACATCGACACTGCTCATACAGGGGTTGGTAAAAACGTAATTATCCGCTCCGATAATTGGGTCATCCAAGGTTGACCATCTACGGGAGTACTCTGCCGCTCTGCGGATCATTAACTGCAAAATTTACATAAAGATGGCACAATTTACTCAGATACAAGTTGACATTGTATTGTAGGGAATCCCCAATTCATTTAAGTGACTATTTCTGCCTTGCACAACAAAATGATATACCATTCCTTGTGCAGCAACTATTTCGACGCCATGCTCTGTCAGGAGGAAGATGAAGAGGAGGATGAGGATGAGGAGGTGGAGACGGAGGCGGCGGAGGAGGCGGAGAAGGAGGAGGAGATGGAAGAGGAGGAGGAGCAGGAGGCGGAGGAGGACGAGTTGGAGGAGGAGGCGGACGAGGAGGAGGAGGAGGAGGAGGAGGCGAAAAATGCGGATGATGCGGAGGAGGAGGCCGAGGAAGAGGAGGAGGAGACGGAAGAGGAGGAGACGGAAGAGGAGGAGGAGGAGGAGGATGGCATCTACTACAGCAGTGAACATATTTCACTGCACAGCTGAAGAAATCCACACTTAGACTACAATATAAAATGATAAAAGAAAACAAACCCTACCACAAGTTAGCATCTGTACCTGCAAGTGAAGGCGCTTGCACTGAGATTTCGGATCCGTGGCCTTTTGAAGATGGAAATAAAATAAAAAATTCAGCTACAAAAATTTTATTTAGTTCCTTGTACACAAGTTTCACAAGTAATATTAACTATCGAAACTTTGATAATCATTAGAAAAAGGAATGTGCTGCTCCTCTTCCAGATGTCCGCCATTACAGAAGAAGAAGAAGAGCAGTCATAAAGCTCCAAAAACACAAACGTTGAAACACATTTTGATTAAATGAAAAGGCATGATATATATTCGATTCAGATGATAGCCACGCATGTAGTGTTTATCTCGGTCAATAAATAATATTTTATCAAAAATATCTTCATTAATATTTTATGTGGTCACATAATTGGCAATCGGGTTTGAAAGGAGGGCGGCAATGGTGTGTAAAGGATCCAGATCGATTATAGTTGACTTTCTGCAGACGTAAAACAAGTGCCGCCATTAACAAGTGCTTCAGTGGATGCTGTTCAATAAATAGCGATTAAACTACTACTATTATGAGCTATCGAAATTTTTAAAATGTTTAAATGTTTAAATTTATTTATTGTTTAATTAAATTTATTTAATTGTTAATGAGATATGTGTGAATTGGTTAAATTCACTTGGTTAAGTTCAGTTTTACTAAAGTTTAAATTTGGACCATTAAATGGAATGTGGTGAGTTTTTAATGATCAATGGTGATGATTATTAAACTTTTCCTGACCATTAGGGTAGTTATAAAAGAGATCTAGCCAGGTTTTTCGTTTATATCTCAAACTATTTATTCAACAAAAATTGTCTCAAGTATGATCCCAGTCTCATTTCTTAAATCATATCAAATTTAATTCTAACAACTTCAACAATTAAACAAATAACCTTTTATCAAAAAAAAATTATTTATATAATTATGATTTGGAATGTTTATAACTAAACTAATTATTTATATAATTATGATTTAAAAAGTTAATAACAAAACCAATTATTTATATAATTAAATTTTGAAATGTTTATAGCAAAATCGATTATTTATATAATTATGATTTACAGTGTTCATTAAAAAAACTAATTATTTATATAATTATAATTTGGAATGTTCATAACAGAACCAAAATAATTGACATCTCTAAATGCTTTTCAATATTTAAAGTTGACTAATAGATTCAATATTTAAAGTTGAAAAAGGACTCCCTGTCACTGCAAGGCCTTTTGAAAGTACACATCGTAGATAGTTATAAATATAATAAACATCATTAAATGCTTTGCAATATTTAATGTTGCCAAATAGATTCAATATTTAAAGTTGCCAAATTGGGGATAGTCAACATATTGCTGCAGAAAGCATTCCCTGTCACTTCAAGGCCTTTCGCATTCAATTAACCACACGCAAGCCTCTAGATCTTTTAGAAATACAGTAACCTGCTTTACTTAGTGACCTCTCTCGTGACGACTCAAATCGCTGGATTAAGATTAAGATGATTATTATTATTATTAGGGTATAAAATACTGCAGTCGCACACGTCCACACAACACACCTCATTATTAATATTAATGTAAATATATTATTCTGCAAAGCTTGGTTGCATTTTCCAATTTTCTTAACGCCTATACCCGAATGTGAGTTGTTTTTTAAGCATGCAGCTCTGAGAAGGCGATGTTATTATTCCAAAGAAACTCTCCGCTGTTTTGATGGCGATGTTTTGGTTTTTTATTTGGGCAAGTATCCGGAGGGCGACCGACGGGGAGCAGGGCATAGAGTAGGTGTTGTCTTCATTAGAGGTGGATACAATAGAGGTGCTTGGGTAGAGGAAAGGCCAATGTTGTAGTATGGATATACAAGTCCATTGGGTCTAGTTTCCCAAGTGTGTCAAATATACATTTGGTAGGGCCCATGCTAAGAATAAATGAAGGTAGTTTTGAAGGCACACTCAACTTTGTATCCATAATGATATTGAGTGGCTTTTGAAAGGTGAACTAATTTGAAATGGGCTTTAATGGCCTGGCAGGTTTAGGGGAACCAATAGCAAGTGAGGCACTTGTTCTGGTTTTTTTAGGAAGAAGCAATGTTTACATCGACATGAGCAATAAAATAAGGGAAGGTGAATTCGAAGGAAGTATTAGCTTGGCTCATGCTAGTATCATTTGAGAATTGGGAATTGGTAGTTGTAGTTGATGTCATTGAAGTCAACGGAGAAACAAAGGTAGGGGGAGCAAATGTAGAAATGGAAATAGAAACAAATGCAGATGCTATTGGGAAAGAAGGTAGTGGGAGAGTACTTACATCAAGAGCCTAAGGTGAGCTTGTGGGATCTGCAATTTCTTGAGAAGCTGAGGGAGGAGGTATTTCCCCTCTCATTGTAGTCTTGGGCTCCTTCTTCCTCTTTTAAACCTTTTCAATGTTTCTCCTATCTAGTTCTTGCATTTATTCCATAGATAACTCAATGCATTGCTGTAATTCACCAAAGTCATGGCATTAGGATCAGGTTGATTCAAGGTTTGGATAACATTACCATGGTAGATGTACAAATCAATGTAGGCCTTTGGAAGGGCTTTGGTTGGCTGCTTGATCCTCCTTGCTCAAATCTTGGAGGAATGCTCTGACTCCTTGAAGTGGGAGGAAGTGGAGATCTGCATGGTCTATTCCTAATGAGAGGAACATTCTCTTCTTCCTCTTCTTCTTATCCTTCCTCATAGTCCGCATTTAACATGCTCCCATGAGTTTGTGGTGGTTGAGGCTTTATAAGATCTCCCTTATTCTTCTCTCTATCTAACCTCATCTCCATTTCAATATTATTTGTGGATGCATTCCTAAGTACCACCTCATCATTCATAGCATCCCTGTATATCCATTCATGGACCTCTTCTTGATGTTTGTACTCCATTGCTATATCCATCTTGAATTTGAAGATATGTTTGGCAATGACATTGTTAGGGTCCCAAGGAGTGAAGTCATCCTCAGTTAATAGGTAGGAATCTCTATGCCTAGCATCCACAATAAAATCATGCCACACTATAAAATTTTGGTCTTCCCCAACTTCTAAATGACCTTATGAGGGACTGTCTTCTTATTTTTTAAAATGCCATCAACTCCATGTAGAATTTGATAAGTCATCTCTTCCTCAACTAACTTCATAGGGACATATCTTGGTAACCTAAGGGGAGCCACCATCACTCCTACTCTAATTACTATGCAATCTAGGTACAACCAGTAGTTACCCATGTCTAAAGAATCTCTACCTAGTTTTGATTCAAGTTTTAATATTTAAGATGATAGAGACGTTACCCCATCCAATGAATCTCTGCCCAAGACGGAGAGGATCATATCCATGGGTAGTATTGCGGAGTCTAAACCAAATCAACATTGGCCTATATTCATATCTGAATATGCAGTTTCCCAACTTGTTTAGAGGCCATGGGATTCGGAACAACAAGTCACATCATTGCCTTAATCAGTCTAGACTTGAATTCACCAACTATATATGATGTTAATTAATTTTTAACATACAACAAACTTACCAATAAATAAAAACATTAGAGTTATTTTCACTCAGAAATGGGGAATGTCATGGTTATTTAACATTCTTGACAATATAACAATGTATAGAAATTTCAAATATAACTTTTTTATTTCCAACCATATTTTAATTTTGTTTGGTTGTACAAAAAAAAATTGTCAAATATGTTACAAATTTTAAGATCCACGTATGAAAATGGATCATAGTTATTTGATTTGTTTGGGTTTACATGTATGTGCTCGTTGTTGTGATTCATGTAGGCGACTCTTCAATATACAAAATAGTTGCAATAAGAGGTGGAAGGATAAGTTTGATCTTCAAAATTAGTTTTTGGACCAATACACATTTATTTTCCATGGATGACAAACTACAATTCAATGTCAATACGTTAACATTAGGAACTTGATAATTAAACTTATATTCATTTGGTCATGACCCAAGATGATTGTTCTATTTGTCCCTACACATTCTATTGTTTCTTAGATTGTATATACCTACCAATTTCATTTCAAATGTTTGTTGTATGCAAAATACAAGTTCCAACTAATGAGTTATGGTTAGAAATCAAAAAATATTTGCCTACTATTCATTGCGAACTCCACAAAAAAAACTTGACACTAAATTGTTCGAATCCCCACATCAATCACATGAATTATCTATGCATTACCAAAGGCATCTACAATAGCTGACACCAAATAATATTAACAGCTTCTAAGTGACACACCGAACATGCAAAATAGAAACATTTATGTCTTGCTTAAAAAAGGTTTGGCACCTCTAAATATTGAGTTTGTTAGAACCATAAATCCTGTTAGCTTACATTCTTACCATGATGGAGTCATCAATTGGCTTCTATGGAATCCAACAATGTTGAAAAGCATAAAATGTGTTGGGTCTCCCATGAAATATTCAAACATCCTCCAAATGTAAGCAGTGTGACCTTGTGCTTAGACGATTCTCATTGCCACATATATTCCCTTTTCTTGTGAAGGCACATCAATTCATATTTTGTTACAAATTCCAAAAGTTAAGGAAGTGAGCTTTTGTGTCTCACAAGGAAACTATTTCCTCCAACCACGTCTATGGTGACAGGGCATTGTACCTCTACAAACTTAAGTGCCTTCACTTTAGGTTAGAAAAACATAGCATAAAAATCATTAAATGTAAGAAACAAACTATGTTGCAAGAAATAAAGTTAAAGACAAATATTTTTTACAAGACTACTGTTGGAGGCATGAAAGTTTGATACCCTTTTGCATTCTATTTTAGAGAGCATTTACTCGCTTAATGACATTAAACTATTTTTCAATTTATGGAAGCACATAAATATTTAATTTCAAATGTTTAGATACACTATATGGATGAATACTAGTACCATGTCCTAACTTTGACAATTGACCTTCTCCATCATGAATTTTTTTGAATGTTAGTTATCTAATTAACATTCCCTTTTAAATGCTAATATAATTTATCATATAAATATAGTTCATTTTTGCTCAAATGCTTAAATTTACAACATAATCTTGATTTAATAACTTAAACTCGAAACATAATCTTGTTTTTAATGTTTATTCAAACATTTTTATTTTTATTATAATATGTAAATATTGTAACGAACCTCCAAGTCTCCAACCTCCACAAGGAATCAAGGTTCTTTAAGGTTGGATCTATAATTATAATTGCATGTGCCATGTGGTATCTAAATAAAAACTAACATCAAAACACACTCTAGTCATTAAATAAATAATTATAAGCTCCATCTAAGATAGTGATTGCATCTCATTTATACATGATGAATAAATATTATCAATAATAGTTAATTTAATCACATAATATGGCTCAGACAACTACCATGGCTCATTTACAGGTTATAAATAAATATTACTAACACTTGACAACTTAACCACATAGTCTAGGTAAAATATCTACCCCAAAGTTGTAAAATAGATATGCGTCCTTATAAATACATGTCTAAAAATTAGATTTAGCTAAATCAATTCTCTACAATTTAATAGAAAACATTTAATGGCAAGACTAATCATTACATGTCACTTCTCTTAGAAAGTTAATAAGCATGTAGTGCATTAGATATCCACATAACAAACAATTTACACAAGTTAAAAATATAAAATATGAAGTGAGAAAAATAAAAATTGTATTAATATCGAGCATTACATTTTTACAGTGCTCTATCCACTCTTTCTTTTACTCCAAATAAAGAAATATAAAACATATATCTAAATAAACAGAATCACTGCTTATTATGATTGAATACTTATATGAAAATTAAATGACATAAATAATAGATAAGAGCCCTCATATTCCAATCTATTGACTAACGACACTCCAATAGACCTCCATCTCTACTATGATACCAAAATGTTTGAACTTTCAATTAAAATAATGAGCATGCCAGTTATTTTTTATCACATTTCTTTAATTGTAATTGAAATTTTACTTGTGCCTTTTTATTTTAGAATAATGTCAACAATAGTAAAGGGGATAACTAAGTAATAAAATCATAGGTAACTATCAATACTATAAAGATGTTTTGTCGCTGGTGGAAGGAAGGAAGAAAATACCAAAGCCCATACTTTGAAAGATAAATACCCATCATAGTTTGAGATGTGAGTATGATAAATCAAGGCTTTGAATCCTTTTCATTCCATGTGGCAATCGCAAGTTTTCTTCTTACGCAGCCCAACCGTGTTGTTGAAATTGTAAATCATGTGTTGACACTACAATTCTTAACCACATAGAAACTTCATCATATGATATGCCAGCACGGAAGGATCCATTGGCCTCATGGAAAGTTCATCCTGCATTGCCACTCAAGGAGATGGGATAGCTGCAATTTTGAATTTCGCTCGATCAAGCTTTTACAATAAATCGATCCATAGTTGGGGATTTTAGATCCTATTTATGATTATATTTAAAGCTTAAATTAAATAATACTTATATTAAGATATTTTTTAATTATATTTTATAGTATTTTCGATAAAGTCTTTTTTAATTAACCAATATTCCCATGGTTGTTGAGCAAACAATTTATTAATTTATAACATTAAGGGTTTTGTTGGAATTAAGAAACATTTTATCCATTCATTCGATTTATTTATTCAATCTTCTTCCTTATAACAATTTTTTTTTTTTGGTATTCAATACCTTCTAAAGATTTAAACATTATACTCTAATTTTTTAATCTACCCATTAACTCTTTAGTAAATGGTTTGTAGTGTTGATATTCTCTCTCCTTTCTTCCCTTTCTACAATTATGTTGTTCTTTTTTTTCCCCTTCTAGAATCATATTGTACAATATTGAGTATGCTAAGAATATTTTTTTTATGTGTTTCATGTTAGAATCATACTATCCAATATTGGGTTTGTCAAGAATATATTGTACAGTCCTAGGTCTGCCAAAACCATATTGTATGGTTCTAGTCATGTATGTAATGGTTCTTTTTTTATTATGTGGGCATGTTCCTTATCCCCCTTTTTCACTTTGAAATTGTTATGATGTTAGCTTGTTTGTCAATAAGTTTAAATTTTAAAATCAAAACATCTATAAATAAACAAACATTCTACTATATCTAGACATATACTATCTATCAATTAAAGGAAAATTTAGAGATCAAATCCAAAAATCATTTTAGTATTCATTGTTCATAGGAATCCATTGAACATCAAGTAGACAAGAATTTAAAGAGTATTCATTATAACATTAAAGTTTATGTTAATGACACATTACATTGCATTGGTTTGTCTAGCTAATAAATTACTATTATTATTAGATTTTTTTTCAATATCCTACAGTATTGAGGGGGCTCATAAATATCAAGGAAGATCAACTATTACATAGTGTAATGCAATCCACAGAACATTTTGTTTTCTTTAACATTTTTAGATCTAACTTCCCAATAGGGAAATGAGAACAAGTGCATTTTCTTAGTAATTGAATTAACGTTTCAAAAACTTGATTAAGTATTTTGGAGCCTTGTATTTAATGAACACATTCATCTAAAAATATTTGAAAAAATAATCACTATGTAATTGATTTTAGAAAACCTTCACAATTCAAGGCATTGCAATTCTTTACTCTAAAGTTCATGCTTGCTTGAAACTTCCTAAAAATGTAATCACTACAATTTTGGAGCATAGAAATTTTTTGTTGATGGTTTGGACAAGGTCTTTCATTTACCACGAATTTTCAAGGTTCATTTTTGTTACAACATAAAACCCTAATTTTAAAGATCTCCCAATATGTTAGAGGTATAATCACTGAGAGGGGGGAAGGGAATCGGTGAGCCCAAATTATCTAACTTCAATTTCAATATTTACAAATACTTAATCAGTTACCACAAACATTCATGAAGCATACATATTATTCATGGCAATGATTAAGAGAGACAATGTAAGATCAATTACATAACACATGATATATGTGTAAAACCCTCTTGGAGGAGAAAACCCATTGGAACCTACAATCAGAATACTATCCTATAATAACAAGAACCAATTTAGACCAGATGCAACTAATCTAGGAACTACAATCCCATAAGGTCCTACAACACCTATCTAGTTGAGCTACAATAACAACCATACTTTTAACAGGTTTTACCTTGCAAGGATGCTGCAACTACCTTAGATGTTGAGCTACTACAACAACACCTATGAACACATCCACCTTTAAACTGATGTCTTCAACACCTGATGATGGACATCTTATTATCACTCTTCACCTTCACTCATACTCAATTTGCAAGATCACTATTATGCCAACAAAATTATGACCTACAAGTCATACAAATAGTCATCAATTTGTTTTTCTCTTTAACTCATCCTCAGGGCACTCTACCCCTCATTCTCTCCAAACACACACACACACACACACACACACACACACACACACACACACACACACACACACACACACACACACACACACACACACACACACACACACACACACACACACACACACACACACACAAGCCTATTTTAAATCTCTCCCAAGTATCTCACTCAAGTCTAGAAATCACCATCTTTGATTTCACTATTTATAGAGCATACTTGATAATCAACACCTTGGTCAGCCATTAGGCATTCCTTATCCCTTAAGGCATCACTCACATAAAGTAATGAATTTAAAAAAAAATTATGGGTTAACCATAGCATCTGTGGGTCACCCTTAAGGAACTACACCTTTCAATTAGGCCCTTGTAACCCTTATAGGTCTCATGTGAACCCATTCACTTGTTTATCACTTCAATGAACAAAACAGAACTACTTCCAAAAGCATGGACCCATTCCATATGATCTATATATCCCCTTTAAGTTCCAACAACCAACATAGTTCCCTTATGCTTAAGCACAATCTGCTCAAACAACATTTTGTACACATAGTCACCATGAACAAATACACATTCGACTTCTAAACCTTTATTCATACTGCATACAATTGTTCAAACCTTCATAATTCACACACATCATCCTCATGGAGTCTAAAACACTCTCCAATATCCAATTCATTAATATATATCGAAACAACATCCAAATAAGCTCAAATAATCTTCTCGGGTCACTTATAGCCCATGCATGAACACATAGTCAAAGTTTAACCTTAATATCTTTGATTGTACAGAATTCTATATCTTCAAAATTAGGTTCATTATATGTGTCATGGAGTCCTCTTAAACTTTGATTTTTATACCATTAGAAAATTTATCATGGATCAAAAGTTATGGGTAAAATATAATAGACTAGTTTTTCCCTTTGTAAAATTCAAATATTTAAATGTCAACGGTCATAGTTAAACCTCAACCACTTTGATCACATCTCGAGTCCTTGCTGCTAAAATTAAATATTCATCATTGATCTTATTGTACAAATCTTGACCTTTAACACATAGTCTATGAATGCCAAATGTTAAACCTTGAACATGTTGACCTCATCTCGTGTAATCTCAAAACTTTGATCTCACACACTCCGTTAATCTCCTATATGTAGCTCATATTTTAATTATGATAAACAACTATCACTTTTACCTCTTGAATTTAATATGCATATTTGATCTCTATCTATATGATCACCTACACATTGTTGATCCTTAGAAGAAGCTCAATCTTTATATCTGCTCAACGTTAAACATTGAACACATGACACCATCTTGATGCTTCCTAATTTCTTGGAGTAACACACTCCATTGATGTTTTTTGAACTTTAACTTGTGCATAAATGAATAAGTATGGAAACCTTGGTTATCTTCCTGGAAGACCAACTTTGCACAAACATATCTTTTGCTTCGCTCACTTGCATGATCTCAAATTTGGACCGTATGATCTCCTCACATAGGAGAATCTAATCATGTGACAAAATGATCTTGTAACCCTCACATATGTGAGATATAATTACATTAAAATTCTCACTTAGATTTTTTTGCCACATAGCCAACTATGTCAAAAACTTGTTTGGAAGGCCAACTTTAAACATGCATATCTTTTATTGTGCTCTAGTGCTTGACTTAAAAATTAGTACACAATAACTAGGCACAAAATTGAACAAATCCATATTATCATATTATTCTAAAACATCCACACATGTGAGATATGCCATCACCAAGTTACTTACTTAGTTATTTCTTACCTCATGCAAATTTGACTATGTATGGGAAAACATTGTCAAAATGCCTAAGAGCCCAACTTTGCACCCACATATCTTTGACTATGATTAGGCTCATGACCTAAGATTTATATCATAGCAACTATGGACTAATGTGGTTAAAACAATATGACCAAATCCCATTGACTCATCCACACGTGGTAATGGTGACATCATCAAACTACCTACTCAGATTTTCTACCACCAGATCCAAAATGTCTAGATGAAAACTATGGACAACTAGATGAATTTGACTTATGCACATAAGCACTCAAAGCTTAAAAAACATCTTAAGGACCTTTTTTACAATCTCAATACTCCATACTCATCCCTGAACATATCTAACCATGCCAAAGCATAAGATCAACTAAACATACTTCAAGCATACTAGGACAAGCATATTGCACACTTTGTCATTATCACTTAGACAATCAAAGCACTACACCCACTCACCAGGTCACCTTCATGACATCATCATGATATCATTAAAAATTCTCCAACACAATATTCAAGATACATTAAAAAACCCCATTTTTATCTTTTTTGATCTAGTTTTGAAAAAAATAATTAGGTCAAATTTATTATTTTAAATATGTTGTAGACCTATTTATATGGTTATGGATATTTGTGTTGTAATTTGATTGAAATCCATTTATCAATTCTACATTTTAGTGAACTCCAGCTCTCTTACACCCCTTAGTGTTTCATATTTTGGTGAAATCACATTGTCTTGCATGTTATTCATCTTTTTAGGGTTAGATATTCTTTAGGGTAAACATGAATTTATGCATTTTTTATAAGGTTATATCGATTTCATTATATTGATTATATATTAGCCATAGATCCATTATGTTTCACTCCAAATCTTAGGGAATTTTCATGGTGCATGTGCTTAATGTTTTATATCCTCATATATGAAAAATAATTGATTAGGTCTAATAATCCAACTAAAAATAGTGCTAGGATTAATCATGAGGCTATTGATTTTACTAAAATTCCTTTGGTTAATTTGAGATCTTTCTTGAAGAAGAAAAACAAATTAAAAAATATATCAAGTGTCACTTTAAAAGTTGTATTTCATGTTGCAACTGATAATGATGTGTCTTTAAATGATAATGGTGTGGAGGCATTATAAATTGATAATACAAGTGAATTAGATCATGATTAAAAAATTTCTTAGATAAATAAGATAATGCTAACAATCTTGCACAATTTATAAAACATATAATAGAAAACCCTAATGGGATAGTGTCATTGATGAGTGTATCAAAAGAAGTTTAAATTCAATCCATAGATTAAGAGGTCTAAGATAGGATTAATATTTAAAAATTACACAGATAATAAATATATGGATCCACATAATGTGGATCAAATATTTACCTCCTGAAATGGATTGCAATCTATGACTATTCATGTAGTCATTTCTCAAACTTATTCTAAACCTACTCATGATCATGATTTTATTGCATATAATATTGATAAAGCTTCTCGTTTTAATAAAATTATGATATTCAAACATGTTCCCACTTCTTCTTAATTTAATCAAAATAATTAACATACTTACACCATTTATCAATTTTTTAAAAATTCTCAACATGTTCCCACTACTTCTAAATTTTCAAAAAAATTACAACATCTTTATCAAATTCCACTTAATCAACCATAAATTATTTATGCCTCCTAAATCACTTCATACATTTCATGTCCTTTTAATTTACAAAATTATTCTATTCCAACCTATTCTACTTCTAGCTTGATTCCAAATCTTGAAATGAATATAATGAAGCATACATTACATGACTTGTAAAATAAAATTAATGTTCTTTCTCAAGGGTCTCAAAATCCAAAAAGTAGGGCCACTTATAGTGATATTTTTATAAACACCTTGGATTATGAAGTGCTTGCACACCCATTTCCAAAAGGATTTTTTGATCCAAAATTTGAGTTGGTTAATGGAAAGGGCCCTTCTCATTACATTAGGGTTTTATGTGTCTCTTATTTGTATTTTTAGTATGATAATTGATTATTGACTAAATTATTTCTATAGAGTTTGAAGTAATGTGAAATTTATTAGTTTTATAGAAGTTATTGTGTGGATTCAATCAATCTTGATCTGAAGATCACATTTTCACAATTAACTAGAATTAAACAATGATTAAATGAGACTATTAGTGACCAATTGTTTAGATCAAAGAATATGGTTACAAATATTAATAATGAATTACCATATAGTTAACTCAAAATTATATTTTCTCATATATTTCTTCCAATTATCAAGGAAAATTTTATATTCAGCACTTACCCTTCTTTTTATGAAATTTGTCACATAGTTAGATATTTGGAGGCCAAAATTTTAGATGAAAATGTGCTTAAGTATGGTTTAAATTATCCAACTTATAGTAGTGATAAATTTTCAAAATAAAACAAATTTTAAGGCTAGAAGTTAAAAATTATTTTCAACCTAAGAGTGATGCTAAGAATATTGTCAACGTTGTATAAAAACCACCTAAAATGATCATATTATAACAAGAAATGGAGTTTAAGAAATTTATAATGTTAATTTAAAGTCCATAGAAAATGTTGAGAATATTTTTTGACTGTAATATGATTAATTTGCCTCCCATTATATAATTTGATCCTTCAAGGTCATTGTCTAAGAATCATATTGCAAACATAAATTTTATTTATCATGGAATTATAGTACATTATTCAAATAGAGACATCACCTTGAAGTATAAGATATAATATCTCATTGGTACCAACCAAATTTAAGTGAAGAAACTAGTAAGATACACATATTATAACAAAAATGAGTTGAATAATAATTATAATATGCATAATCTAATAGAGATCACATAATACAAAAGATGTTTGTGGGCAAAGATTCCCTAATATACCATATACTAAAAAATAGAATAATTACCTTTAAGGTAGAGAAATACCATTCAATAATCCTTAAGTAAGGAATGAATCCACAAAATATCCTAGTATGGGAATGCCACTTCTAGAGGGACAAACTCCAATATGCTTCTAGAAAATAAAATAATCTCCACTTACTTGACATCCTTAAAAATAATATTCAACTCCTTTATATAGACCTCTATTACTAATAATGAATGAATAAACCAAATAATAATATAGGTTGAATAATTTACCAATATAACTAATTTCATAAGTTAATCATTTGACCTAATAAAAACTAAGGGAATGTGTGCCGCAATTAAGCATCTCCACTATCCCACATATATCATAATATCATTTCCCTAAGTATATAACATGCCATACCTCATTGACATATTTCATCCATTAAACATGAAAATTAACTAAGTAATGAGTGTTCCTTAAATCATTTACCACTTGAAACCTTTCTCGATCATCCAACCACATGTATTTAATCTTGGTATCTATTATATCTCTAATCCTTTTTCTAAAATATGATGCACTACTCTAATAACCATTCACGACTACAAATTCTTCTCTTTGGCTTTTAAACTTTGTCATAGTGATTTTTCTTATCATTCCATGTACCATATTACATTGTACTAATATGATTCCATTTATGGCTATAGTTGTTCCTCTTTGGTTTCCATTCATTACCATTTTTATTTTTCCTCTAATTACATATATGTCAATATTTTTTTCTCCTTTGATTCTATGTATATCCATAGTGATTATTTCACAAATTCCCAATAAATTCATGGTGATTGGTTCTTTGACACTCCTAATATGCATTCATGATTTTTTTCTCTCTTGATGATATGGATGTCGATATGCCACAACCTTAGTCTCTTCTTTTTCCAATTTTACCTCTTCAACCTTTTCTTCCATTATCTCTATCTTTGCAACCCTTTTTTCTGCTATATGTACCTCTTCCAACTTTTCATTTTTTATTTCCTTCATCTCTTGAGTAGATGAATGGTTTATTTTTCCATGTGAATTTATTTCACATTATTCATAACCCACCTCTAACTTTTTCGTATGATTTTATTCAATATATTTAGATTCACACCCATGTTTTACCTTGATCTCTCTTTGATTCTTAGTATTTGTGATATTCTATAAAGTCACCTTCTTTCTCTTTTACCAAAATTTCATAAAATTATTTTTCACATCAATATTGAATGTACACACAATATCAACCAATGATATATAATCCATCATTTTCCTAAGCATAAAAATATGAATGCCAAACATTTTTTTTTATGGTAAGGTTCAAGTTTTCAAAATCATGAATCTTATTACCATCTATTTATGTTTCCTTAATATTATTTGGTTGAACTTGTAGATGTTGATCCAATACCCAATTGATGAAGATATACTTACTGTTAGGATTTAATTATATAATGACCTTATTCTTTTGAATGTATCCATGAAAGTGAAATATTGAAGGTTACTTATTTGGAGCAAAACTTGTTGAACCCTTATCCTCCAACTCTCCTTCTACCTCATCCTAATCCTCCACCTCTCTTTCATATTTTTTTCATCATTCTCATCCTTCTATTACTTATCCTCACTACCATTATCAAAATAAATTTATAATGGTTCTTCTACACCATCTTTATTTTATGACTCGTCATCCTCATCAGTGTTTTCTTCCTCTTTTTCTACCATATCTTCATTTCTTGTCTTGTATTCATCATCATTATTTTATATCTCTTATTTTTATTATTCATAATTTATGCCTTCTCATTTGTATCATTATTATCATCATCTTTATTATTTTATTCCTCTTCTTCTTCATCATCTTCATTGTCTACCTCCTCATCCTTATCATTATTTTATTCTTTATTTTTGCACATATCTTGTTTATCTAATAAAACGCTTCTCATTTCTTCCCAATAATTTTTTTTTTTTTATCTACTCAAATAAAGCTACCAAAAATACGCTTCAATAATAAAATAGGGTCAAAGCACAATACCATGTCTCACTAGGTGGCCAAAAATATTTTAATAAATGGCTAATAAATAATTCCTAAAACATACTTAACAAACTTTAAAGTTTTTAGAATAATATGGGTGCCATGTTTCTATGTATGTATAAATTAATAAAAATATGTATATTCATATCAGACATGTAAATTCAATATTTATTGGTGATAAATATTATTTTTGTGTATATATAAATTGAAAGGTATCAATGCCACACTTCTAATTGATAATAGGTCAATATTATTAAATTAGAGGCACCATTATATATCATTAATATCATCCTCTCTACATTAATATATTAGCAACCCTTTGATTCCTAGCTCATATAAAAACTATGGTTACAAGAACATTTGTATTCATTGGATCGCATTTCTTATCCTAAATTTAAGAATAAAAACTTATAAACAAGTAGATCTAGCAAGTTCCATTCAATTGAATAAAATGGCACCTAATATTCTCACCTCAATATATAAATTTTTTTATAGGGTCACACATTTTATAAACTAACAAATTTTTAATTCAAAATGCCTAATTTGGATGGATAAAACTTCTTTGAGAATATTAAAAAAAAATAGCATGATCACTTTTTCAGATTGATCTCGAATTTTTTTTTATGGTATAATATTTATTCAAACCAAAAAGATTGGTACAAAGGATGAAATTTTGAAGTTGAATTATTTTTCCTTAATTCCATGCCAAATAATTTTATAAAATTTAAATTCATAAGAATAAATTTAATAACATGTCTCAATCAATATTGCTTAGGATTTTTAGTGTGTCCACTTTATATATAAGTATCTCAAAAATATATTCTCAATGCTGAAATATTTGTCTGAATAAAAAAAACTTATTAGGAAAAATGAACCTTCTGAAATTGATTGTTTTTCCCTAATTATATATTCAAAAACATTCTCTAAAATCAAATTCACTAAATTAACTTTACATGGATATATCTCCCTCAATATTATTCAAAATATTTGATGTGACCACTTTTCTAAAATATTTCAAAAAATTATTTCTAATCACACACAAATAACCTTAATAAAAAAACACAATACATGTGAAGAGAATCATCCTCTGGAAGATATGTTGTTTTTCTTTGAAAAATAATTTATATTATTATATATGCCCAAAAAACATTTCCCACTTTTACAAAATCATAGATACGCTACTAGTTTGTAATATCCATACATGTAATAACCAAATTACATGAACAATAATAAAAATATGAATAATATAATAAAAAACACACAAATTAAGAAATGTTTGTGGGTAAAGATGCCCTTATATGTAACCATCAAGGAAAGAATAAATCCATGGTAGGTGCAGGGTAATGGGTGGCGGGCTTAAAGTGCCTTTTTTTATTTTGAAAATAATGATTTACTTGAATTTGGAAAGGTTTTCGAAAACAAATGAACAAATAATTTTATAACAAAGCAACAAGATGAATTGTAGAATTTTTAATGTAATTTATAAATATATAAATTTTTAATATTCAGATGAGAAAAATATGTGAAATTGATATATTTTTGAAAAATATGTGAAATTAAATATATGATTGTATATGGACACTTGGTTTTAATAAATGAATGGATTTTCGAATGAAATTTCATATACAAAGAAAATGTCAATTATTGTTTATAATATTTTTACTTAATTTTTAAATGCATATGTTTAAAAAAAAGTCAATAAATTTGTAAAATTAAAATTTTAAGTGTACAAACACATAATTTTGACCTTAACTTCATTAAAAAAAGTTAATAAACTATTTTTAATGAAACATGGGTACATAAGGGGACATCATTTGTGAAACAATATGAATGTTGTGACTTCCCTACTTCCCTTGCTGACATCCTATTGACCAAATTTGAATTTTGGTCAAATTGGGTCAACCCATAAATTTATAAACTTTTCAAAGGTTCCTATATGCCTAATACGGTCTCACATTGGTCTAAATATCTTATCTATCCCTGATCCATCCTTAGTTTAAGCCTATCTTCCTTGTGCTAATCTAGTCAACCAAAGTCAACTAAAGTCAACCCTAGTGAAACATGGTCAAAAGCTCAAATTATCTTGAAATTGTCTTGATTTGGTAATTTATATGTTTTAAGGTGTCTCTAAGTCTTGATTTTGTCCTTTACCATGTCTTATGTGTAAAAATTGTCATTTTGGCATATTTCTAGCTCATTAAATGATTTGTACAGACTTTCAATTAAGTATATTTGTCAAAAAAGTTAAATTCAATGTGGAAGAAGTTATGATATTTCAAGAATCATTCAGATTTAGTTCAATAATTAGTTTCATGTAGAAAGAGGTAGTTCTCCCTTGATTTTAGGCCCTTAATGGCACTTGTATAGACTTGGGAAGTCCACCTTCAGCAAAAAACATGGGATAGTGTCTCTTCAACTACCTAAAGTAATTTACATGCTTGGTGTGTAGATATTTCATCAGAATTTTCATTATTTTATTGTATTTCTTCTTTCTTGCCTTCACAAGCCAAGAAAGATCAATTTCAAATGCTTGGTGTGGGCCGTACAATTAGAGTTGAGATAAATTCTATTTGGGGTTAAAATAAGTCTAATTCTACTTCAAATTCATGGAAATATTTCTTAGTTTATTGGATTATCCTTTATGAACCATCATTTAGACCCCAGACAACTTTTTATGCACTCACATCCATGAGGGGTCTCCTTTTAAGCTAGTTTCAAAATTATTTTATTTGGTTTGATGGTTTTTTATGTTCCTCAAGTCCTCCCCATAGTTTTTCTCACTAACTTATTGGTTTTGAAGTTTCATGAGCTCAATAATCCTCTTCTAGGCTTGTGTATTCTTGCAAGCTACTCTTTTGCATCCATAGTTGTCTCAACAATCTTCAAGAGTGAGAGAAGGTGTTTCGAGGGTGATTTAAAGATGTTATTGATGGAGGTTATCCATTTGAAATTTATTAATGCATTTGAGGTGGTTTGAAAGTCTTTACATTGCATATTAGTGCTCAATTCCATATCTTTGCTTGCATAATATAGCTCAAGACATCCACTTACAGCCCTGATGATGGCATGCTAATATTTTAGTTAGGTGTGCATGTTTTTCATTTTCTTAAGATACTTTGGTGTGCATCAAGATGCTTAATGGAGGCATACAAGTTCACATGTAAGAGAGTTTTCATTTTATCCATACCAATTATTTTCCCATACATCTAAATTCCCACCTACATGTGCCCCAAACAGGGGTTTGAAGCATCTATAGAGTTTTAAAACATGAATTTCAGCTTCCTTGGAATCCTTGGAGGCTAAACTAAGCAAGTAAAAGCATAAACCATGCTAAAATTTCTCAATACTGTATTCAGGTATCCTTTCCCTAAAGTGACAAAACAATGTTCCTCAGGGTTTTTTGGAGTTTTCATGATGAAGGTGCAAGAGCCTATGATGCATGGTGATGGCTTGATCTTATAGCTCTATCATTAGACAATGGATTTTCCAATTGAGAGGGACAATTGAAAAAGAGAGGGAGGTTTTCTATGGGGTTCAAAGGTGCCATGAAAGCACTGAATTCAT
This sequence comes from Torreya grandis, assembly GCA_037957365.1. NCBI lineage: Eukaryota > Viridiplantae > Streptophyta > Pinopsida > Cupressales > Taxaceae > Torreya > Torreya grandis. Next base: position 1,867,265 of record JARHVA010000974.1, on the reverse strand, counting down.
TTAGTATTATCTACAGTTCTGAGAACAAAAAAAGGGTTTTCCTCCACCAAACTTACAAATTAGGCCTTTTTCCATGTATGGATGACTCTAAAGGTTTCAAGTGATATCTATGGACTGAAACCCATAGGAAAATCTATTATTTTATATTTATGACCTCACATACTCACCCTCAGTCTATATAGATGACTTCAATAAGCACCTATAGGCAGGAGAATTCACTGTCTCTACTGCATAAGGACATTCAATGCCTTAGTCAGTAGGTAGATAGGGACTTGAGTACATGTTTGGTTGTGTTTTAAGACATCTAAGTTAGATCTATGTGTGTGTGTGTGTGTGTGTGTGTGTGTGTGTGTGTGTGTGTGTGTGTGTGTGTGTGTGTGTGTGTGTGTGTGTGTGTGTGTTAATTGGTTATTAACCTTCATGTAAGGTCCCTCAACATCATATCCAAACTCAGTTGAAGAAAAAACACACCTATAGTAGGGTCTTAGAGGCAGAGAGCAAGATACTTAGGCTCTTTAAGGTATTGTAGTTCAAAATTTAGAAATAGGTTCAAATTAATGATAAAATATCTTTGAGGGTTTCAATATGGTAATTCATTGTTTGTAAATGTTGATTCCACCTTAAACCATCTATAAGTAGCCTCATTTAAGGTAAAGACATAATTACAGTCAGAATGTTGCACACAGTCGTGATTGTAGGAGCATTGACAGAATACATGGGAACCAACATGGATCTAAAACATGTATAAATGTTTTAAAGTACATATACAAATAGAGATACACCAATAAACAAATTTCTTAGTCCAAAGCAAGGAATATAGTCAAAGATGAAAACTCAGTTGGCCTGAGTAATGAATACCAAGGGGTGCGGTAGGTTAGAGTGACAAACAAGTCTAAAAAATGTCAATATTTATGTTTATACTTTTTAAATTCTCTATCCAACAAGGACAAGTAAATAAGGGGCTCTAAATGTCAAAAACATAGTCAATGATTCAAACCCTACTGATAGTCTACCTGACAAAGTTTAGTCTTGGAATTTGTGTCTTTTGAAGGGTCAAAACTTAGATTTAAGAGCTAAAATTTAGTATGTATAATCCTTGGAACTTGAGGAACACCATTAAATATTTGGTTTTGATGAAAAATTAAGGAAGTATGCCTCTATTTTGTCTTAGAAATAGGTCACTTTTCCCTTGCAAGAACCCTACAACTTATGGAAAATAGATGAAATGGCAAGCCATAATGTATAAAATCCCTTAAATATGATTTATGGAGTTGTAAAACACCTATGAAAACATGGAAAACCATATTATAATCTTTGATTCCAAATAGGGTAGTCTATGCTACAAGGTTTGCAGTCATCATGGTAATGAATGGTAAGGCATATAAGTAAGTAAGGAGGTTATATTCATTTTTGAACCTGGATAAGCCTCCCAAATTATTGAATCATGTTTATGGAAATATTTAAGATATGTTCAACCTATTTAGATGCAATAAAAACAATTTAACCTCATTCTAGGCCAAGATTTGCAGGTCAACCCTTTGGACAAGGTCTAGGCCTAGTTTCTAAAGGGTGGACATTCTCATTTATAGATATTTATGATATATTATAATGATTGGATCATGTAAATGGGAGTAAAAATTATGTTTTATAACTTTTAGTTTGTAGGGGAGGTTTCCAAGAAGACATTTTTGGGCTTAAATGAACTCAGACCTCACAGAATGCATGGAAAATGACATGAATGTCATCTTGAGATGCTTAGAACTCCCATGAGACTTTGAATGGTGGCCCAAGGTGAATATAGGTATTACTTATGGTCTCTAGGAATCCATCATTGGCATTGGTTTGAAAATCCAATGTGCCATCTCTATGAACAATGCCTAAGACCCAAGACAACTCTAAAACCCTTACAAACCCTCCTTAAGGACCCGATTGGGAAAAGAATTAAATTTAAGCATCTAGATGGGGTGTAAATTCCATGAAAAAAAATTATGTAGAGGACTCTCCAGGGTCCTGTCCCATGCAACTGAGGTGTACCCTACATGTACGAATGGGGTCTAACAGAGCTTTATTTGACAATTTTTTGTGTTTTACAGGCATGAATAAGTTCCAAAGGATGAAACAAATTTTGTGATATATATTGGAACTTATTATAATTCCTTATGTCAATATATTTAACCATAAAATCTTCTAAGTTTGTTTACTACATTTATAATCTCAGCTAGTCTAGTGGGCAGATAGTGAACACTTACTGAAAAATGGTGAAACCCCAATTGGGAAGCCTTTTAACACTTAATTAATGAACCTAATGAATTATACACTCTTTAAATGTTTCATCCCTCCTTTTTCATGGATCATATTGTATAATTAGAAAGGTTTTTGGTGCCAAGTGTGAGAGGTGCATGAAAATGAGTCATTTAGAACTGTCAAGGATGATTGTGTGTGGCCAAAAGAAGATGGATGATTAGAAAGTAATAAAATTCATGTGATTTATTTTTTTTAACCCCTTAAAATTATATCCATCGTTATACCTGACCCTATGTAGTGATGAGGTATTTTTGTGAAGGCAAATGATGAGGGCAGTTTTTAATGCAAGCACAAGGGAATCTATGCCACATATGGAGGAGTTAAACAATTTTGAGGGACATTTGTATTTGATTTTATTTCAAGAAATATCTCATTATATATTCCATTCTAATTTAAATCATTTTCATTTTAATACAAGTAACTTAATGACCCTTGATCTCCTTTTTTCTCTCTCCTCTCATAATTGTTATAAATTATATAGCCTTTTTGGCTGTTGTATGGATCTCTCCACATGGGTATGGAGAATCCCTACCAAAATTTTTCCTTGAGATAATAAAGATAGTTTTTTTACCTCATTAAATATTTCACCAACTACATGTAATGGTTTTTGGTCTTATTCAAGTGTAGTTTTCTTTACGTTCACATGTTATCCTTCCTAGTTCCTTGTGTAGTTTGAGATCTCTCTTTTACAGGTCAGAAAGAAGTGTCTAATGTGGATTGTAGGTGTAGTTATTAGTATATTAAATAGTGTTTATATGATTCCTATTATCTAAGTCCTCCTATCCTAGGCTCTCTTCAAGACCCCATGCTTGAAACATTGATGTGGAAGATAAAATTGTCATTGAATAAAGTGTATGTATAGGATTCTTTTGGTTCCAAGTGCATGTTAAATTTTGTGAGTAGACAAAATATTTGGTGTATCACCTCCCCTATATTATATTTACTTTTATTTATCCTTCTCCCTTTTCATTCCCCCGAGAGTTAGTAGTAGTTTGATCAAAGTGGTACATCAAGGGGAACTAGCCCCAAATCTAGAGATCCACCTCAAAGTTGGGTCACCCACAACCCTGAGGTGGTTCCATTATACTAGTTGAATGAGGAAAGACTTGTCATCTCCTAAAATGGTGCATACTTTTACTTTAATTTTTTAGTAACTTGACTGACCTAACCAAAAAAATTAGCTAGGTGACCATTATCTTTGACCAATTTATGAGATGTTAGGTTGGTCATTCCATTATTTTATTTTGCTCCTGTTGAAGGATCATGAGTAGTGATCTGAAATTTCAAGGTAAAAATTATTACACAATTATTCCCAAAATCAAGCTTTATTTTTATGGAATGTGAAATCATAATTTTTTAGGTTTTAAATAGTTAAAGCAATCATAATTTTGATTTAATACGTTTAGATGCATTTAAATTGACATGGGTGAATTCTCTACAGTTTTAGAGGATTGATTAAATATGTGACCCCTATTTTACATTGAGATGACCCATGTTTTTATCATGTAATGGATAATTTAAATAGTTCTATTGAAGTTACAGATTGCATTGATAGAAACGACATGTCATTAAACTCTACAAGTATATGTCCCCAAGGTTCTTCAAGTCAATCATCTTAAATGCCTTGCCATTTTTTCTTTCCATCATTTCCTGATTCACCTCAAAATATATCACCACTTTCATTCTCTATAAGAATGTATTTGGATGTCAAAATAAGTTCATATAAAGTAATTTTGGGGGCAAACTGATCAGGATCTGAATTTTAATGCAATGCTTTAGTTTATGATGGCTTGCATGCTTGTGGAAAGAGATAACCTCTTTTCCCAATCAATATGTCAAAACTATAAATGTTAGAGAACTTCCTCCTATTTGATGGAAAGTTTCAAAGCATACTCATTCTCTCCATTAATTCCACATAGATTAGACACCTTTCCAAATCTTTCCTCCACCATGGGTGGTAAAGGCATCACCTTCGTGAATATTTATACTACCATAGGTGGAAAAGACTAGATTTTAAAAAATATTCAATCTCCCATAGGTGATAAAAGTAGGGCCTCCACAAATATTTCCTCTATCATATGTGGCACAGGTAACTCCCTCTCTATTTTTATGGACCACACATAATGTCTACAGCTTCCTCGTATGTTAAGTTCTCAGGGCATTAAATGTCTACAACTTCTAATTTTTTAGATGTTATGCTTATGTGGCATGAAATATTGAATATAAATAGAATATAAAGATAGTTCATTCCCACATCTTATTATAGGACACTAATCCTACAACCTTGGCACTGTAAGATATTACATTTGTGTAACATATTTCATTCAAAAGCCTTAAATCCTAGTCAATAAAACCATTCAATACATATCCTTAGACCATAACATTCCATTGATTCTCCTTTTCTTAGTGATGGATTGAATGAGATATTTTTTATTAGGTCACCTAAAATCTTGAGAGTGAGAGGGTAGCCCAAATAGATGAGAAACAACTATAGAGATGTCTACAACTTCATGATGGCATAGTTGTAATAATAAAAAATGGAAAAAATATAATCATCAACATGCCTATTATGAGGTTTTCCTTCATCGATTCATCTAATTTCCCATTTTAATGTTTAATACACTTGGTTATCTTGAGGCAAAAAAGGATCTAGTTGTGGACAATGATGTGTTGAGCTCTGCGTTGTCACCTAGTGGAAAGGGTTTAGTAACTTCTCATGTTTCTTCACCAGTGCACCTTTCACATAAACACATTTATTTTAATCTTATTTTAACACGCTTATATCCATGGTGTACTTTTTCCCTTCCTCATATAGTGCCTTTTAAATTTCATTTAAAATGCACCTTTGTTACTTGTAGGTGTTTTCATTTATCAATTTTAACTTTCTAGGAGTCATGTCATTCTACATGGCTACCAATTTTTGGCAATATCTTTGTCATGTGTACTCTTCCCTTCTAAGATCATGGGAGATACACTTACCTTCTTATTGCAAAATTCCTTACCTCGTAAGTCCTTAATACTAATTTGATCCCAACCCCATACCTATCTTTATGATTATTCACATACCATATCATGCTTATATACTATTGTCTTATTTTCTCACCTTTCACCTTTCCACCTCATACTAAATCATATGTCTAGTCCTTCAGCACAGCAAGTTTATTTTTGTTGTCTTCATATTAGTTGTATGTATTGAGATTGATCTTCCTTTGTTGTAATGGTCACTAGGATATAAATGTATTGAGTTCAAGTTGCCAATTCTAGAAAGATTTTATTCACTAAGAGAGACTTTATAAAAATTACATAGAAAACTCACCCAAAAACTTAAATGTCCAACATAAGGCTTTAAAAATAAATCCCTCACTCAACTTTCTTGGTTTGACATACAATGTATGCACATATTATTACATCGACAAATGTGCACAACTACCATGATTAGGAACTAAACTAAACTACTCTAACCTATCAAATAGAATATGCATAAAAAAAATGGAATACACCTTATTACACAAAAACCAAGTGCATGAGCATGAGCTTCAAGTAGAAGGAAAAATTGGCATTCCCTTAGTAGTCTCTTCTTGAACATCCTTTAAGTGATTCATCTTCAAATTTATATCTTCACTCTAACTCAGTGGCACGCATTTATATTTAAACATAAGTGCACATCCTCAGTGTGAGAGTATCCCTCATGTCATCCCCATTCTATGCAGATCATTATGACACTTCCTAAATCAGACTCTCCCCTATACCTAGGGTCCTTTTTAGACACCATTATCTATCAAGTCTTATTATTCCCATGCCTCTTGATTTCATGATCATTTGGTTCCCTCATGTTGAAAGCTTTCTTCCCCTCTACCTTTAATAATTCATGCCCCCTTCACATTCTACCATCCATGTTGTTCATATGCATAGGAACTTAGTCTGCTAATTTATCACATTCTCTACTACACTATCTACCATTAGATTCTTGATCTCTACTAGAAACTAATTTAAGTCTAAGCCTCTAGTTTCATATAAATGATGGTACTAAACTTCCTCTTAACATTACAATAAAAAAATAAAACATGTCTTAGAAATAGAACCAAAATGGTGGGCTAGTCTATCAGTCACTACACATTAGTTCTTTAGTGCACTTAAACACTATACTTTATAGCCTTATATGCTAGCACATCATGTGAATTTAGGCTCACACACTCACCCAAGGCACAAGGAAGAAAAATGGGGTTGGGTTGTCATTATTTGGAAATGGTTCCATTCATATAGTTATACACGTAACTTATGTGCATTGGTCAACTTGAAGATTCCCCAACTTTATTGTACTATTGCATTGAGAACATATTCATAAGAAGGTAATCAAAATAATTATTATAATATCTAAATATTCATTCAACATGTACACTAATTATAAGTACATGAAAAACATTAACCATCATAAACATGATGATATTATCTTTAATAAATAGTTTTGTTCATAATTCAATAGAACATGGTTACAATGTGCTTTTCATGCACTTAACAACATAAGTTATCTACTCTCTTTCTTTCCTAATATTCTAATATTAATCCAATAACACTTCATTGTTACTTCCACTCCTCTCCTTGTTCCTCTCAAGTCTTTGATTTTTATAGGCTTCTAAGTAACTTGAAGTGTCACTTGGTGGCTCATCTACCACTAATCAACAATTAATGCCTTTTCCACCAATTTAGAAGTTAATGTGGTGTTAAGATCTAGGTCAATGATCACATCATATTTCACCGCTTCCTATTTGTTAATTAAAATCATCCCATTAGATATAAATTTTCCCTATATCCTTCATGATTTTTGTTGTTATTTTTGGATACACATAGTCTTTATGTGTCTTGATTCTATCATTGTATTGTATATGCACATGGATTTATTTTTTTTAGCTAGATATTTCCGTATTTGAAATATTCATAGGGTTCACACCTAGAAATTTTGGGTCAATGTGTGACACCATTTTCTCTCTTCAGATCCCTAAGCATATCTTTGCCTTCATTTTCCACTTGTACATGCCCCTTGTCTTCATTACACTTAGTTAAATTCCAAGGTCAACCGTCTATCCAAACATGCCTATGACATATGTCTTATTCATTTTTTTCCCTTATATTAAGTTAATATCTCTATCTCATGAGTAATATTATTATATGGAAACACATTCATCAAACTCATAGACATAGTTGCATTTTCATTAGATACTTGTGTTGACCCTGCTTGAGATAATTTAAAAATTGATATTTGACCCATGTGAATAGTTGGAGATTTTATATTGTATATGTTATAATCATAAGATCCATCCCATACTTTAGATGTGTCATTCCAATCATCTTTTGTATTTGTAGTAGGGTATGCATAACCAACAACAATATATTATAAAATTGATTTATTGCAGTTTCTCTACTCTTAAACATATTCATCATCATCAATATTATACACCTCAATTATGGTCATATGTGGAGAAGGATTAGATATCATTTCTTGAGGAATAATTGAATAAATGGTTCAATTTCATTTCTATATTTTAATATGTAATCATATCCTTTTTAATATTGCCTTTTCCATATATTTTTATACATAAAGTGTAAGATATGGTTGTCTCTTTAGAAACCACACTTGTAACATTAGTCTTTTTATGTATATATTTCATACAAACTCAATGATTTGGTGCACTTTCTTAGTAAAATGTACTTTATGTAGCTCTTATTTGAATAATTCAACCTTGGGAGATGGAACCATAATGTTAGTGGATTTCTCAATATTGGAAGATGTGCTTCAATCTGATGGCACTTTAATAGATATATCCAATGTAAGGTCATCACTATCAATTAGATTTTGTATTCTTTTTTGCAAATCCCAACACCTCTCTATGTGATTTACATGAACTCTATGATAACTTATATAGTATTTGGATATTTTCATAGGATGCATAAGAGGTAATATGATCAATTTATTTCAAAGCATGTTCCTTAGAGTTTCATTTGGAGATGTATTAAGATTATGCCAATTTCATGATTTAACAATCATCTATTTGATTTTATTCTTGACCCATATATAAAATGAGACCTTTTTAGACATATATATTTATAATGGAGAGACATATAATGCAATTTATAGTACCATGCTCTATATTTTTGTCATGTGCAAGCTTTTCTTCAATTGATGTTACTTTTAGACATAAATCTTGGATTTTATTTTACAAAACCTCTATGGAATGCATCATAGTAATTATATGATGTATAGGAATGATGACACTCTGAATAGAATCAACCAATGGTTGATTCCTTTCATGGATGGCCAAACTAGGCACACTATTTCTCATAGTTTAGGAAGATTTATATTAATAATCATAAGTCCTAAAAGCTTCAAATTTTAAATTCATACAAAATTCTATAGGAGGATCTACCCTACCTCTTATGATTGTGATAGCATGGTTTTTTGAATTGGATATATTCCTAGGGCAAATAATTGGGGTGGGATGGTTTTTGTTGTATACACATAATATTTTCAAATTTTATAAATTATTGATGTTTTCTCTCTTGTAGGAACCCACCGAGTCTTAATATCTCTGAGTGTATGCCTTAAATGGTACATCAAGAAAGGGGTAAGAAAACCATTGGTGCTTCATAGGATTGTTGTCCCCTATACCACCACTTAATATCTACATAACCATCTCTTATACACTTCCCTAAGCTTTGCCTCCTTTATTACACAATCTTCCAAGTAATTCGCCACCTTACTTAACCCATACCTAAGCCTAAAACCCTTTTTGGCATTTAACATAAACTATCATCCTGGGCTGACTCTGTATTCAAATTGATATTTTTACATTATGGGTCTAGCTTAGCCTTAACTGACCTAGACTAAGACCTAACTTATTTTTATCAAATAATGATACAAAATCAAAATGGGCTGACCCTATCAACTAAAATTTTAAAAAGGTTTAGGGTTAGATTCAAATATATATACACATCCATTTATGACATTTAGGAAGAGAGAAGAAGAATAATATTATATTGTGCATCTGCATATCTACCATTCTACTTGAGGAGTATTACTTAGGGTTTTAATTCTTTATTTAGAGATGTAGATCTTATCTTGTGGAGAAGTATTTAAGATGAATAGAGAAGTTATGTAGCCTAAAGCTGACTTATCCTTGTTATCCTTACATACCACAAAAACCTCTTACAAAGCACCTTGGCCAAGGGAGAGATTGAGGCTCAGTGGGTTCATCTTAAAAGATAAATATTCTTAACTTTGTTCCTCTTTTATAAGAGTAGATAGATTTACATTTTTTACTTCTCTCCCATGCATTAGGATTTGTTATATATTAACTTAATTATAGATCTTTTATGCATGTTTACTTTCTATGTTTATTACCACACTTTGTTCCACAAGCTTTGGTGAGCACTAGATTAAATTTTATTTTACTTTGCATATACCTTGTGAATATGAAAACATAGGAGCTAGATTATTGGGGATCAACCAAAAAACTTGATTATTTTTATGTAAGCAACTAAACACGAAATTAAACCAGAATTAAAAGCAACTAGAATCAGAAATAGCAAAGAATAAGAGATACAAGTCAGATAGAGTTATTGCATAATGTTGCTTGACTAGAGGCTTTGGAACCCTCTATAGTGATGTTATTTTGGTAAGATATCCTTTGGTTAGGTCTAACAGATGAATATTGGTCATGACCCAAATATCTAATGTATCAATAATTGGAAGTGTAAATAGGATTTATCTTCTCCAAGTTAGTGTTGATTAATAGGTCAACTACATTTTTCTTTGTATACATTATGGTGAACCCAATGTGAACCATAACCTTTTAGGTTTTATTTCGAGCATTCATTTTATCATCATATTATATATTTCATTTTTTTGTAGTATTGTATTGAACATGTCGATATAGTTCTAACACTGTATGTGTAGGTTTAACACATAGTCACCCCAAAATGACTATGTTCTATCTACGTACATATTCTCCAAATACAGATGACTAGATCAATTATCTCAACACAATATTCTTATTTAACTACATAATTACATACATAGTCAACATAGTCAAACCAGTTGATTTTGTTTGCAATTTATTTTCAACACACAATTATACAAACTCAGTCGAGTGAGTCGACTCTGTTAGCAAAATATTTAAATCAACACTTGAGAACCATAGCATCAAATTTTGTAATCTAATCATCTTCAAAACCACTAAGGTTAATTCTAACTCTCTCTATCATTTTAGTTCTGCCTTTTTAGTACTATTTTTCACAAGTTTGTAGTCTACAAAACTACAACCCTACAACCAATTGGGTCGACTAGCTTGACACTATTCGGTAGCCTATTTTCTATCTAGAAGACATAGTCAACCTATTCGAATGTGTTCTTATATATCTTGCTTCTGTAGAATAGTAATGACCCAATTGACTATTTTTTTCATTGTTTACATATAGTGTCACCTGAAATAGCTCTGTACTCTTCACAGTTAAGGAATTAACCTCTTTTTTAGAATTATTAATTCACCTTTCATTTTAGTTACTTGCATTCTTAGAGTAACAAACATAGATTAATTATGTGGTTTCTCAATTTACCGATTTAGTCACATTTTTTTTCTCTTTTGGACACACTTCTAAATCACTTAACACAAGAAAACATTAAACATTTATCTTCCTAAGGCCTACTTACTTGGATTTCATCACCAAGGAGGAAGTTGACTTAGTTTTCTAGCTAAGTATAAACACGTGGTTGATGGTATATATTTTCAAAGAACCCAACACCCTTATCGTTATGGGATTGTGAAGTGGGGGTTAGTCCTCAATTCCAATCTAGTACCATTGTCAATACAAATTCCTTTTAGCATAAACATCTTGAACCCATCCTGAGCTTACTTTATAGTTCCTTCTTACAACCAACTTCCCATCACATTAAATTAAAATTTTATTATAAATTAATAACCCTTAGGAATGACCAATTATTTAGCATTTACTTTGAAGTTATTGCTTTCTCTTTTATCATTATATTTTGTATTATAAAACTTGCATTAGCTAGCATTAGTGCAAGGTTCATGTTGTGTGTTCTAATTAGATCAATCACATTAATCCAATTGTTTGTATGCTTAATTTCATTTTTTCATATATTATCTTGAAAAATATTTATCTATTTTTAGAACATTGTCACCCCTATCAACATAGTTTCTTATAGACTATTCATGTTGTTTGCCTTTAGTACACAATCACTCTATCTGACTGTGTATCCTTATTTTCCTATATAGTTTCCTATCTAGCAGTACATAGTCAACCTACCTGACTGTGTTCTTTTATATTCCTATTCATTTTCCTATCTAGCAATATACAGTTAACTTGTATGACATTATCCTTCTATTTTTCTATTTTGTCTCATGTCAGGCAGTACGTAGTCGACCAGTATCATTATGTCATCTTATTTTTTGTTTTATTTTCTATTTAGTAGAACACAGTTGACTTGTTCAATTTTGTATCCTATTCCCTAATTTTTTTCCATCAAATTGTTATCCACTTTTTCTCATCATAAATTTCCTATTAGATGATAATACATAGTTAAATCTGACAAACATTATGAGTCTTACCAATCCTAATAGGTTTCCCAAGGAATAACTTATGGCTTCCAATTTGGATGAAAGTAATGTTCATGTTACCACTCGCACTACCAATTATGGGACTCTTCCTCATTCATCCTCAATTCATAATCCTTTATTATTTTTATAAGATGATCATGAATTAGATTACAAACCTAAAATGCTCTTCATTAACAAATTTCCTCAACATAGAGGAAAGGACCCTTAAACCATTTATAATCTTATGATAGGCCCTCAAGTAGAAGAACCTCTTTCACCCTTCCTTACCTTCTCTCATAGATTTGGTGGAGACACTTTCTTTGCTTATCAACCTTTTCCTTCTCTTTTGTCTCCTTCACACATCATGACATCTTCTTCTATGAATTATTCAACCTTCATGCCAAGTATCTCCACTAATATAGTAGGTTAAACCTCTAGTGAGCCTTTTCCAAAGACCTTTCTCCTTAATCATTCCACTGGTGCATCTTTCTCTACCAATGATAGTCATGATACTAATGTTTATTTTTATACTAATGCTTCTTGTATACACATAATATTTTCAAACTTTACCACTTACTAACACTTTCTATCTTGCAGGAACCCATTAAGTCTCAATCTCTCTGAGTGCATACACTAAGGTGTACTAAGAAAGGGGTGGGTAGAACATTGGTCCTTCGTAGGATTTTTGTCCCTTTTGCCACTTGATATCTACACACTTGTTTCCTAAAAACCATTCCCCTAAGATTTGCCTCCTATTTCTAACCCCATTCTAGTCATTTACCATCTTCATTAGCCCTTTCCCTAACCTAAACCCCTTTTTGGCAATTTGCATGACTAAGTCAGCTAGGTTAACTTAGTATTGTTATTGACAGAGCTTACTAAGAACTAAGTCAGCCATAGATGACATAGTTCATTACCTAGTTAGTTTTTTATCAATCTCAATACTAGGTCTATTAGGTTGACCTTGTCGATTAAAACTTTTGGAAAGGTTTAGGGTTAGATCTGCCTATATAAACACATTATTTTTCCATTTCTAAATGAAGATAAGAAGTAAGATATATTTCACATATTCTAATCCACCATTCTACTTGAGGAGCAAGCTTAGGGTTTCATACTTTATTTGGATATATGGATCTTGTCTTGTGGAGAAGTCTTTTAGAAACACTGATAGGTTGTCTATCCTAGAATTGATCTATCCTTGTCATCCTTACATATCATAATAACCTCTTGAGAAGCACCTTGGTAAGGGAGAGATTAAGGCTCAACAGGTTCATCTTCAAAGGTAAGTATTCCTAACTTTGTTTCTCCTTTGTAAGAGTAGATAAATATGCATTTGTAATTTTATTCCATGCATTAGGATTTCATATACATTGACATGATTATATGTCTTCTATGTATGTTTAATTTTATTGTCTATTACCCCTACTTTATGCCACAATATTTGGTTAGAACTAGATTAGAATTTTAATTTACTTGTTATTAGTTTAGTGAATATGAAAACATAGGACCTAGTTAGGGTTATTGCATAGTTTTGCTTGATTAGAGGCTTTGGAACCCTCACTAGTGACTATATTATGGTAAGATATTCATTTTATAGGTCTATAAGATCTATATTGGTCATGACCATGATTATCTAATGTATCCCCAAAAAGAAGTGTAAGTAGGATCTATATTCTTTAAGATAGGATTGATTTGTATAATCTGTTACATTTCCCATTGCATACACTTCTTGTGCCCCTAGTGCAGTGTAGGCTACTAATACCAATACCAATGCTTCATATGTTGCTTAAACTAGTCAAAATACTACCCAAACTCACCAAATTTTATAGTAAACACTTAATCAAATGCATAATTTTCAAACCAATAATGAAAATCAAATGATGTCGATGCAAAAACATCTCATTAACCTTCGAAATCAACCCTAATAGGTTTCATGGGGAGTGTAAAATCCAAATTCTCCCCACCCCGCCTTAGATATTCCCATTGTAACCTTATTCTTCAACCACCCCTCATTAACAAAATGATTAAACATATCCAAAATGATCTTCTTATACCTCAATTCATTAATATAGACTAAGAGATATCATGCCTACCATCACCTATAATGTGTATACCAATCCCACTTTACACTTAAGAACATTTGGTAACCTCTATAAAGATTGGGTCAAACTTAATACCTTTACTACTACCAAGCTCTTAGCTAAAACACTCTTAGGAGATGCTATAAATTGGTACAATCAACTAAGATCCCATTCTACCACTAGCTTGGAAGATTTGGATAACTCCCTAGTATAAGAGTTTCAAACTAGTGATCTCCTCAAGAATAACTTAGCTTACTTCATAAATTATAAATAACTTGAAACTAAAATGGCACAAGCTTTCATCAAATGATGGAAGAACTTGTCTAAAAAATGTGAGAATAACATGGTGGATGATAACCTATTCCACCTATTTACCAAATATCTCTACCCCAAGTTAAAATATCGGTTAGGACTCTCTCTCTCTAATAACTTTAGAAGAGGCCCTTGACCAATCCAAGTGATAAGATTTTCTCATACACCAATTTGAACGATCTCAACCTAATGCATGCACACACATGCTCATTAAAAACAAAAATCATCATGCTACTAATGATGGTGTTATTGATACCTATGACACTATTCATAATATTCATACAATTGCTCTAAAAAACACCATGGAGCATGCTTCCCCTCCAAACAACACTCCTAATCCTACTTTTTATCAAATAAACAACATTAATGTCCATAAACCCTTATCCTTATTTGAGATTTAAAATAATATTCTAAGGCCTCTTCCACGAGATCTTTACCTTACTCATCCAATGAAATCATGGTATTATTTGAACAAATTTTGTTGGTTTCATGCAAGTTGAGGCCACTCTCACAAGACTTGTAGATAATTACATAATATAGCTATGGATTTTCTTCTTGGTCCAAACTTTGATCATGAATCAATCATTTGAAAGCATGAACAAATATGACATAGATTTTAAATCTCATGAAACACAAAAAAAAAATCAATATTTAAATCAAGCTAATGATCATATTGCTAAATACAAAGATCCTTTTCCCAATCATCAAGATAGAAATGACAAGCTTACTCCTATAAATAATGTTGAAAGTCTTATAAACCTCACTACTAATGAATAAAATATGGTAAATATGACTAACATGTAAAGATTAGTTTCTTTCATCAACTCCAATCCCATACCCACACATCAAACCTCTCAAGCATTTTTGCATCATTCAAGACACTTCCCCATCTCATCTCATGGAGTTGGGGAAAGAGAACTTTAAATTTCAAAGAACTAGTTTCAAAAACTTAACTGGATCATACCTCTCACTCATCTCTACTCTTTCCCCAACATCTACACATATAGACAACATTCCCCAACCTTTTAATGGTATTTATTTAACCCGATCACAAGAAATACCTTAATTAACCATACCACCACCTACAAGTAATCAACCTATTTGTCCTCAAACTGAACCAATTACATCTTACCAACACAAGTTTAATTTCACTTCCAAACCTCTTTCTCAGGAGTTCTTACAACATTATGTGTCTATATCTAGCAATTCCACCATGGGTTATGATGAATGGGACCCCATTATAGAAATTTCGCATCTCTCATATCAAATACCTTTCCTTGAACTAATGTGAACTTCCCCCCATCATCAAAACCATCTAATGAAATTTTTATTTGAAATGAACATCCCTTATCCTCCTCTAGCAGGATGTAAAGCTACATTGTCTTGGTCTGAACATAGCATCCTTTAACAATTCAAAGAGATGTCCATACATGTTGATGAAATAGTGGACACTTATCTTTCCCTCAAATTTACTATTATTTCCTTTATTCTAGATGAGATTTTGCTTTGTACAGATGATCCACCTCTATTGTTTGGCATACAAATAGGCAATATCCAAGTTAAGAGTGGCTTCATTAATGAGGGTTTAAGTACTTTTATTGCCTCCATAAATTTCATTAAAACTCTTGGATATTTTGAATGCAATGTAAAGTCCATATGAAACACATGTCAAGGTTATGGCAAAATGCAAATTCCTCCTTTAAGTTGCGTATGGCTTCCCATTACCATCCCTCCTATCACTGCCTACATGAAATTTATGATCTTTAACTTCCCCTCTTATAACATCTTGCTTAGTAGATTTAGACTCATTACATGAGGGCTATCACATCATCTATGTTCTAATGCATCAAACTCCCCTATTATGGTGTTATTTATAAGATTCAAGGAGACACAAATCCTTAGAATTTTTAAAAATTACAATAACATGGTGTCTTTAATATTTATACCCTTGAACATTTGCCTAGTATCCCATTTAAGGAATCTCAATGTTTTAATTAACGTATCAATTCTACCTGAGGTTATAATGGTCACCCCAAACTCATCGAGAACATACCACCTAACCTCCTTGAGTATGATGATGATGATGATTTAGATGAGATAAGATTCAATATTAAGACCTTTGATATATCCCCTCATATCATCACCCAATTTCCCCCTTCTTTAAAACCTCACTTCCGTCAACCTCCTATCAATGATATACCTATGGTCTTAACTAAGATTAACCATTCTATTCATCATGAGACTTCTAATGATAGTGTCATACCTACATGTAACATCAATCTATATACACCTGACTATGATGATGGTTATGCTTTAGATGACCCATTTTTATGAGGACCTTTCCAAGCTAAAAATGTTGAGATTATTTGATATCATACTTATTTATTTCAGTATTTGCATTCATTTTATCACATTGTTTCCTTCATAGTGCATAATTTTAGTATTATTATTATTTTTTGCAAGGTAGAGATGGATTAATCGCATGGTACACCTATAATTAAAAAAACACCTTTTATAAGCATGCTCATGGATCATGCCATGACCAGTCCTTACCATTTTGATAGATACTAGGATCCTTCTAGTTTGCTTCCCCCAGAGATGATAGCTACTACTCTCAAGCCTTCTACAAGTCTATCCCCACCCTCAATTGAGCCTATTATAGTTATTACTCCTACTCTACTTTCAAATAAGCGTCATCTTATTTTTTATCTTATTTTACCTTTCGATGAGCCTAACCCAGTTTCTGTACCAGCCCTACCTTCCCTTGGTGATGGCCTACTTCCTTTATCAAAGCTTGATCCCATGCCCACCCAATGGGCTGATCAACATTATTATGATATTCACCAAGTTTTTGGTCATTAGACCATAAATTTATACTTATATCATCCTTACCTAACTTCTCCTTCTACTTCTTCCATTAGTAGGCCTCCAAAGTCTACTAACAAGTGTATTTGTTACTTCTATGGGATAGATAACAATTCTTTCACTCATTACTGGAAGCTTCAGTAATATATTTACACATTATGTCCCACCCTTACTTAGCCCAAGGATAAGGCTATACCTCCTCCCAAGTTATTACCTAAGTATATCCCTAAAAATGGGGAGGTATATTATCTTTGGCACCTGTGTAGTACCCATCATATTGATCGTTACTATATTCTCTAGTATCACCTTCATTATCATCTTTTGAGGATACCTACAATAACTATTCCTCCTTCCATAGGTCATCCATATAATAAGGCTCCACCTTCTTTTCCCATGATACCTTTTTCTCCATTCATGGCTTCTTCCCCACTTGTGGCTTCTTCCCCACCTGTGGTTCCTTTCCCACCTGTGGCTCCTTCTCCATTAGTGGTACTTCCTTCTTATTCCACAAATACCATTCTTATTCTTTTACCTATCCTTATCCTTTATTATTATACACATGATATCCCTCATGATCATGATCCTTTAGCTATGACTACATTTTCTATTGAGGAGATTTAGAGAGAGGTTTTTGCACAACTTTCCATGAAGATTAATGAGACTTTGTATGTAGTTAGGATCCAACTTCATAGATATGTGTTAGATGCGATAGATAAAATTTATGGAAAGATTTATTAGTATTTATGAACATGGCATGGTGTTCCTTCACTTTGTCCTTTATTATGATTTTGGATTGGACTTGTGATCCACCTTTAAATATCTTATATCATTTGACTATTTGTCAAATTTGGTTTCACCTATCTATTTCACATGGATCTTTATATTATGATTTATGTATTGTATACGGTTTCATTTCTTTTTATTATGGATTATTTTCATTTTTTCCATGATTACACACTTATGTCTATGCATTCTTTTCTTTCATGGATTTATTTTCCAATGATTATTTTCTCTCTTATCTCAAAAACTCAGATAATTATTATTATGACTTGGTTATACAAACTTTATTCCCCTTAGTAATCTTTCTTTACCATATCATCAATTATCAAAAAATACATCTCATTATATTCCTATTTTACTAATATAATTTGGATCTCCCTTTATCCCTTTATAATACTTTCACATACTAAGCATACATATGGTTGAAACTTGAGATTACATACTAGTTCATAGGTAAGCCTAAGTGTTTAATCAATCATATATTTGGATACTTAGCTTCCTTTATCAAAAGTCTAAAGCTCATTTATGTGTACCAATTATATCATTCATGTTGGTTATTCCAAATATGTATGGAAGAGGAATCATAAAAGCCATAAAAAATTTAAAATCCAAATCATTTAAAAAAAAGGCAATGATATAAATGACAACATCCAAATTCAAAAGTCAAAATACACTAAAAGAAATGATTCACAACACATATCCTTTTTGTAATCAAATCTCAAACTCCATAGTTATCCTCATGATAGAGTCAAGGTCCATTGGAGTGAGGTAGGCCAATAGATTTGGGAAGGAGAATAAAAAAATATTTTAGTGGTACGTAATTTATTAAACAAGTACCCAATCTTCAATTAGACTGATGGATTTTTAAGAGGACCTGAAGAATGGGGAAAATGTTATGGGAAGGTAGGTCCGTTTTACTTTTCTGGTTCATATAACTAGTATGAGTTGATCTTAGTATATCACCTATTTGCCTATACAACTATGTGATTATTGTGAGCATGTTTCCTTTGTATTTTGATGCTCACTAGATTCTTAGTGTCTCTCTTTTATAACTAATATGCTTCATGTTTCCTAAGGTCTTATCATCGATGCCTATGTCATGATTTGTACATTCCCTCTTTCATTTTAACATTTATAATAATTCCCATTGAGAAATATTGTTTTTTTTAGTTGATCACTCCCCCTAGGGTTTCCCTTTTTGAGTTGTAGTGTAAGACCATGCATAATACTAGGCTCTCCTCAAAATACACCATAATAAAAACATTTTCTTATTATTATTCACCTTGTTAGTGTTCCCATTGTGAGTTGTAGTGTAAGACCATGGATAGGACCAGGCCCTCCTCCAAAGCTACCACACTACAAACATATTTTAAATCATTCCCATAGTTATTTCCATATCATTGGTGTTTCCTTTATGACTTGTAGTGTAAGACCATGGATAGGACCAAGCCCTCCTCACAAAATATTCCAATACCTACTTCCTACTATAACCATGTCATAACAAAATTACATGCATCAAATTTGAGATAAGTAGTGTTAGATTATGAGTTAAATGTCATTGATATACTTTCAATCTTGATTTATTATGTTTTATAATTAATTCATAAGTATTTCACCTTTATCTTCTTATTTTTTGATTGTGTGTATGCTTATAACCATTTTATTAATTTTTTCATACTTCCTAACTTGAATTAGTGTGATTAATTTAATTTCCTTTTACATTTTTGTCTTTCTTTTTATACTTCCTAACTTGATTTAGCATGATTGATTGACTTAATTATTGTTATTTTTATACCATTGGTTTTTCATGTGCTTTTTATTTTATTACAAAATTTTCATACTTCCCAACATGATATAGTGTGAATTTTATTTGTTTTAATTTGGTGCAAATATTTACATGGTTTAAAAATATTTGTCCCCCTTTTTACCTTCTTTAGTTTATTATATTTAGTCATCTTTTATTTTTACACAATTTCCATCATGATATAGTATGTATTGCATTTATTTTGAATAGTTATAATTTTCCATATCTTTTTTACTTTTTATTTTTAACCATGCATGTGTCTCACATAATTCTAGAAAATAAAACATACATCACATATTTTCCATAGCATATACAACAAAAGTTAAATACATGTACTAAAAAGGAAATATATACATGCATCCACATCCAAATCTAAGTAAAACTCATGAGATCAATTAACTATAAACATCAATTTATATATATCATGTGTTTTATACAATACAAATTATAAAATACAAATAGATGCAACTCTAAGGCTATGCTCCATAATGTTTTTCCTATGGCCTGGCCATGTTACCCATGGACATTGTGATTGACCTCTCTAAATAGTACATTATAAAGAGATAGTTTGAGATCTCATCTAGAAACATATCCTTCTAAGTTGGCCACTTGGGAATATACCTATCTGAGTTGGATGGTAGTTGTTATGTGTGTAACCTGATCTTATACTAGGGCCTGCAAGGCCTATGCCTCTCCAACTCCAACCCTTACTGGTGGTTATGACCCATCACTACATTCCTATAGCTACCTCATAGCCTCTCCCACTAGTATAAACCATCCCATCTAGACTAGGGTAGATGGAACCTTAGGATCATCTAAAATGTCTAGGTTGTATGGTGTCAGCACCCTATCTAAAATGTCATGCTACATAGCCATAACTAGGGCTCCCCATCTAACCTTCTCTATCATCAGATCTATAAAATCAAAAACCAAATATAAATAAAGTCACACACACACACACACACACACACACACACACACACACACACGCACACACACACACACACACACACACACACACACACATCAAATCATCTATATATCATAATCACAATGCAACTAGTGTTCTATATTTAAATCTCAAATCAAATTTTAAATCATTTATCATGAATGTTGGTGTCACTAATCATGGTCTACCTATCTACGCACTTGTTGAGCACCTCCTCCATCAGCTACCTTCACACCAATACAAATATAAGAGTCACCACCTGAACCTACCATGGTCCTATCCTTAGTGGTCTCTCTATGGACCAACTATGTCCTAGAGCTGCTACTAGATCCCTTTATGTGAGAGCTAGTGCATACACCTCCTCACATCAATGGTACCTCCATCTTTGATGAGTTCATGATGTTTGCTACTACTTCTATTATGGTTCTTGATATGATACTACATCCACATCCATTATATCTCTTCCTCTTATCCCTGTTATCTCCTGATGTCATGCTCGACCAACCCATGGTTTAGCATGATGAGGCTTGATCACTAGTATCTCCACAGGTAACCCTCTACCTCCTCTCCCTCTTGGATCTCTAGCATGTCATTCCCAATAAGTAGGTATTACTAGAGGATCCACTATATGGAGAAGTCTCAATTGTCTAGGTATGTTATCTACTAGATGAGGCTCCACCCATGAAGTGTAGTGGCTCGTGATATGCACATGTGTTAACCCTATAGAAATGGTTGACCAACTAGGCTATATGGTAGTTATGTGAATGTAGGTCTGCCACACTAGTTTCCCTCATGTGATAGTCTATAAGGTTGGCACATGGGTCATGGCCCATGCTACATGGTCATGTCTCCATAACAAGACTTGGGCTAACCTATCATCAACCACATGGGGAATCCTAGCCAACTGATACATAGGGAACCTCTCATATATCAACACACTAATAAAAATCATTGGTCCCATCATATCATCCCATACATATCATGCATAATCTAGACCCAAATGATAGAAATAAAATCATATAGTTCTCCTTGATGTAAAATGGATTGGCACAAAACTATCATATACAATGGTACCTTAATGCCCAACTTGTGACAAAACACTAATGCTATCATAAGTCCTTTTACCACCTTTTAGATGTCAATAATGGATGTAATATATACATCAAACAAGGTCACCCTCAATTCAAGGTAGATCTTGATGTGGCCTCTAACCACATGATGGATTTAACAATCCATATCTCTCAATACCTCATAATCAATCTCATAACTCAATTCATAAATTCAACACACTTTTCATTATATCTCATTAAATAATCATCACATGCAAAAATTCAATAATCTATCTCTTTTTCACATACACAAAGCTTCAATAAGTTATTCCTACATTAAAAAATATTTGGCTTCAACCATTCCAAGGAGGCACAAAAGTTTTCTCTCTAAGCCTACTCCCAAATTTGCCTCCCTAAGCTAAAGAATGAATACATTTATTTATATAAAAGATATGAGAGGGAAAAATAAAAAAGAAATAATGGGGGCCCAAAATGGATCCACCCATTCACATGGGAGAGTCTCCATCAAAGGAGAAATGGTCTCCCCAAGAAATCCATGCCACC
Organism: Torreya grandis; assembly: GCA_037957365.1. NCBI lineage: Eukaryota > Viridiplantae > Streptophyta > Pinopsida > Cupressales > Taxaceae > Torreya > Torreya grandis. The sequence goes on along the minus strand of JARHVA010000974.1, from coordinate 1,844,946 downwards.
TTCTCCACATGGGGTCATGATTTGTTAAGGATAAAGTACACATGGTAAATTTGGTGCCACCTCTCATAGAAAGTCAAAGGGAAAAAGGAGATACCAATCAGGAATAGTAGAACTTGTATTCCCACTATCATAAGCTTCCAAAAGGTGATGGACTCTCTTTTTTACCACTCTTTTCATGCCCCACATGAAAAATTTAACCCATGCCACCTAAGCACTCAATAATAGTGTTGTGGACACCTCACCATGATGAAGAGTGTTTGCCACATCATCAATAAATAGTAACCATGAATACTATTGCATGAATAACATTTTTCTTGCTACATCATTCTCTTCCAGTTGAATTCAACTCAACTCCCACTAATTTTCCCAATTATTCTCCAAGATTTTTAGGCACACACATGAACACATAAACACTATACTCTATTTTTGGGTGATGTAAGATTTCCTAAACCCTTAAATGCTCCTGCATCAGACACCTAATGTAGATAATGTGATATCTCAATCACATGAATGGGGTAAGTGGTAGAACCAATCTTTTGGTCATGGAGGTTGATGACCATGGCATAATTTTCCAACACACCAATTTCTCCTTATTTTTCCTCCTCCACTTCCAGCTTCTACCTATTAGTCTTCCACCTCTTTTCCTTATGGGATCACACCTCCCACCTGAAATTGAAACTATCCTCCTCTAGAAAAATCTAATACATATCTCAATGGATTTACATGTGGGTTCCAACACACCAAAAACACTCATGGGATGATACCCACCTGAAATTGACATCCTCCACCAATATGCTCTACCACACATCTCATCATCCCATGTGAGCTCTAGCCCACCAATATCCATCTACCTCCACCAAAAGCCTACCTATATTTCTTCACACACTATCCACCCACTTATTGTATTATGCATAACATCACATATCACATCCAATTCCATCTCCTCTATCATGGCTACAACTATATCCATCATTTCATCCATATGTGCACTTCTTGCATAAAAATATCTTCTATGGCTAGAACATCAACACCAACCAACTCTTCATCGACTATTTCTATATAAACCACTTGGATAACCTATTCAATCCACCTCTCCTAATGTGCATTAAATTGCAATTTAAATTCTTCCACACTTGGTTGTAAATGAGCCTCCACCAAACTCTCTTCATGTGCACTATCTTGCACATCCACTTCAAAAACCATTTCATCATGCACCAAAGGCATGTTTTCCTCTTCCTTTACAATGTTAGCATGTTCCTACTCTTAAATTTCACTATGGGCTGCTAGTTTCCCATCCACAACAACTCCCAAGGTTGTTTTTCATCCTCTACACTCTTCACATGTGCATTTACTTGTAAATCTACCAAGATATCCATGTGTGCACTTGATTGCACAACTTATTCATCCATAGAAGCTTGTAACTCTATTTGGCTGCAATCATTTCTCCTTGAAACTCCCCATGGCTACAATTTCCTTCACTCACATTCCATACTACATGGGTAAAATCTTCATTCTCACTTATATCATCCTTCACAAGGATGTCTTCATCTTCTCCTTTAATAGGAATCACCTCCATATCTTCTTGTATGAGGATTTATTTTTCTCTCTGCAAATCCTCATGGATACAAACTTATTCCACATACAAATTTCCAAGGTTGTAATTTTGTTCTTTCTCCTCTGTATCATCCTTCACAATGATGTCTTCAACAATGGGTTACTCAACAACCTTCTTCTCCTCTTTCACATTTCTATTCATGGAAATTTTATTCTTCATCTTATCTTCTATTTTCTGCAACTCTCCATGGTTGCACTCTTCACTCTTCCACGTGGCTATCTCTTTCTTCAATGTAGCCACCTTTACTTTCAGGGAGTCTACTGTCTCCTACATAACTTCTTATTCAATGTCATAATCCTAAACTCTTTCCAGTAGCAACTCCAATAGTTTTCTCCAAGTCTTCAAATTCTTCATCCATTATTTTTTTGTTGGTACTTTTCCACTCTTCAAAACATACACATAGGAATGCACTCTAGCACTATCTTCTCCCATCAAGATTTAAACTTGATTTGATACTATTTTATGTGGCCTCTAACCACATGATGGATTTAAAAACCCATATCTCTCATTATCAATCTCATAACTCAGCTCATAAATTTAACACACTTTTCATTAAATCTCATCAAATAATCCTCACATACAAAAGCTTCAATAAGCTATCTCTTTCTCACATACACAAATCTTCAACAAGTTATTCCAACATTAAAAATACTTAGCCTCACCCATGCCATGGAGGCACAAAAGGCTTCTCTCTAATCCTAATACCAAATTTTGTTCCCTAATCTAAGCATGAATGCATTCATTTATAGAAACAATATGAGAGGGAAAAAAACAATGGGTGCCCAAAATGGCTCTACCCATTCACATGGGAGAGTATCCATCAAAGGATAAATGGTATCCTAAAGAAATCAATGACACCTTCTCCACATAGGGTCATGATTTGTCAAGGATAAGGTTCATATGGAAAATTTGGTGCCACCTCTCATGGAAAGTCAAAAGGAAAAAGGAGATACCAATAAGGAATAGTAAAACTTATTTCCCCACTATCAAAAGCTTTCAAAAGGTGATGGATTCTCTTTTTGACCACTCTTTTCATGCCCCAAATGAAAAATTTGACCCATTCCACCTAATCACTCAAGAATAATGTTGTGGATACCTCACCAAGATGAATAGTGCCTACCACATCATTAGTGAACAGTACCCATGATTAGTGCTTCATGAGTAGTGTTTTTATCACTATATTCAGATCTTATCTGAGCTTGTAGCCCATTAAATTAAGGCTCATCTCTCATCCTTAGACTCTGATGTATCATAATCACCAGTGTCTTTCCTATCAAAATTCCAAACAATGCATGGACATCATCTAAATTAATCACCACCTTAATGGTGTCCCCCTCCACCTCCCATCAGAAAGTGTTGGTCAGCCATTCCCATGATCCTAGGAATATGAAAATGACATAAACACTCAGTGAGATCCATCTCATCTCCATGATGCCACTAAATTGTAAGGTAACCAATCAATTTCGATCCATATCAGCGAAATGCTCCAACAAATCTAGTAGCCACGATGTATCCACCAGGCACCAATATCTCTGGCATCTTTGTAAAATATCAAACAACATAGGTTGTATCAGATCTTGATGTCATAATAATTAAAATGAATTTTTAAAAAATTAAAAACTAACTACTCCATCAAATTATTTGATCTATTTGTCTATTTTTTCCATTTTATACACAATTAGCCCATTTGATACTAAATTGACCCTGTTATAGTCTTGTTATACTACATCAGTCCACTAATACACATTCATCCCTTTCCTTTTAGACTATATTAACCATTTGATATTAAATCATATCTTTCCAAGACTTAACATACTTCATCAACCGTCTAGTACATAGGTGACCCCCTTTAGTAAACTTTATCAAACACATATTACCAACTACATCAGCTAGAGGGTACTATGTCAGCCATCTTCCCATTTCAAATTATGTCAACCTACTAATACATAGTTGGCTACCTTTTACAATACTATGTCAACTTATTACTATGTAGTCATCCCCCTACTTTCTTCTTACCTTATGAATTAAGTCGACCAAGTCGATTCTATTCTTTATTTGTGGCAAATTTTTAACCAATTACCATAAATGCCTTGAGCATTTATTGGTCTAAATTTTTCCTACCCAGTATCCTATTATACCCCTAGTGTACCTATAAATTTCCTAGGTTCTATTTTGGTATATAGATTTTTCCTACCAATCAAATTTATAAATTTAACTTAGTTTGAATCCAAATTGCTCAAAAAATTGAAATTAGTGTTTTCTTTATTATGGTGTACCCACTGCAACTGCTAGGCATCCTTCCCATCGTAGTCATCATCTCCTCACTATGGTTGCTCTCTAGGCTCACACTAGGTCTCTTAGACAAATATTTTCTCATAATAGTAAAAATAACAAATGAATTGATTTTCACCCTATTTATATTTACTATTCAAAATTATTTATCTATCAAATATTTACAATTAGATTTCATTTTTTTGACCATATCTTTATTTATACTAGTAATTTTTTTAAACCATAATATGTTCTAGAATCCTGACATTGTAGGTGATCTTTTCACATATTACATATATATTTTTCAAAAAAATCAAATTTTCACTAATTTATATAAGTTCACCTAATGTTCCCTACATTGGACACCTTCACATTATTTTACTTCATTTATTATCTACAACATTAAGGTACGTAAAGGTATGTGTTTTTCAATTCTATCCTTTTAGTTATCTTATTTTACTTCTTATTATAATTTATTCAACTTCGTCATTGTGCGTTGTTATCTTATTTTCTTGAAACACCATCCCCTATTACACCTATGTGACATGTGATGAACTTTGAGTGGGGAATATGTATACACATAATATTTTCAAAATTTATCAATTATCGATGATTTTTCTCTTGAATGAACCCATCGAGTCTCAATATCTCTTAGTGCATGCCTTAAAGGGTGCACTAGGAAAGGGATGTGTAGATCATTGGTGCTTCATAGGATTGTTGTCCCTTATACCATCACTTTGTATCTAAACAACCATATCCTATACACTTACCTAATCTTTACCTCCCTTCTTACATACTCCTCCAAGAAATTCAACACCTTATCTAGCCCCTACCTAAGCTTAAAACCCTTTTTAATGTTTAATGTACATTATCATCCTAGGTCGACTCTATATACAAATTGATATTTGCATGTTATGAGTCTAGGTCTGTATTGGCTGACCTAAATTATGACTTAAGTTAGTTTTACAAATAATGATAACTAGTAGAATTGGGATGACCTTATTGGCTAAACATTCAGAAAGGTTTAGGGTTAGATTTAACTATATATACACATCATATTCCACCATTTAGAAGGAGAGAAGAAGAATATTATATTGTGCATCTAATTATCCACTATTATTCTTGAGGATCATTTCTTAGGTTTTCAATAAACTATATAGAGATACAAATCTTGTCTTGTGGAGAATTCTTTTGGATGCATAGATAAGTTGTGTAGCCTAGATCTGACTTATCTTTATTATCCTTACATACCATAACAACCTCTTGCGAAACACCTTGGCCAAGGGAGAGATTGAGACTCAATAAGTTCATATTTAAAGGTAAGTATTATTAAATTTTTTTCTCCTTTGTAAGAGTAGATATATTTGCATTTATACTTATCTCCCATGCATTAGGATTTCCTATACATTGACTTGAGTATAAATCTTCTATGCATGTTTAATTTTTATATTTATTACCTCCACTTTGTGTCACAAGCTTTGGTGAGCACTAGATATTTTAATTTACTCTGCATATACTTTGTGAATAAGAAAACATAGGACTTAGCTAGGGTTATTGCACAGTGTTGCTTGACTAGAGGATTTAGAACCCTCTCTAGTGATGTTATTATGGTAAGAGAACATCACCACCCTTTTTAAGTTTTGGTCTACTTTCAATGTTTGAGTCTTTTTTTAGTAATTCTAATCACATTGATTATATAGGAGTCAATATTATATGTCATTTCTATGTTAAATTTGAATTGGGATCACACTATCATTTGCCTACCAAAATCCTTGATTTGAATTTTCAAAGTTCTTGTCAAGCTTTGGAGACTTCATTCATGTCAAATGAAGTTTCAATGTTATAAATTTGTTTAGTTAGGCTATATAAATTTTTTAAGGTTATGTCAAAACATATTTAGATCACATGATTAGTCTTTGTAATGGTCATGTTAGAGGTTAGGTCAGTTGAGACTCTCCCAATATCCATGAGGGATTTAAAAGTTAGTTAGAATAGATATAGGATATAAAATAATTTTTAAATGTTTTTATTGGAATTCAAGGTTAGGGAATGGATTTTAAGTGTGTAAATTTTATGAAACCCAAAAACATGAATATTAATTTCCTTATTTGAAGACAAATCTATTGGCAGACTCTGTCTTCTTGGTGTATGCAATGATGTTGAATGTGCAAAACAAAGTTTGTAAAGATAAATTTAATAAAGACATATATGTATCAGTCTTGGAACATTGGTAAGTTTTTTTAATTTTTTATGTAAATTTATTTACATTCTATTAAGTTTCTTTCACACATATGGATAAGAAACTCAAGATAGATCTACATACCCTATATTTCTTACACTATATTTTGAAGACTGTTATGAAGTAAGAGTTTCAAGAGAAGATTCTATTGGTGGATGTTTGGAATGTGTGTTTAATTGGTAACCTAATCTAACAATTTATTAAGGACCATTAAAAAAATTTCTTTGTTGTTATGGTGAAGATTTTTTGAGGAGGTCAGACACAGACCCTATGTTGTCTATTTGATGTAATCAAGAATTCCAAACATATATTCTTGAGAGAAGGATCATGTATGAATCAAATTTGACATTAAAATTTACATATTGGTAAGTTTTATTTACAATATTCTTAAGGTTATTATTAAGACTCAAGTCATTTAATACATATAAATATAAAAAAGGTACCACTCTTGTAGACCACTGTGTAACAAGACACAATCAAATAGAACACTTGTGTAAGAAGCCCTGTAGGAGCATCAAAAAGGAAATCAATGTTTGGAGAAGGTTTTTAAAGGTAATAAAAAAGTTATATAATACTTATATTGTTTTGTAATCCAATTTGAAATGAACTATATCAAAAGACCCCTTCTCAGGTCTATAGGGCCTATGTAAACCCTACATTAGGGTTTGTAAACAAAAATTATCATTACTAGTGTTACAACAATAAAAAATGCATGAAAGTTTTTGAATAGTAAGGGATCAATGTGCCTTAAAGTATTTTTGGATTTTCATATGTGTATAGAGTGTCTGAGTATGATTTTAGTATGATTGTGTGTACGTAGGAGTTAAAGAGACCTATTAGGCCTAATCAGAGCCTAAAAGGGAGTGAGAAAAGTGATTTAGGAGTGGATTTAAGTCATAAAACCACATAGAGAGATAAAATAACATATATGGTACCTTAAAATGGATTTATTTTCCTTAAGTGAGATTGTACCTAGCTGTACGATGAGAAAAAGCCTAAAAAAAGGCTACTATGAGACTATCAAAATAATGAAACAAAGTATGTTGTAAAGATATATTTTGAGTGATCTTATGGGTGGAATAGAGGTTAGAAACAATACTATATACAGATGATAATATGATTATCAGTAACCTAATAAATCCAAGAAAACTAGATTCATGTGTTGAGTCTACTTACCAATGAACAAGTCTCAAGACATGAGGAAGAGTGAAGGAAGATAGAAAGGGTGAGAGTAATAAGGGAAATGTAGGTCAATGAGTGGAATCATATTTCAAATAATTAATATTATAAATAAAGGATAGAGTAATTGAAGGTAGAGGTAAATATTTTTGAAACCAAAGGTGTGAGGGAAAAGCAAGACAAGTAACTTTCAGAGCTTGGTGATTTGCAGAGGTGAGTGTATGTATTTTTGGTTTCTATCCAATAAAGACAAATTTAATGATGACCTTTGCATCATTTTTATAAAATTAGGAACATTCTATGGAGAAGGTATGTTTTGAATTTTTTTTAAAGTGTTGATTCAGTTTGTGTGAAAATTATGCTAAGGTTGTTTTGAGATGTTATGTGAATGCTGATGCAAGTTGTAAGAAAGAAGTGAGAGGTAGAAAATTGAAATTTGTGGTTTAATCCCTTAAGCCAAGAGCTTAGAGAGAGAGTATCTAGTGAAATATACAAGAGAGAAATTTAAGAAGAGCTTAAGATAGAGAGAGAAGTCCCAGGTGAGGACAAAAGAGAAAGAGACTCTAATAGAGAGAGTCAAGTGAGAGAGACCTAGGTGAGGTCAAAGAAGGAAAGTAGGTAGACTTATCAAGAAGAAGAAGAAGAAAGGTTAATGTGAGACCTATAGAGGAGAGAGATAGAATAGTAAAAAATGAAAGAGAAAGATGAAGGAATTTAAGAGTGAAGATTGACACAAGAAGATGGACAAAGAGAAAGAAATGAAGCAAAGAGAACTAGAGAGAGAAAAGAATATTAATAAGATAAAGATGGTATTTTCAAGGTTAGAACAAGTCTTGAAAGTGATGAGACCAATATTCCTTATACACATCAAGAGAAAAGTGAGATGGCCTCTCAAGCTGTTGATAGAGAAGAAGAGAAAATAAATGGTGAAGATGTTAGCAAGGTAGCCTAGAAGAAGAAGCAAAGGGGAAAGTAAGCCTCAAAATATTATGACTAATGAATTTTTGGAATGTGTGTATATAGATGAAGCATTTAATGAAGATGAAGAACATTGGAAGCATGAGCAACATGCTAAGGTTGATGAATAAATTGATTAAACATCTGATTATGGGGATACAATCCTATGCTACCCTAAAGAAGGTGAACCATTAGATGATGAATAAGGAGAGAGAGAGAGAGTTTTAAGGAACACAATTCATCATGACAAATAAGAAATAATCAAATTTCATTCAAGAAATCTTTGAGGAGAGCAAAGAGTCATAAGGTATTCATTTCAATGTTCTTTTTAAATAGTATGTTGACATAAACATTGTTGAAGATGAGTTGTATGAGAGTAAATTGAAGCTAATGAATATTATAGTGGAAGGTTAAGAATGAATAATAGAACCAAATGAAGTGCTTGACATGTAGGAAGAAACTTATGAGGTGGCATCAGGAGAATATGAAGAAAAAGCACATGTTGAAGTGATTATAAAGTCTAAGTTATAGTAGGTAGAGGTGTATTACTTGGCAATAATGGAATACCAAAAATAAGTAGGTGAGTATACAATAGAGGAGAAGAAAATGTGGTAGCACATAATGTAAGAATAAGATCATTTAAGTCAAATAGGAGATGAGGACTCTATCATGGTAGCTGATTTTGCATTGATGACAATCTTGAACCAAGATGGAGTGTTAGTAGCCTAAGAACAAACATAATTTGAAGGGAAGCAAATTTAAATCCAAGAGAGAAAGAAAGGAGTAGTTATTTTGACTTGTTTGCTTCATGTGCAGGTTTATGGAGGAAGAATAACAAGCAACAGTTGCCTATGATAAGTTTGGAGATCCATGGCAAGAGAGAGATCATAAAATGAGGAGCTATCATACCTTTAACCAAGAATAAATAAGGTATACATGTTTTAAATATACCTTGGGATCTAGGAGGACATGCCATTGAAGTTTAAAAAGGGATGTTGAATAGAACATCAAAATCATATCCATTATAACTTTCATGGAAAGTTTCCTTTTGCTCCTTGGTAGAATGATGTAGGAGCATCACTATCCTTTGTAAGTTTTGGTCTATTTTAAATTTTTTAATATTTTGTGAGTTATCATAGTCATCTTGAGTCTGTAGGAGTCAATCTTAGATGCTAGTTCTATCTCAAATTTTAATTGGGATCACATTGGCCTTTTCTCACCAAAATCCTTGATTTGAATTTTCAAACTTCTTGTCAAGATTTGAAGGCTTCATTCATTTCAAATGAAGTTTCAATATTGTAAATTTGTTTAGTTATATAGATAGAGTGGTTAAGGTTATGTCCAAACATACGTGGATCACATGATTAGTATTTTTAATGGTCATGTTAGAGGTTAGGTTAGTTAAAACTCCCCCAATGTCCATGAGGGAATTGAAAGTTAGTTAGATTAGCTATAGGATATAATAGAAGTTGTAAATTTTTTTGTTGGAATTCAAGATTGGGAAATGGATTTTAAGTGTGTAAACTTGATGAACCCCAAAAATTTGAATATTCAATTCCTTATTTGAAGACAAATCTATTGGTAGACTATATATTATTGGTGTATGCAATGATGTTGGATATGCAAAATAGAGTTTGTAAAGAGAACTTTAATAAATACATATCTTTACCATTATTGGAACATCCTTAAGATGTTTTCCTTTTGTTTTTAAATTTATTTACATTATATTAAGTGGATTTCACACATATGGATAAGAAACTTAAGATAGATCTGCATTACCCTGTAGTTCTTACACTCTTATGTTTTGAAGACCGAGAGGAAGTGAGAGTTTCAAGAGAATATTCTATTGGTGGATGTTTGGAATATTTGGTTAATTATTAACCTAATATAATAAGTTATTAAGGACCGTTAAACATTATTATTTGTTGTTTTGGTGAAGATATGTTGAGGAGGTTAGACACAGTCCCTGTGTTGTTTGTATGATCTAATCATGAATTCTGAGCATATATTCTTGAGAGAAAGATCATGTATGAATCAGAGTTGACATTAAAATTTACATATTGGTAAGTTGTCTTTAAAATATTCTTAGGGTTCTTATTAAGACTCAAGTAGTTTAATACATATAGATTGTATAAATAAGGTACCAGTCTTGTACACCACTATGTAACAAGACAATCAAATATAAAAGTCGCATAAGAAGACCTATAAGAGCATCAAAAATTAAACAAATGTTTGGAGAATGTTTTTAAAGGTAATACAAAAGTTATACAATCCTTAGATTGTTTTAGAATCTACTTTGAAATGAACAAGATCAAAAGACCCCTTCTCGGGTCTACAGGGCCTATGTAAACCTTGCATTAGGGTTCCCACCATAAAAAATGCATGAAATTTGGTTAATAGTAAGGGATAAATGTGAATTAAAGGATTTTTGTAGTTTCATATGTGTATGGAGTGTCAGAGTATGATTTTAGTATGACTATGTGTGTATAGGAGCAAAAGAGACCTATTAGGCATAATCAGAGCCTAAAAGAGAGTGAGAAAAGTTATTTAGGAGTGAATTTAATTCATCAAACCTCATAAAGAAATAAAATACCATAAATGGTAACTTTAAATGGATTTATATCCCCTAAGTGAGATTTTACCTGATCGTACGATGAGAAAAATCCTAAAAAAAGGCTATTAGGAGACTCTATCAAAAGAATAAAACAAGGTATGATATAAAGATATATTTTGAGTGATAATTTGGGTGGAATAGAGGTTAGAAAGAGGAATATATATATATATATATATATATATATATATATATATATATATATATATATATATATATATATATATATAGTTGATAAAATGATTATTAGTAACTCAATAAATCCAAGAAAATAAGATTCATGTGTTGAGTCTACTTACCAATGAACTAGTCTCAAGACATGAGCAATAGTGAAGGAAGATATAAAGGGTGAAATTAATAAGGGAAATGTAGGTGACATAGTGGAATCATATTTCAAAGAATGAATAGTAAAAATAGAGGATAAATTTATTGAAGGTAGAGATAAATATTTTGGAAACCAAAGGTGTAAGGACAAAGCAAGACAAGTAACTTTCAAAGCTAGGTGATTTGCAGAGTGAGTATATATATTTATTATTTCCATCTAGTAAAGACAAATTTAATGATAACCTTTCCATCAAGATCCCTTGGTTATGTCTATCAGATCCATCTTGGTCATGACGCTAAATATCTAATGTATTAATAACCATAATTGTGAGTAGGATTTATCTTCTCTGAGTTAGGATTAATGAATATGTCAACTACATTTTCCTTTGTATACAACTATCACTACCTTAAAATCTAGGGGAGGAGGAATGAAAGGAGTCATACATGACCTTTGTCATTGAGTATTATCTAGAAGCATCTCATTTTATATATTCTAGATGATATTTGTTACTAAGAAGATATAATAATTCATCACTATTAGTATTATCCTTAGTGTTTGTGCCAATAAATTTAACATGTTTCATTACATGAGTCTAAATTTCTCTGATACCATTGGTCTAAATTTAAGATTCAATTTATGGGAAAATACACCTATTAGGAACTATTGTGTTTAATAAGTCCAAACTCCTTTATATTGAATTGATAGAGAATTACTTGAGTATTAAATAAATCTTTATTTTGAGATAATAAGAGAGTTTCTAAAAAGAAAATTATTTATGTGGAAGAGATATCAGCTATCTAATCTAAATTAAAATATAACAAGGCCATTTTATTATAGCTAAATAAAACTAATAATAGTAAGTTATATTAAATTTAAATAAAACTAATAACAACCACTCAACATGCATAAGCATGTGAAAAAGAATTTTATTTAAAGATAAATAATTACTATAATCATACTTCCCATGACCTTAATCCTCTTTATGATTATATATCATCTCACATGCAGAATTACAACCTAGGTGATCTTATTTGAGATATTTTTTTCTTGCATAGACACCCCCTCAATTTTAATTTACATCCATTACACCTCCTTAGCCTTTCTGTTTACAGACAGACCCTTTGGATGCCCTCTAGAGCCCTTTCAAAGCCCTATTGACCACCTAGGAAACAAATTTGACATAAGAAACAACTTATGGGGAAAACAATATCCTAAGACCCATGTTACCCCACCCTAAGCTGAATCTTAGGCTGCAACTCGATTAGAATGCAAGATTTTGGCCCCCTATTGGGTGCCTAACAGCTAGAAATAGGAAGTTTTTGGTCTTTGGTAGATTGGGGATGCCCTATATCACTCCATTTCATTAATTTTACTCTTTATGCTTAATTATTGTTCACTATATTTTATCTTATACCTTATTGAATCCCTATTGATTCATTCTTGGTATTCTTGAGTTAGATTGGTGATAGGGGATTTCATGCATTGCTACACATTGATTTGGTGACTCCATTACTGCTCCCAGTTGTTCCTTATTCTTTATGGTTTGTTCCTGGCTTCTAAAATTGGAATTGAAATTGATTTGTGCACTTATATTGAGTTCTCACACTCTTAAATTTATCACTTCACCTCCTTTTTATTTCTTGGACATTTGTTTGGACTTGGTTCTACACTATAGCCTTGGCCTTCCTCTTTTGCCATCTCAAGCTTGGATTACTGGTCGGTAAAAAACTTGCTCATTTCTTTGAGATTGATCTAATGGCACTTTGCTATGCAAAGTGAAACTTCATTATTGTGGAGTAGTATTTATGCTATGGTTTGTTATTTGCATGCTAGTTTAGCTTATTTTGGATATGTTTAGAGTAGATTTTGAATTGTATGCATTCTCTCAACCCTAAAAACATCTTTCCCCTTTCAAAAATGTCTTTCATTGTGTAAGATCACTTTATTCTGAATCATTACCATGCTTGGTATATGTTATTATGTTCAATTATCTTAATTAGTTTGGTTAAAATGACATTCCATCAATTATTCACATCCTATATATAGTTTATTTTGAATAGAGGCATTAGATTAGGTTTTTGAAGGTGTATGATCTCTCTCTCTGTATTGCTCTTGAAAACATCTTTTTTCTTTCAAAATCATCTTTCAATTAATAAAGTTACATGCTTTTAAAATGCATTTATTTCTTGGCAATTCCCTTTGATTCCTTTTGGTTCAATTAGATAGATTTCTCCTTCTTTAAGCATTGAATATCAATCCCCTCTAGTTCGCTTTACTATGGTTATACCCATTAGAGATATCTACATCCTTTGTGTACTTGATCATGGTAGCCCTAACCTATTTTATGAGACTTTATATAGATTTTTGCAAGATGGAAAACTAGATAGCATCTATATATCTAAAGTATCTCATAACATCCTTGAGTCTCTTAGCCTTCTAGGTGTTCACTTAAGTAACCTATGTACCCCCCATACCAAACCTTAGTGGCTCTATTTATATTCTTGGAGCTACATATTGGCATGCCCAGTGGGACATCACATTTGGTCTCACACTAGTTCTAACTTATTTAGTAATATTTTAGCCAATTCCCCTCTAATAGTCGTAATTATTTAATTTCAATTATGTTTTAGATCTCACCCCAGTTGTTTCATCCTACTTTGGTTTTGTGTCTGTCTCCCCACTAGGTTCCTAATAGTTTGTCTTTTTTTTATTTTCCTAGTTTCTCTTCTTCACTTCCTCCATAGCTAGGCTCCCACCTTTGGGACACTCCTCCCACCATGTTCAAGGTCTTAACCCTGAGTTCACTCATGAATAGGCTACAATAGAAATGGAATGACATAAAACCCCCATGGTATCAGACATGACCTTGCCTCAAGACAAAGGCTTGCCAATATCCCACAAAGAACTAGATTGGAAAATTTATAACCAACAAACTCAATCACCTTTACACTATTACAATCTCTACTCATCTGAGGATGATTCCCCTAGGCCTCAAATCACTCTTCATTCACCCATTCGGGGTGAAGATGACCCCTTTCATGACTTAGGCCCTATGATCTCCACAAAATCATTGATGATTACTATAGATGGATTCATGTGGATGAAGGGCACCATATTCCCACTAGGCATAGGTATCATGCTTCTTTTGAATATAGAGATCACACCCACTCTAGTTTGAATGCCCCAACTAGTTCTACCCAAGTCCCCCACATCATTCTCAGTAAGAGACTCTATGACAAGAACACCCTTGTGTCCATGTTGAGAGACATAAGAATACTAACTCAATGAGGTATCCACTTACGATGGAGTCTTCCCATCCTCCTAGCCCCTCCTTTAGAGTCTTAGATGAGCTTGTTGATTTTGACTACCACTTGTAGACTAGAGACCCATGGAATGTTTATCCTGAACACGAGTACCCTCATATAAATCCTCATATTGTGATGCATGGCTAGCACCACAAAGACTTAGGATACCATGACCATTTTTGTGGGCATGCCACATAATCTCATCATCCATATATGGAATTACACCTATCTTGTTGTCATTTCCCACCATGTGATTGGGAGGATTTCCATCATGTCTCCTATGTGAGGAGCTACCTTGACATCATCCCCTTTATGATCATGGTTTTGATGAGTCCTACTATATTAGGCAATATCATGACCTCTACAAGCCTCCTTAGGGAGCTCATCACCAACTTGATATCAACTTTGCCTATGAATATCTCTGTAGTTATGCTTTATCCATTTAGGTACATGTTATTCCCCTTCCTAATCCAATCCCCCAACTACCTAAGTTCAATGGGATTTAAGATGCTAGTCCCATAGAGAATATCATGACATTTATGATGGCATGTATAGATTAGAAACAAGATGAAGGCATGATTTTGAATATCTTTGCTCACTCCCTATGATTCTAAGTGTTGGTATAGTTCCAAAATCTACCACCATATTCTCATTCTAGATTATAGTTCCTTTTAGATGGCTTCTTATAGTGTTTCAGCATCTCTAGACCATTTAGCCTCAATATATAATCACTTACCTCCATGGCATATGACAAAGGTGAGTTGATCTTTGACTTAATACATAGGTGGCATTAAACTATCTATACGTGCAAGACAAGGTTCTCAAATGATCAAATTTATGATATGTTCATGTGAGCATTAAGGTAGGAGGTTCACCTTGAGGTCCTCAAGTGTGAACCCACCTCTTATGATGAAGTTATTAAAAAGTTTCTAAATATTAAATTATTTAAGGTGTGTATAGGCATTCACCCTATGCTAACCCAAAATTCATCCTCTTTGCATGATCACAATTGTAATGTGACTAGTGATGGTGTCACTGATTCTCCTATCGAGAAGAAGGACAAGAAGGATAGCCATGAGGTCAATACTATAAGTAAGAGGACAACTAAAAATAAGGCACATGAAATGAGCATTTTGAGACCATAAATGGTGTACCATTATAATTCCACCATTTTTTGTAACTTCCATCAAATGAAGGGTCATGATGATAAGAATTGTGTTACCCAAAAATTTGGTGCCAAAGCCTCATTTGCTCCTCAAAACTCTCCACTTATGAAGCCCAAATACAATTTGAATTTTTTCAAGGAGCCTCCACCTAACCATGACAAGGAAAATAAGAAGAATAAATCCAAGGCTAAGGACCATCATTCCTCTTCTTTATCTTCTAACTCTTCTGGTTCATTTTCCTCAGCTTATCTAAAAGGGAAATCCAAGCATGAGAGTAGCAAGATCATTATTGTTATAGACATATCCTCTATTAGGTATGAGTGTTTTGTCAACACGTACTCTAGTCAAGCCATCAACCTTATTGGAGATGCTAGTGGTGTGGGGCCTTTGGCCAAATCTATAGGGTAGGGAACCCCAAAATCAGTTTTGACTTTTGGCATAACATCCCTCCCTAAGCTAGGTAACACCTGTAATCTATCATAGATATGTTTTTGATCTATATCGAGACCTCAATTTATGATTATTGTGTCAAGATATGCATCATTGATGAGGGATTCAAGTTGAACATCATGCCTCTATGTGTATTCAGTGAGCTTGGGATTAGTCAGAAGACATTCTTTGATTCTCACCACAACTATGTTGGTTTTAACAATGACACAGTTGTACTAGTGGTAAATGTGAAGCTTCAAGTCAAATTTGGACCCAAGATAGCCAAGATCAATTTTTGTGTGTTAGACTTCGATCTCTCATACAACATGATCCTTGTTCATCCCTAGACTACCACCATATAAGTTATCGCATTGACAATGTTTTGTATGGTATAACTCATGCATGAAGTTAAGGTTCACACTTTAAAGTCTAACTTAAATCCATAGGCATCACTTTATAATAAGATGAATCCCTCTAGTGAGGCTTTGGAAATCTTCTCATGGGGCCCTATGGACTCACACAATGCCTCCATCTATGAATCTTTGTTTCTCAAGGATGAACATTTTGATCCAACTGAGTATCAATCAACATTCACTCTTTCAGAATTTGACATGCATTCACCAACACCCTTTCTTTCTCCTTAGCACTAAGTTGGATCTTCCCTTCTTAAAGATAACCCAACTCCTAACATCTCAATCATTTAGGTTTGGATATTTCACTCTCTGACAGCCCAACTCGTAACATCTCCATAATGCATGTCATGTTAGTCAAGCCTGAAGAGTTAAACCAACCTCTCCCTCTTACTCTTAAGTGCTTCAAGGAAGACAATGCCGTGGATATTTAAGGATCCATATATTTCAACACCAGCACCCATGTAAGAACAAAAATCATTAAGGTTAGTTCTAGTCTCGTTGAAAAAGAATGAGATGTTTTGGTAAACTTTATGTATGATTTTTTAGATGTATTAGCTTGGGAATATGCTAGTATACAGGGCATGGACCTTGATGTCATTCTACATAACCTCATTATAGACAATGAGGCCCATCCCATTCTTTAAAAATACATGACCAATGGTGATCAAAGTCTCCCAATTAGTCAAGGCCAAAATTGAAAATCTCATTCGAGTCATTTCATCACTATTGTTGACTACCCATGGTGGGTTGCTAATATTTTCCCTATTCTCAAGAAGAATGAGGCCATTTGCATCTTCATTAACTTCTGACATCTTAATTTGGATTTCCCATAGGACAACTTCCCACTCCTTTGACCAACCAAATTGTGGACTCCATGGTTGGTTTTTAGATCATATCCCTCATGGATAGTTTCTCAGGATACAACCAAATCCAGATTACACCTAAAGACTAGCATAAGATGACATTCACTACCCCATGTGGTACCTTTTGTTATGTAATCATGTTTTTTATCGTAAATAATGTTGGGGTCATGTACCAACATGCCATGACCCACATTTTTCATGACCTCATCCACAAGATCATGGAATGATATGTTGATGACCTCTTCAATAAATCCCATAAGTAGGATAAGCACGTGTTAGACATCAGAGTCATCTTTGAGCATCTCAAGGAGTATCAAATTAGCCTCAACCTTGAGAAGTGTATTTTTGGCATCTCAATTAGAAAGTTTTTTGTCTTCCTTGTTTTTTACCAAGGTATCAAAGTGGATCTTGAGAATATAAAAGTGATCCTTGATATGCCTCCCCCATGAAAACTCATGCAGTTGCAGTCCTTCCTCAAAATACTCAACTTTCTTAGATATTTCCTCAAGGAGTATGCACACAAATACATACCCTCACACATATCTTACACAATAATTCCCTATTCTTATGAGCCCCTAATATCTAGGTGGATTTTGAGGAGTTTAAGCACATGCTTCACAAGCCTCCCATTTTGATGGAACCTATCGAGGGTCATGAGTTCATCTATACACCTTTGTCATTGATCACTCTATCAGGGGCATGTTATGTCAAAAGGATGATACTGGTAGAGAGAGATAGTTTTACTATATCTCCTGTATGTTAGTTGGCCCCAAGATTAACTACTCTACTATCGAGGGGTAATTCCCCACCCTTGTCTTCACCATGAAGAAGTTTTGAAATTACATGTTGGGTCAAACCACCAATGTGATTGGCTAGTCTGATCCACTTTACTATTTTCACATCAAGACATACCTTATTGATTTAATTTTTAGGTGGATCATGCTTCTTTAGGATTTTGACCTCTACATCATTAACCAAAAATCTACTAAGGGATTAGTCATAGCCAAGCAACTCATTCATTATCCACCACCTAATCCTAACAAGGAGTTGGTTGATGATGTTTTCCCTAATGATATGGTCTACTCAGTTGACTGGATCAAGTTTTTTGAGTGTGATTTGTATCAAAACATTATCCACTACCTTGAGACCTAGTCTATCTCATTAATGCCCCTTTATAATAATGCTTTTAGATCTGAAAGATCACCACTCGCTATGTCACTGTAGGTGTTGTTTTATCTAATAGAGGTCTAGATGGAATTTTGATGTAGTTCTTCACCCCCAATGACACCTCTCTTGCATTAGAAGAGTCTCATAAGAGTGTCTGTGGTGGCCATCCAAGAGAGCAAGCCACTGCTCAACATATTATCATGATGGGCTACTACTAGTCTACTCTTTATAAGGATGTTGTTTGATATGCCAAGATTTGTAACATCTACCAATTCATTAGGGACACTATTAATTCCCCCATGGGACTTTATATTTTATATTTTCCCATTGGCTCTTATCAATTTGGGCTCTCAACTTTGTTGGTGAGTTTAAACCTGCCTCTTCTTATGGCCATCATTGGTTCATTACCACCACTGATTACTTCATAAATTGGGTTGAGTCCATGCCCCTTAGTGGCATGAGTTGTAATACCATCACCAAGTGTGTCCTAAACTAACTCATTTATAGGTTCTAGGTCCCTACCATGATCATGGATGATAATGGCCTAGGCTTCCAAATCCTCGCGATTCATGAGTTTGTCAAACATTTCAATTTTAGATTCATTTCTCCTCTAACCATTACCCCAAAGGTAATGGGAAAGATGAATATTCAAACAATACATTGATGAATATGCTCCTTTTAATGTTTCCCAAATTAGGCATGACTAACACCTCATGCTCTATCCTACCCTTTAGGCCTTCTAGACCAGTTTTTGCGTAGCCATGGGGGCAACCCCGTATGCACTCATATATGGGTCCATGGTCATCTTAATTATAGAGGTCTCAATACCTTATTTATGGGTTAATAAATTTGAATCATTATTCAATAGGTAATAATGTGACACTCACCTCACTGAGCTTGAGCAATTAGATGAGCACTGCATTGATGCTCTTGAGCACAATCATGCTTAACAACATTATTAATACTACTAGTTCAATAAATTTGTGCATCCACATCCATTCCAAGTAGGTGATATAGTCTTCATTTTTTTATAAAGATCACTAGAAGAAGGGAAAACTCACTCACAAGTGGTTTATCCCCTTCATGATTAAAACCTCTTTGCAAAACAAGGCCTATTATCTGTCCACTCTCAAGGGCAAACCTCTGTGACACCCAATCAATGGGTTCCATCTCAAGATGTTCTACATCTAGGGCCCATGTGACCCTCTTGGGAAACCCACTTATGGTGTTATAGTGGATATTTCCCCTCTTATCACACTACTAACCTATGTGCCACTTATATATGCGCATGCACTTGGGTTCCTTATTAGTAATTCCTATTATCTAATTGCATGTATCTAGTAGTCTATATTAGATGAAGCATACACATTACACATAAAACTATATACACATGTGATAATAATGAGATATGACTATATGTAAATTAAAAAATACACAAGTTTCTCTAAGTACATCACATGGTTTCCTCTAAGCCTGGGATTATAGTCCATAAAACTAGCATGAGTGTGGCTACATATAAGGTACTCATAGTCAACCTCTAACTGGGATCTATCTATGGTGTTCATTCTTAAGGTGGATATCTTGATCTCTGCCTCATGACCAATCAAGCCATGATCTCCCCTAGGGAAGCCAACTAGTTTTACCTTGTCTCCAAGTGCCTCAGCTCCTCTATCCTACTCTCAAGCTAGCTCAGCCTGTAGCTGATTGATCTCAACCTCTGCTTAAGACAATTGCACCTCAGCCAGTGTCATAGCTTCCTTATATCATGTTTAATCTATATTTAGACATGGGATCTATTGTTTCACTCTTTCCATCTCAAATGATGCTTGTGCACCTACCTGCCAATAGTGGGTGTGTGGATCTACCCCTAATGGTAGATGTGACACCCTCTCCATGACCAGTGATGCTACCACATTAGGTAATATCTCCCTCAATAGTAGATCCACCTAGGACCTAGTCTAACTAGGTTGGTCTCCTACACACACACACACACACTGACAAAATATGTTTATCACATTTTAGCTTTCACTAAAGGAAGAGTACCACAAAGTCAAGTGTTATCTAAAAAATACACTTTTCTTACTAGGTCATGACCATGGTCTCTAAGGACCTCTTACCAATTTTACTCCTCTTAGTGGTGGTGGTGGCCCTCATTATAGATGCCTCTCCCAAACATGGTCTTCCTCACCCTACCTCAGTCACACTCCTTGCCCAATTCTGACTGGTCTAGGTTGTGCTTATTTCTCTTGTGTTACCAAAGCCTATCACTTTGGATTCTAGTATGGTCCTTGTAGTCCTCAAATCTCTTTCTAGCCTATGTAGGCCTCCACTCCAACATCCAACAATCACACCACTGACCTATATGGGTCTTAGATGTAAATATATACTACATCCTAGTCTATGGTGGCTCATGGAGGACTCATCCTCTCTACAAACCATGTGGCCCATGTATCACCCTCTAATAGGATAGGGTATGTCTTACCACCCCATGGTGTCCTCAGTCAGGTCAATGGGAGTATCTCATAAGCCCATGATAGAAGTAGGCTCAATTGGGTTAGTCCTCATGTCCCTTTGTAGTGGATATGATTTAGCTACTAATACAATCCTCTCAAGATGTACTAGCCCCATGCATACTTTTGTCTTCCCTTTACTCTCTAGACTATGCCTATATATGATAATGGTAGCCTCCTTGTACTATGGATGTTGTAAATCCTCCTTCATGATGCCTATTATAACTATCTATAGCTATGGGATCCCAAGAGATCTATAGGTGATATTCACCTTATAGTTATTCTTCTCCCTTTAGGGCCCCACTAGATAGATCTCTATTGTTGTTGTATCTTACACTTAAAATAACTCTATCTCTTTCTCGATAGGCTTCACTTCGTAGAGCCAATAGATTCCCTCGATACTCAAGATGACCTCTAGCTTAGGTCCCATATAGAATACATGCCTCTCAAGTACCCATGTGGTCACCAATGTATTCACCAAGTCTCTGGAGTAATGCAGGGATAGTATGTGTTCCATCCACCATAGTCTTACACTCTGCAAGTGATCCTAGTCCTATACCAACCATGTTGGTACTCTCTCCCTATTAGTCACCTTACATGGTCTCTCTCCATGTGTCAATTTCTTGCTTGCTTGAGATGACTCTCCTTCCTTTAGCATAATGACTCTACCTTGTGTTTGTAAAACCAAGCAACATGCAAATGGATTAGTCATGCAAGTGGTGAAATGAGAAAATAACATTTAAGACAAGCTCACAAACATATTTTCTTCCTTCCCCCCCCCTCTTTGGCCTTTCCATGCCTATTATGGTCCTTCTCGGTCTCCCTAGAGCCCATTTTGGCCCCTTTTTGGCCCAAGTTGTGACTTTCTAGGCCAAATCGTAACCTGGCAATGGGCTAGGCCATGGGTTTGCCTAGGTGGTTGTGACCTAGGTTGTGGCATCCTAAGAAGCCCTAGGACTTCTCAAAACTCCCTCCTCAAGCCACTATTTGGATTCCCACTTAGCCCAAAGATTTTCTCTCCTCTTCCCAATCATTTTGACTATTTTCTTGACTAGAATAAGTCAAAATCCTTGTAGGACCTCCCAAACCTCAAAATTGATAAAATTTGACAAAAAAAAGTGCAAAAGACTTACTCAAACCATCATGTGCACCTATGGTATGTTAATTGCATCCTTGTATGCTCTATTTGGGCTTTGGTAGCTTGATGGATCTCCTCAGAGTTTCTCAGAGTGAAAATGAGTGTGAAAATGACATGTTTTTCATCTTTTTCCTCTTTTTAACTCTTTTTTAAGCTTTTTATGGGCCCCTTTTTGGGTTTTTTACCCTCTATTGTATTTTGGACCACAAAACCTTTATATTATGAGTTTCGACCCATTTCAAGCACAATGGAATCATCCATTTATCTTTTGAAGGCTTTTTGGGCCTATTCTAGTGCCTTTTGGTCCCTCAAACCCCTTATGGATCCTCATTGGCCTCTTGGGCTTGTGCCCCATGTTGTGGGCATGTAGGGATAGAATTTGCTTGCTTTGCTTCTTTTAGTTAGTCATTTATCTATAATTTTACATTCAATCTATCCTAAGTCTCATTTTTCTCTTTCATTGTGGTTATTGTATGATATGTCAGTTGCTAGTTATGTTTGTTCAAGACTTACTCTAGTCTCTACTAACTAGTCTTTACCTTATACAGACTTCTTACGACCTTTCCCTATCAGCTCTTACCATGGTTAGTATTAGTCAACTTCCTTGATTGTGACTCAATTTTATTCTTTGTCTCCCTTATGTAGCTTGTTTTCCCTACCTTACCTTAAGATAGTCCTTCTACGACCATTAGTCCTATGTCCTCAAAAACCATCATGGCATACCTCTCAGTGGTGATTAATATAGATTATGGTAGCTAGGATAATCTAGGACCTATCATTTTAGCTTAGATCATTAATGATCTGTGGGGCCATGAGATTGTTAGAGTTGGTTTCTTCCTTACCAATGAGGTGAATAACACCATTGAGTATCACATGATTATTGGTGCCTTGACTGATGCTCATGTGTTGGACATGTACTATGTGCAGTTGTTCTCTGACTCAATCTTATCTATGTCTTAGCTCACTGATGCTTGGGGCATCCTTAGATCTAAGTTTCTCCCCCTATTTGAGGTGGTACACAATTTACTTTCCTCCTTTTAGGACATCTACATCACCTATATCTCTCATGGGGAGAACACTAGAGCTGACACTCTAGTTAATTTCATTATAGATTGTATGATTTGATTTGATATCACTTGTGTCAATTTTATATAGGGGATGGAGCTGGAACTAGATTTAGATTTGGATTATAAAACATTTGTACTTTCACCCATGGATCACATCATTGAATTCTTTTATGACCATCCCTATCTGGTAAGTGCAGGTAATATTTTATTTCATCATTTTAGTTTTTTCTTCTTCACTTTTTGTGTGGCTTCCAATTATTACACAACATTCCTTATTCATATAAACACTGACTGCTTGTACTTTGGGGGCTTATGTAATCATACTTCCCATGACCCTACTCCTCCCTATGATTATATATCATCTCATATGCATAATACCAACCCATGTGATCCTATTTGAGATATTAATTTCTTGGATAAAGATCCCCTCACTTTGCATATACACCCCTTTCACCTCCCTAGCCTTTCTACTTGATAACAGACCCTTTAGATGCCTTCCAAAGCCCTTCTAGAGCCCCATTGACCACCTAGGATGGACATTTAACCTAGGCCATAGCTTATGTGGGGAATATGTAGCCTAGGCCACACACTGCCCCACTAAGCCATGGCTTAGGCTGCAACCTAGCTAGAATGCGAGTTTTTGGCCCCTGTTTGGTGCCTAACAACTAGAAATGGGAATTTTTTGGTCTTTGATGGATTGGGAATTCCCTATATCACTTCATTTAATTAATTTTTCTCCTGATCCTTGATTCTTCCTCACTCTATTGGTTCTCATACCTTCTTGAATCCCTATTGATTCATTCTTGGTACTTTTGAGATAAATTGGTGATAAGGGATTTCATTCAAAACTACACATTAATTTGGTGACTCCATTGCCACTCTTAGTTGCTCCTAATTCCTTATGGATTGATATTAGCTTCTAAAATTGGCATTTTGCCTAATTCGTGCACTTGCTTGATCTCTCACACTCTTACATTTCTCATTTCACCTCCTATTTATTGCCTAGACATTGGTTTGGACTTGGCTCTACATAGTACCCCTGGTCTTCCTCTAACATATTAAGCATGGATTCATAGTTGGTAGAACAATTTCATATTTATTTGAGTTTGATCTGATGGCACTTTGCTATGTAAAGTGAGACTTCATTATTTTAGAGTAGTATGTATGCTAGGGTTTGCTATTTGCATGCTAGTTTAGTTTATTTTGGATATGTTTAGAGTAGATTCTGAATTGTATGTATTCTCTCAACCCTAAAAACATATTTCCCATTTAAAAAATGTCTTTAATTGTGAAATATTTCATGACTTTGAATAATTTCCCTACTTGTTATATGCTCTTGTGTTCAATTAGCATAATTGGTTTGGTTAAAATGGCATTCCCTTAATTATTCACATGCTAGAGATAGTTTAGTTTGAATAGAGGCATTAACTTAGGTTTTTGAATGTGTATGATCTCTCTCTCTCTCTCTACTTCTCTTGAAATATTATTTTCCCTTTTGAAATGAGCTTTCAAGTAATAGAGTTGAATGCTTATGAAACACATTTGTTTCTTGGTAATGCCCTTTGATTCAATTAGATTGATTTTTCCTTGTTTAATCATTGAATATTAAACCCCTCTAGCTTGCTTTATGGTAGTTATACCCATTAATATACCTTCATCCTTTGTGTGCTTGATTGTGCTATCTCTAACTTAGTTTATGAGTCTTTTTATAGCTTGGTGCAATCTGGCAAACTAGATAGCCTCTATAGATCTGAGGTAGCCCATAGCATCCCTGAGCCTCTTATCCATCTAGGTGTTTACTTAAGTACCTTGTGTACCCCTTGCCAAACCCTGTGGCTCCATTCGGATTTTTGGAGCTACAATTACACCAATAGGTGTTCTTACAGTGGCATTCGAGGGAGCCCACATGATTAAATAGAAAAATAAACGCACTGACATGATCATTTAAAAAATAAAAATAAATATAAATACAAATAAATTCAAAACAAAAAATGTAAAGTAGAGACAAGGAAATAAAAATTAAAGAAGAGTAAAAAAATGAGGTAAATTGAACTGTCATTCAAAATAAATATTTTTTACATTTAATGTTTTGAAGATTACTTTTTTTCTTATTATTTTTACTATACAACTTCTCTCATTGCTTTGAGTGTGAAATTGATATTGTATTAAATTACAACATCATAATTAATAAATAAATAATCATATTACCACATCATAATAAAGAAATAGATAATATATAGATGATCATAAATAATTTATAAGTAATATATAGATTTTACTACATTTTATTTATAAATAATTATAACAATAAAATTTTATAAATAAATTATCATAAAAAATATTACTCCATTATGATAGATAAATAAATAATATATAGATAATCATAACTAATTTATAGGTAATATATAGATTTTACCACAACATATTTATAAATAATCATAAAAATGAAATTGTAAAAATAAATTATCATAAAAAATATTACCAAATAAATAGATAATAGATAAGTAACATATAGATTTTACCGCATCATATTTATAAATAATCATAACAATGAAATTGTAAAAATAATAAATTTATAGGTAACATATATAGATTTTACCACATCATATTTATAAATAATCATAACAATGAAATCATAAAAATAAATTACCATACAAAACATTACTCTATCATAATAAATAAATAGATATATTTAAAAAAACATCATATATATATATATATATATATATATATATATATATATATATATAAACGTTTTATATTTATAAATAATAATAACAAATTATCATAAAAAATATTACCAAATTATGATAAATAAATAAATAATATAAAGATAATCTTGATTAATTTATAAGTAATATATAGATTTTACCATATCATAATAAATAAATAGATAATATATAGATAATCATAATTAATTTAATGGTAATATATATATTTATATTTTACTAATATCATGATGCTCTCTATTTTCACTTTATTTTATATTTATATTACTTATATATACCGTAATTTTCATTTTAAAATTACATTAAATATTTACATTAAGTTTTATTATGGACAATAAATATTTATTTTTATTTTAGGTGACAACAAGTATTACTAGCATACATATCTAAATAAATTTATGTAAAATACACTTATATATATCATTCTCGAAAATGATATATATAGGTGTATTTCACATAGATTTATTAAAATATATATGCTACTAATAATAATATCCTTTCAAAATTCATAGGCATTTGAATAAGATAGCTCCTAAAAATTAAAGATCTATTAGAAGAATAATTTCTGATAATAACTAGTTAGGTCATATTTTTTATGTATTCCCCAAATTTTCATTATAATACACCTGCAGTACGCCTGGTAAACTTTTTAACATGACCGACGGCGCTGGCGCGACACGCCCTTCGGTACCATGGGGCAGGGAGGGATTAGAACCCGTGACCAGCAGAGCCGCAACGAAAGTACTTAACCAACCAGACTAGGACCCCCACCCCATTATAATACTTGAAAAAGCTAAATGCACCAAAATATTTTCACATTGCTAAAGTCATGTATCAATGATTTATGAGCTCTAAAAAATACTCCAAAGGTCTCTGTAAAATTAGCATTTATGTTTTACTTTTTAAAATTAAATTATTACTCTTATCTAATATTCCTTGGTCATTATCAAAATCACATGATATGGTTACGGATTCAATATTTATTTATCAATAACATGTCTTAACATATCATAAATTTATATTTATTTCTTCTTTTATGATTTTTTCAATTCATTCATTTAATTTTTCAAAACATTATATGGATATAAGTTAGACTTTATTTTATACAAATTTTTTTAAATGCATTTTTCTCTTTTTTAGGAAATGGTGGGGAGCACAATCCACTATATTTTTTTAGGGTCTATTTAATTATTAAATTAATTTTAAAAAAATTATATAAAAACCAAGTATTTACTACAACTTAAATTTTACCATTTTAAAAAAAATGTTATATTTAAGAAACTAAATTTGAAATGATATATTTATTATTTTAAATTACTATAAAATTTTGATTGTCACCATCTCAAATATTTCATCCAAGTTTATGTATCTATATTTTTTATAAAAAAAGTGTTATGAGTGAACGCTCAGAGGACTACTTTTGGCAAGCATTATCTTATATCACCAACATCCATGATAATATTTATTGGATTGGTTTCATATATTTCATGTCGATGGTAAATATATGATTTCTCAAGTAAAACATCACATAATTCAAATGGTAAAATATCACAAATGACTACATCTTGAAAAGGCTTTATTTTGTACATAAGGTGACACTAATGAGTGATGTGTTTCTTAAAACCCAAGCTAAACCATCCATTAGAATTAGGTTGTGGATGAGGTGTCACTGTAAATTTCAATGTGTGAATTGGTGTAGGATAAATTTGGTTTTTCTAACATCCATTATCAATTGTGAAGTTTTTGTCAGGATTAGGAGCACAATTGATTACTTTTCTATAAGCAATTAAACACAGAATTGAACCAGAATGATTAAGTAACTAGAAACTTGAAATAGCAAAGAATATGAGAAACAATACTATCTGTATTAACATTCTTCTTGAATACAATAAAAAATCTTCCTCTCCTCCTCACACCTCTTGGGTGTACAGTATTTCACTCAAGAGTTCTCTCTCTCTTTCTCAACCACAACTGACTCAACAACCTGAGTTGTTATCCCCTCCTTGATAGCTTCGGCTGATCTCCTTGACCTTGCACCTTGCAGATCTCCTTTGACCTTGCTTTCTTGCTTCAATGCTTTACTTTCCTTAATTACAATACATGCCTCATGGGTCTCTTAAATAGGATCCCAAGCATACAATAATTAGACTTCTAATAACAATAATTAGAAACACAGACTCAAGACTTAAATTAGTCTTCAACATGCAAACACTCTCGGACCTCTTAAAATTAAACGAGTCTAATTCTAGAAACAAGTTCTGGAAATGCATGTAAATGCATGCACATGCACAGGTGACCAACGTCGATTGCTGTCAATCTGCTCCTGACTGACGTCAGCCAATCCCTGGTCCCTGCCTGACTGATGTCAGCAATACTGTCGATGCTGATTACTGGTTAAACTCAGTAACTTCCTAATTAGCATCCTAGTGAATCTTTTAGCTCCACAACTTAACAATCTCCCACTTGGAGATAAATAGCTACACCTGTACAGCAACCTCCACTAACCATCTCAGGCACCTCCATCTTCAAGCTCAATTTTGAAGACCAACCACCATACATCCTGTAATGCTACACCTGTCATCCATGTAACCTGCCACATCCGAACCTACATACCATGTAGAGAAGTGCTTGACCCTGCATAAATACCTACTACTAGTCCCTCTCAAATACCTGAGAATCCACTGAACTGCTCTCCAGTACTCCTTCTTTCTCGAATTGGCTTTGAACTTTTTGACAACTCCCACTGCTTGGGAAAATTTAGGTCTAGTACATACCATGTACTTAACCGCATCATGTGAATTGGGACACTATTCTGTGAACTGTCCATCCATAGGTGTGCTAACCTGTTCTACATCCTGCATCTTAAACCTCGCCACTACCTTATTCACACAATCATCTTGAGACAACATCAACTTGTGATCTTCCCTATCTCTAGACATACTTATGCAAAGAATCTCATTGCTCCCAGATTCTTCATGACACCCATCTGAACTAACTTTACCTTTAGCTCAGCAACTCTCTGCATGTGTAACCCTGCAACAAACATACACACTATAGTAATAGGATAATGTAGCTAATATTATCCAACCTGGTAAAAGAAAACACAATGGTCACATTGACCTTGACTAAAGCCATGCTTAGTCATATCCCTATCAAACCTCCATTGCCCTGCAGCCTACTCAAGACCATATAACTTGGCCTTCCATCTCACGTGTCCATCCACTCTCTTCTCTAACCTAGGAATCCATTCGTCTGTCAGTGCTTTTATCCTAGCTGACAACTCTACCAAATCTCTCGCTTGGTTCTCTTCTGAAGAATTCATGCCATGCTCCCACTATTTCCTAGATTCTACCTGCATTGCCTCTTCACATCGTCCTGGTTCTTGACCATCAGTAAGCAACAAGTAATATAAATAAGGTGAAAAATGAATATGAGGTTCACTTGCCCTTTTAGTCCTCCATATGGGCATTTGAGACTCCTTAACAGCTTGCTGTCCACCCAACATCCGTTCCAATGACCGATCTCGACCATCTCTGAATCTGCACCCGACCGGCATCAGTTCCATACAATTGACCCACCTACCGACATCGATTCCCCTTGATCGACATCAGTCTCCACCTACCTGACACTATAGACTCTACTAGTCTGCACATGACCGATGTCGGTACCTGCCTGATCAACGTCAGTTCCATGTGACTGACATCGATAACTTTGTTTTCCTGTAAGTGATGACTTCTTTACTTGCGAGCTCATCTTGGATCAAAACCCTATCCATACTACCCTACTCAAAATTATTCAGCCCCTGTGACTGATCTTTGTCCATCATCTCCTCCATAAACACCAAGGCTTCCCTATTCTTGTCAAAAACATCAAATTTCCTTTTACTATAATGAACTCGATCTATGCCCTCTGAATCTGAACTCATACCCTTTGACTCAAGAACGTCCATTCCCTTCTTATTCATGTGACCAAGCCTACTAAGCCACATCTTTGAATCTACAGCTGAAGTAGATAAACCAAAAGTAGAATCAGTAATACAAGTAGATAGATAAAGAGTACCTACTTTCTTACCTCTTGATAAAACAAGTGCACCCTTGGAAACCTTCCAAGAATCCACTGTGAGGGTTACTGTGCATCCCTCATCACCCAACTTTTCTACAAAAACCAAACTTTTGCTTCAGGACTGGGACATGCATAACCTCCTTCAACACCCATGTGTTGCCTGTCTGCAATTCCAACTGTACTTTCCCTTTGCCAACCATTTGACAAGGCGTACCATCCCCTAAATAAAGCTCTCCAAAGTCTCCCTAGACATATTCATGGAACAATTCTCTATTTGGGGTTGCATGAAAAGAAGCACCAGAATCTAGAACCCATTATTCTACCTGACTATCCAAAGAAAGTATGAGAGCATCATGTGCCACAATACCTGCATCTTTTGCTTCTTCATTACCTTCATGTTCATTTTCTTTATCCTTCAACCAACAATCTTTCTTTGTGTGTCCTCTCTTTCCACAAAACTAGCAGGTGATACCTCCATTTCTAGATTTGGATCTCCTTCCCATCTTTGACCTTGATTTCCCTTGCTCAACCTTCTCTCTTTGCCTTCCCCTACTTTCAGCATTTAGATAATTCCCTGATGATTCACCTGTGGTTTTTCTACAAATTTCTTCATTCAAGATTACACTAACCACATCATCAACTTTTAGGATTTTAGAAGCAGATGCAGTATTACTTACTGCCATTACCAAACTATCCCAACTTTCAGGTAAAGAGCATAAGATTAAGAGAGCTTTTATTTCATCATCAAAAACAATATTGACTGAAGCTAACTGGTTTACCAAACCATGGAAATCTCTACTTACACAACTTAAAGGCAAGTATGTTCAAACCAAAAAGAATATGTAACATTGACATTATTCCATATTTTTTATAGTAACATTGTCTTCACATTTATTATCACATTCGTCTAATAGAGTTTACCATTATTAGAATCTATTATGCTTTCATTAATGTCTCATGCAATGCAACACATCCATCATTGCATATATCACCCATTAATGTGAATATAAACTCTTCATTTGAGAAGGTAATCTTATTTACTCTCATTGCTCAAATATTATCTCACAATACTGGTAAAATATTTTAAAGCTAGTCCAATCATAAAATTGTTTTTACTATGTATCAATATTCAACCATTTCAACTAGTGTAGGTAACACATTTTGGTTTCTCCCAAGAATATGTATCATTGTAAAATATTGATGGATCAAAATTTATTTTATCCATATACTTGTTTTATACTATATGTTCAATGTATTCCTATGAACAATAAATGTTAAAATACTTTTTAGATTTGATCTCTAGTTTATCTTTTAATTTTTATATAGTATATCCTTGTATAAATTTGGGTGTTTATTTATAAAAATTTTGATTTCAAATTTGGACCTTATTGGTAAGAAATTTGACATCAAAACAATCACAGAGTGAAAAAGAGGGATAAGGGAAATGCCCCCATAAGAAAAAAGGAACCAATACATACATGACTAGAACCATACAATATGGTTTCAGTAGACCTAGGAATGTATAATATATTATTGACAAACCCAATATTATAAAATATGATTCTAATAAGGTGTGAAAAAACAAATATTCTTGGTATACCTAATATTGTACAGTATGATTATAGAAGGGGGGAAAATGAAGAATATGATTATAGAAGGGGAAGAAAGGAGAGAGAATATAAACACTACAAGCCATTTACTAAGGAGTTAATGGAAAGATTTAAAATTTAGTTTACAATGTTTAACTCCTTAAAAGATATTGAATACAAAGAAAATTTTAATGTTGTTGTAAGGAAGAAGATCAATAAATATATTGAATGAATGGATAAAATGTTTCTTGATTCAAGCACCAACCTATAATGTTAGATATTAATAAATTATTTACCATACAATCATGGTCATATTGGTTAATTAAGAAATTATTTGCCAAAAATACTCAAAAATATAATTTAAAAAAATATTAATATAAGTATTATTTAATTTAATCTTAAATATAATCATAAAAAAGATCTAAATCCCCAAATATGGATCGATTAATTGTAAAATCTTGATGGATCAAAGTTAAAAATTATAGCCATCCCATCTCCTTAAGTGGCAATGCAGGATGAAATTTCCATTAATCTAATGGGTCCTTCCATGCTGGCATCATAGTTCCATCTACTTTTGACACTGTGGAATGAACCCAAAGCAATGGTATTTCCTATGTTGGATTCCATGTACAAACCCATTATAGGGTGGTATATTATTTGATAGTATGACCCCGAAGACAATTAAGGATTTGTACATAAATAATAAAATCATTACAACACTAAAATTTTTCATGTTTTATGGGTGTAAGAAATGAAGGTGTTGTTTATAGTTCTAAACCTTGAATGGGTTGATGTATTTATTTAAGGTGTGAAATAAAGTCAAAATTCTTGATCTTATTCCATTCATGATTAAAAACCCATAAGTCTCCTCAAAATTGGTCTTGGGATTATGATCTGAACTATAATAATAACTCCCCAACATGGTCCACAATGCCTAGTCAAAATCCCCCTTCTATTTCAAATTTTGTAGAGGCCTACTATAGAAGTTCCACTGCCATACCTATTTTCATTATTTTCCCTCAAATCATGTCTAAGTGAGTCATTTAGAATTATGTCTTATGTGGGAACCAAGATGGATCACCTTTTCATTTTAAGCTTTGTTCTACATAATATGAAGACAAGGAAAACAATGAAATCAAGAGCAAAAATTACAATGAAACTGAAACAAAGACCCAAAATAAAAATTTCAATGTCATTCATTTATGGTGAGGGATGGGGAGGGATTGAGTAGAGATGATGAGGGAGTCATTAAAGGTGATAAGGAATGGTGAGGTTCAATGAGGGAGTGATTAGGGAGGATGAGGGAGTGATTAAGGATGATGAGGGATAGTGAGGGTTAATTAGGTGATCATTAGGGGTGATGAGGGAAGAGGAAAGAGTGATTAAAGATGGTGAGGGATGATTAAGTGATGATTAGGGATGATGAAGGATGGTGAGGGTAAAAGAGGGAGTGATTGTAAATGATAAGTAAGTGATTATAAATGATGAGGAATGGTGAGGGTAAATAAGGGAGTGATTAGGGATGATGAGGAATGAAAAGGGAGTGATTACAGATAATGAAGTGATAATTAGGGGTGATTAGGGGGTGATTAGGTATGATTATGGATGGTGAGATTCAATGAGGGAGTGATTAGGGAAAATGAGGGAGTGATTACAGATGTTAAGGGATGGTGAGGGTCAATGAGGTTGTGATTAAGGATGATTAGGGATGAGGAGGGAGTTACTAGGGAAGATGATGGATAGTTAGGGTCCATGAGGGAGTAATTAGGAGTGATGAGGGAATGATTAGTGATGATGACGGACAGTGAAGGTCAATGATAGAGTTATTAGGTATAATGAGGAATGAGGAGAGAGTGACTAGGGGTGATGAGGGATGAGTAGGAAGTGATTAGGGATGAGGGAAGGATGGTGAGTAAATAAAATTAACACAAAGTGGTTGTTTTATGTGTGCAAGTCATCAATTTGACCTACATTTCCCCAATCACACCACTTTGGATCAAGTTTAAAGTGATGGTTTGTAAACTTAAATTTTGACAAACCTAGTTCTCTTAGAAATGTCAAGAAGTAATATGAAAATCTAGAAACCTAAAAAATTATTATATGTTTACCAAAACTAGACATCAATTGAAAAATTTATGCCTTGAAGTCTCTAGTTTCAATACTAAGACCAAGAAAATCCCTAAGTACTAACCAATTAGATTTTGAAAAATTATTTTCCACATCATAAGGAATGAATATATGAGACCAAATATATAAAATTAAGGGTGGCCCTAATTTCTTATAATTAATAAAATAAATTTAAAGTATAATTAATATAAATGTAAACTTATACTTTTCATATCACGTTTGTGTTATACCACATACGTGTTCATTTAACTATATACAATGTGTAATTGTTATAGCACATATGAGTTTAAGTTTAGTGGTTTTGAGTATAAATTCAAATAACATGTACATGTTATGACCCTAATTTTTTATAATTTGTATGTGTTCCTTTAACTTTATATAATGTGTGCATGTTATAACACGTACATGTTTATATTTAGTGGTTTCGAGCCTAAATTCAAAAAATGCATACATGTTATGACCATAATGCATACATGTTATGGTCATAATGCATACATGTTAGGAAAAATATCCACATTATTATCCCCTAAATCCATGCATATACCGTTAACAACCTTCATATTTGTTTTGTACTTATATTCAAGCACATTGAATTATAGTCTTTTATGAAGTAGTAACATGGGTCGAGTGTAAATAAATGTATGAAATGGATGTAGCATGTGGGTATTACATGTAAATGGTTTTATATTCTTTTTTATGTTGTAGATGAAAGTCATAAGACCTAGAATACATCTTTAAATAATATTTTTTAATTGAAAAAGAAGTGTAGATTTCTTGGTTTAAAATTTTCACCCATGGGCAAAGGTTTGAAGAGATAAAGGCTTCAGGGGGTTAAAAAAACAAACTAGAAAATTCAAGAAGATAATTTTGAATCAAGAAAGATGTGGTACCACTTAGAATATGGGAATCAAGAGCTGAAAAATAGATTGATGAGCCTCATGGGTATCATTAAATAATTTAAACATGAGTTGCAAACCAAGGGAGAGTTGTTGGTAAAGTTCCAAGATGATGATGGAGTGAGGGAGAGTGAAGAGTCTACCATGTAAAATAAATTTTCCTCTACCAAATATGCACAAAACATGACTAAGGTATATAAATCAAGTATTCCACCATATTCTCTTTCTTCCCATCAATATCTAGATGCTTCTTTTGGTAAATTTAAGAAGTATACTAAGGTATTTGGCTCTAAGTTGTTAACCAATATGGACCTTATGATGGATAGGTCCTTAAAAATAATAACCAAGGAATGACTAATCCAATAAAGGTTGAGTAAAGGAATAAATACACAAGTTTGGGATATGTTAGTGGTAAAGGAGTTTGAGAATTATCCAAGACAATTGAATTAAATAAATCTCAACTTGTTAGATCTACAAAAAAATAACCATGCAAGGTAATTGAAGTTTTATTCTCAAAATAATGGGTAGGTCTCTCATGAAGAGGAAAGTAGCATTGTGATATAAAAGGGGCCAAAGAAGAGCCTCCAAGAAGAGTACAATAGCTCCATTAAGAAGGATATAATGCATTGTCACTACATGACCATGTGAGTGAATTAAAATCATCTCCAAAGAGAGGTAACCATCCCAAAGGAGGAAAACATTAACACTTCATCATGCTTGCACAAATGGTAGCCCAAGAAGGTATGGAAAACATAAATCTTCCATTGTTTATTTTAAATGTAATAAGAGTGGTCATGTAGCACAAAAAAATTGGTATACATTTCCATGTTCTTTGTTTGGAATGAACAAGTGTAAATTTATTCAAAAGAATCCTAGGTCCTTCAAAAAGGAGGATGCAAGTTTTAAAGACTACTCTACAAATTAGAATGTGGAGAAGTCAAGAAATGCATGTTTTCCAAGAGAATGGGTAAGAATAACTACATTCATTGTGATATGAGTCAAAATTGGCCTATGAAATGTTTGAATCTTCATCCACAACTTCACCCAATTAATTACAAGGATAATTCCAATAAGGAGGAGGCATCTACAAGAAGTAGGGAAGTTGTTCAATCACCTACAATAATAGGTAGTGAAAGAATAAGCCCACATATCTAAGGAAGAATCCTTGAAGAGGGATTATCCCCTAGAGGAGTACCCATCACCATTTCCAAGAGGAAAACATGGTAATGATCAGTCCTTATAAGTTTATTTATAAAACTTAAATTTTGATTTACATTTAAGTGAAGAGCTATCCAAGATGGAAACCATCAAGATGGAATAACCCATAGAGGATTATTTATCACCATTGTAAGTGGGTAATGGTAAGCAATTATTATTACTTGCATGGATAGAGTATTTACATAGATAATATGTTTTTTGGCTTGGCTATGTTGGTTTTATATGCATATGATAACCTTAAACAATTGTAGCAAATTTTTAATAGGATTTGAGTTGTAGTATGCACATGGATTAAAATTAAAGTAGCTTATTTAAAATAAGTTTTGGTATTATGATAGTTGGTATGACATGTTTTTGTGAATCCTATTGCATGCTCATGAGCCCAAGGTTTATTCCATGGATGGAAAAGAAGTGCCATGGCATTAGATCATTGCTACCAGCTGATAATTGCATCCATGATAACTAGTAATAACTAAGAAGGTTGTTAGTTGTGACAGATGTATGTTTTTACATCCATGTTCCTTTATTTAATGTGTTTCATTCAATATATGCATTGCATTTGTTTTGATGCAAACTTTATTTGATAGATACGGGCAACTTTATAAATGGAATTGTATGTTTCCAATCCATGTATGTTATAATATTGAATCATATAATCCAAAATAAGGTAAATTTTTATATGTGGTGACTTGTTGTAACATAACCTATATTATAAAACATGTTTTATTCACTTGTTGAAATAATTATGTTTAGAAAGGATGAGGATGTATGAGCATATTTGCCTCATGGAGAGATTCACCCTAACCTACAATCATGTGTATCATAGAAAAGGGGCTAAGAGGAATATCTAATGAGAAGATAGATAAAAAAGGGTGAAAAAGGTTAGTTGAGTGAGAATGTAAATAATCATGGAATCTTTATCAACTTGGGTTTACAAGTTTCACACTTGGGAATTCACTCTCCAAGAGAGAGGAAAAATTAATAGTCCAAGAGTATGATAAATTTGGTTTCCCATTTGAGAAGATAGAAGGTGTATTATCATATTTTCAACCTATATATTTTTTGAGACCAAAATACTTCAAATTAGGGGTGTATGATCATAAATTTAGACCATTAAGATCATCCAATTCATTTCATAATACTATCGATTGTCAAACAAGGGTTAAGAAGTATCTGCAACATGCCATGTCCTAGAAAAGAGCTAGTTTTTGTTATAAGGGATTAAAAAAAATATGGTTGGCATAAAAACTAGACTTAGAGTACATATTTTGGTTACTCTAAAATAATAATGGAATCTCAAAAAAAATCATATAATTTTGAGTTTGTATGCAAAATTTATGGTCTCCATAAGTTAGAGAAATTTTCATGGTTGCAAAACCATTGGTTTAGTTAAGTGGAAATTTTTTAACTACCTCGATAATTTTACAGTGTTATTTAGTGATTATACAACTACCATATTAGTTTTTACTATGAGTAATGCACAAGAATTTTAATAGACAAATAAGTGTTTTAGCTTGATTTTCTAACTTTTTGGCTTCTTATTCAAGCTCATGGAAGGCATCTCATGCATTTTATGATCAAATGAGGGTTCAAAGGAAGGAATCTTGTGAATTTATGATCACATGGGCATATTTTATGATCAAATCAATCCCATGATAACAAAATGTTATATATTATTCTCTATCATGACAGGATCTAGAACAACAAATAGCTCTGATACCATTGATAGGACCTAGGCTCACAAAGCTCTGACACCAATTGTCAGGATTAAGAGCACAATTGATTACCTTTGTATAAGCAACTAAACATGGAATTTAACTAGAATAATAAGTAACTAGAAATCAGAAATAACATAGAATATGAGAGATAATACACAATTGTATTCAACTCATCCAGAAGGAAATACAATAAAGAGATCACACTCTTCCCACACCTCTTGGGCATACCAGTAATCTTCCCTCAAGAGTTCTCTCTCTCATTACAAACAAAATCAACTCAAACATAGAGTTGTTTCAACCAGTCAGTAACAATACTGCTAGTACACCAACCAGTAAGTGACAATCAACTCAACCATTGTTGCCTACTTCCAGTACCAACTGAGTACACCACGTACTTTAAGTAGATCTCCTTGATCTTGCTCCTTGTTGTGTTGCAGATCTCCTTTGACCTTGCTACCCCATAGATCTCCTTTGACCTTGCTCACACACACACCTACAGATCAACTGACCTTACTTACCATGTAGATCTCCTACCTGATCTTACACACTTGCAGATCAACCTAGTTTTGCACACCTACAAACCTAGATCTTACACTTGGGAAGAACCCTTATCCTTTCCTTTCCAAGTCCTTATAATTCTCCCAATTACAATACAGCCCCATGAGTCTATTATATAGATCCCATATAAACAATAATTAGACTTCCTAATTACAATAATTAGAAACACAGCTCCAAGACTAAAATTAATCTTTACATGCAAATTGGTCATTCAACAAACTAACTGTTTGTGTAACTAATAGTTTTGGAATGCACAAGTGACCGACGTCAGTCCCTGTCTATCTGGAGATGACCGATGTCAGTCGATCCATGATCAATGTTGGCAGCTTCCTATCTACTCCTGGCCGACATCGATTGGCTTAACCGACGTCGGTTACTGTGACACTCAGCAACCTCCTCCATGTTTGCATTAGTGAAGCATTTAGCTCCACAACCTAACAATTCACACTTGGAGATAAATAGCTGCACCTATACCTATACTTGTACATCATCTAATTTATTTCCTAGCTTGTATCCCTCTTCAAGTTCAATCTTGAAGACCAACCACCACACATCCTATGGTGCTATGCCTATCATCCAAGTCCCCTGCCACATCCGAATCTACATACCCATGTAGAGAAGTCCCTGACCCTGCATCGCATGTATACCTGCTGCTAGTCCCTCTCAAATACCTAAGAATTGATTGAACTACTTTCCAGTGCTCCTTTCCCAAATTGACCACAAACTTGGTGACAACTCCCACTACTTGGGTAATATTAGGTCTAGTACTCATGTACTCAACCTCATCATGTGATTTGGGACACTATTTTGTGAACTATCCATCCATAGGTGTGCTAACCAGTTCTACATCCTGCATATTAAACTTCTCCACTACCTTATTCACATAATCATCCTGAGACAACATCAACATATGATCTTCCCTATCTCTAGAAATACTCATGCCAAGGATTTTTGCTCCTCCTAAATCCTTCCTGGCACACCACTGAGCTACTTTTACCTTTAGCTCAGCAAGTCCCTGCATGTATGAACCTACAACAAGCATATCATACACATACAGTAACAGGATAATGTCGCAACCATTATCCAACCTGGTAAAATAAACACAGTGATTACATTGACATTGACTAGAGCCATGCTTTATCATACACCTGTCAAACCTGTACCACTGTCCTGGAGCTTGCTCAAGACCATATACCCTGGCCTTCTGTCTCACATGTCTATTCTCTCCTTTCTTTAACCTAGGAATCCATTCATCTTTCAGTGCTTTCATCCTAGCTGGCAAATCTACCAAATCTCCCATTTGGTTCTTTCCCAAGGAATCAACTTCCTCATTCATGTCATGCTCCCACTGTTTCCTGTATTCTACCTGCATTGCCTCTTCAAAACTTCCTGGTTCTTGACCATCAGTGAGCAACAAGTTTAAGTAGTATAAAGAAGGGGAATAACAAATTTGAGGCTTACTTACCCTTTCAGTCCTCCATATGGGCATTTGAGACTCCTTGACAGCTTGTTGTTTGCCCAAAATCCATTCTCTGGTCGACCTTGGTCTACACGCGAGCGATGTCTATTCCACTTGATCACCGACACTGATTCCTTGACCGACGTCAGTGTTCACCTAGTCACTGATGTCAATTCCCTGACCGACATCGATCTCCACCTACCTGACACCACCGACTCTGGTTTGCACATGACCGACGTCGGTACCTGCCTGATTGACATCGATTCTCACCTGACCAATGTCGGTAACTATGTTTTCCTGTGAGTGATGACTTTTACTTGTGAGATCACTTTGGATCGTAACCTTGTCCAAATTGCCCTGCTCAAAATTATTCAGCCCCTTGAGCTGATCTCTGTCCATCATCTCCTCCCTAAAAACCAAGGCTTTCCAGTTCTTAAGTTTGTCAAAGACATCAGACTTCCTCTTAAGAACATGCATCCCCTTCTTATTCATGTGACCAAGCCTACAGAGCCACATCTTCACATCTACATCTGAAGTAGATAAACTAGAAGGAGAATCAGTAATACAAGTAGATAGATAAAGAGTACCTACTTTCTTACCACATGCTAATTCAAGTGCACCCTTGGAAACTTTCCAAGATTCCATTGTGAGAGTAACTGTGCAACCCTCATCACCCAACTTTCTTACAGAAATTAGACTCCTCTTCAGGACTGGGACATGCATGACATCCTTCAACACCCATGTGTTGCCCATCTGCAATTTCAGCCGTACTTCCCCTTTGCCAACAATTTGACAAGGCTCACCAACCCCTAAATAAATCTTTCCAAAGTCTCCAGGGACATAATCATGGAAAAATACTCTATTTGGAGTTGCATGGAAAGAGGCAACAGAATCTAAAACCCAAGATTCTACTTTATCCAAGGAACATACAAGAGCATCTTGTGCAATAATACCTACAACATCTACTTCTTCATTTCCTTCATGTTGATCTTCTACCAACCAACAATCTCTTTACCTGCTCTTTCTTTCCATAATATCGTAATTGATAATTCTTGCCATTGAATTCCTCCATTCTTAGTGTACTTTATTCTACCATTGCTTTACTCCCACTCAATCAGAAACCCCTGAGAGTGACCTATAATCAACAAACACTTAACACACTCTAACCACCTGTTAGTGTACCTAACCAAGCTCTAATACCACTTGACAGGATCTAGAACAACAAATAGCTCTGATACCACTTGATAGGACCTAGGCTCACAAAGCTCTGCCATGGGCATATTTTATGATCAAATCAATCCCATGATAACAAAATGTTATATATTATTCTCTATCATCCTTGGCTTCTATTTTTCATCCTCATTTGACAATGCATGACTAACAGTTCTAAATCCATATGGGTAAATCTCCATATAATTTACAATAAAATGATGTTTCTATTATTTTCCACATTAAGGTTGTCACTAATAACCAAAACCCATGGTACAAATATTTCATTAAATTCAATGAACATCATACTTTACTTTGGAATTTGGCTCTCATGAAAAGACTAAACTCCACAAGAAAGCTTTAAAATATGTACTTATACATAACATCCTCTATTATCATAACATTGAAGGTAACTTTCTCTATTTTATTACTCAAGAGAAGTTCATTTTATTTTTGAGTAAGTACATGGGGACATTTATAGTTGACATTGTAGCAAACATCCTACAACTTGAAATTTTCTATGGATTACCTAATCTCAAAAAATATGCCATCTCATTTTTTTAAAAGTTTAATCCTCTCCAACTCCATGATGACCTAATTTGCTCTGAGTAAGATTCAAACTTTGGATTATTTTTGGCCATTATCTATATGGGGATTATATTTCATCAACAAGTTACCATGAATTTAGGATGGCCATGTATTCATCATTACTCTATGTAGTACGTTACCAAGTGGGTAGAAGATATGCCCCTTATTAATGTTATCGAAATCATAATATCCAAGTTCATTATTAATCAAATCATATGTTGATTTAGAATTCCACACACAATCATATCTGAAAATGGTGATAACTTAAAAAATAAAGACAAGAAGCAATTGTGTGCAAACTTAAAAATCACGCACAAATTTTCAACACCTTATCACCTTCGTTATAATGTTCAAGCTAAAGATACCAACAAAATACTTAATAAAATATTACAAAAGATTATTAAGGATTCTCATTCAAAGTAGCATCTCAAGATTTACCCAACACTTTGGGCCTACCATACTAGTATATGTACTATCATCAGGGAAATTTCTTTCTCTTTAGTTTATGGCTTCAAAGCAATCTTACCATTAGAAGTTGAGTTATGTTTTTTGTGAATATCTCTTCATGGTATCATTCCTGATGAAGATATTTATGAATCCCATCTTCATGTCTTATCTTTATTGAGTGACATATGAGTGCTTTACAACATAATCATTAGTATAAAGTTTGCATAGCTAAATAAGAACTAGCCAACATTCATTTTTTGAAGAAATATTTTGTTTACTTTCATGTTATTATTAGTTTTAGTTTTTGTATGTTTTTCCATTTATAGTAATTTTTACTTTCATGCTTATAGTTAGTTTTATATATACTATGGAGCCAACATTTTTTGTAGGTCTCACTTTGACTTCTTCTTGTAGCTAGCATTTCCTTCTTTACACACCTCTAGGTTTATTTTACACATTAATCATAGTACCCATCTTTGCTCCTTTGGCCTTTGGTATTTTATCTTTTTATGTCTAAGGGCTTATTAGTTTGTAAGTTGTGTTGTAACACCTCAGATAGGACCAGTATTTCCTCACAAACACCTGTCTATAGTTTTTTTCAATCAAACATTGTTTCCTCTTTGGTTTCTTTGGTTTCTCTTCATTTTACACACCCTTTGGGTCCCTATAACACCTCTAAGCTTTTTTATTATAATTTTTTAAGTATAAAACCTCAAATAAGATGAAGACACTCCTCATAAATGCTCATTTTTTTCATTTCATAAATTTTTTATGCTCCCAATTTCTTAGAAAGATAAGGTAATGTTGAGATTAGTGTCATTGTACTTAATCAATCTATCTTTATTCACATTTTCCATTTATCATGATGATGATTCATGCCTACCTGTCATTGTATCATCCTTCCTCTACACATTTTTTGTGATTGTGTTAACCTACTCATTCTATGATTATTTTCATCATTACCTATTTTTCACTTCTCTTTGGGCTTAGCAAGGTCAATTTCAAGATCACACTCTTTTCTAAGGTGCATGTCTAGGATTCTTAGACACCATTCTCTTTAGGTCCTCTTTTCAAGACACTAAGTGTAATCTCTCTTGTGATAATTAGATTTAGAACCCATGTTTGGTGTTTTGAAATTGATACAAAGGATGAAAAATAGAAAACTATAAAAGATTTAAAATCCTTATCATAAGAAAAAGAAATGTTAAAAGGCAAATTAAATCACAAAGTGACATCATACCAAAATACATGATATTTATTTAGCACATCTCCTATCATAGTTAAAATTCACACTCCATAATTGGCTTGATAATAGATCTAAGGTTCATTGGGTTGTATTATGATAGTATACTAGGGTAGGAAGCCTTATTTGCATCATTATATCTTCTTACATCTAATGTCACCTATCGTCTCACACAAGTACCTAATCTTTACATCAGGTCAATGGATCTATAAGGAGTCTTGAGGAGAAGAAAATAAGTTATGGTAAGGTAGGATCCTTTTTAATTTTTATTCATGATATCCTTCATGGGATGATATCTATATACTTCACTAGTTTCCCAAGTTTGTGTATTTAAGTAGGGCTCTCTAAGGTTATTGATGTTAAAAAATCCTAGTCTTGATAACTTTATTTGAGTGTCTCATTTTCAATAAATATTATGTTTTCACCTTCGTGCCACCCTCTTTCCCCCCACCACCCATTTCATTTCCCCCTTGATAGGGAGATTTATTTATAAATATCATATAGTTTTCTATATTTCCCACTC
This sequence comes from Torreya grandis, assembly GCA_037957365.1. Lineage (NCBI taxonomy): Eukaryota > Viridiplantae > Streptophyta > Pinopsida > Cupressales > Taxaceae > Torreya > Torreya grandis. The sequence goes on along the minus strand of JARHVA010000974.1, from coordinate 1,801,325 downwards.
TTTACTTATTTATAATATAAGTTGCATCATTAAGTTGTGTGATGCTCTCTTAGTTATTGCCTTATATTTCTAGGATTTCTCTTAGTTATGTTTGGGACCTTTAGTTTTCTTTTCACCTTTTTACAAGCTATTTCACCCCATTTTCCCCATTTCACATTGTTTCATATTTTTCCATCTTTGTTTTAGTATGGTTTGTTACTTCTCTTGCATTGATGTTGTTGTCATTTATTATTTCTATGTGTCCTTCATTTTCTTTGGATTGTTACTTATCTTGCTTCATATGAATTTTTGGGTCTTTTGGTCATAAGTAGCCTTCACTTCTTGGATTACCAATTTTATTTGTTTTTATTAGTTTCCTTGGTCTTTTGGTCCTAACCTATCCCTAATAATCTTGGATTGTCAAATTTTTAAGTGATTTAATCCATTATGAGTGTCTCCATTTACTTTAATCTTCCTTCATTTGATTATTTTGCTTCTATTTTTTTATCTTTGTATACTTGAGAATTTGTTATTTTCATATAGTTATTCAAGATAGAATTAAGTCAAGATATGCATATAGACTTTCAATTATTCATTTATTATTAGTTATCCTAGCATTTCATTTCACTATTATGTTGCTATACTTTTTCCCAAAGGACCATCCCATGTTACACTATTTTGACATGTGATGAACTTTAGGTGGGGAATATGTATTCTTATAATATTTTTCACTTTTTCATTTACTAACATTTTCTCTTGAAATGACTTGTTGAGCATCAATCTTCCTAAGTGTACACATTAAAGGGTGCCTCAGGAATGGGGTGGTTTAAGCTTGTGGAGTTTTTTAGGATATATTATTGTTATATCATGATTACATCATTCTTTATATTAGTCAAGCTTATTCAAATTATCCTACCACTTATCTCTTTTCATCTTATATTATTTAGTTGTTCCTATTGACCATTTCGACCACAAGTCAAAATGGGTCAACCTGTTATTGTAAAAACTTATATAGGGGTATAATATTTTGTCATAGGGTGTGTTATAGTTTATTCGATGTAATTTAATGTCATTTTAGCCTTGGTGATGTAGGGGAATCCTTATGGATCCCAATATGATCTCATTTTGGCTTAATTTTGTCTTGTAGGTATTTTGTAGGTGTATTAAGTCCTAGTGATGTCATAGGTGTGATCTAGGTTTATACAAGTTGCATAAAATTTGAATTATGTAATTTCCCTCCAAAATTAACACATTTGAAAATTTGAATTTTCAAACCTTGTGTAAGTCCTCCATGCATTGTATGAGGTTGATCAATATGTAAAATATGTTCAAAAGGTGTCTAAGAGGTCTAATGATACGTATAATCCCTTAATATGTGCTTTAGTATATGGGACATGGTCATATGGTGTTTATATTGTTAAAACATGAGAAAAATTATGTAATTTCCATATAGCTTCTACATAGAAAACCTCCAAGAATCAGTTATGTTACTTGTAAAAGATGGTGGAGTCAGTTTTGAAGGAGTCTTGATGTATTCCATTTGAAAGAGAGAATTAATGTGAATAAACTAATAAAATTTTGAAGAATGAGAAGACTGTATTGTGAAAATTATGAGTTTCTTGACATGGCATGACTGAATTTTAACCATTCTACTTGCTTGAACCATTCAATGTGGTAAGTGATTTGATATTGTGATTCATCTTAATTGAGATTTGTCATATTCACTAATTTAATTTAGGAGAATTTTTTATAAGTTTCAAGTTATCTCATTTGGAGAGACAACCAATCCTATTGACAGAGAACCAATAGTCACAGGCTTATGTGAATCAATTGGTTTGACATTTGGTCTTTTTTAGATACCTGTAACCTATAGAGAATTGTAAAGGGAACACAAACTTAAATAAAAGCATTATAATTATTTCAAAATACACAATGATATAGTGAACAAGATTTTTTTTGTTATAATCAGCTTTGTTTAAATAAATCTACAGTTCACCCTGTAGAGAGGATTACAAAGCAATTTAGTCAAGCATTAGTCCATAAATAATGAAACATGCATAAATAAATAAATAACTAAAAAAGCCTATCTATTTCTATGGGAATTACAAAAGATAGTAAGAAACAAATGAAAGAAAGTATGATGAAACTAGGAGACTACTCACTTACAATGCCATTGAAACACACAATAGGATTTAAACACAGATCATGACAAATCACTTACAGTCACAATATTGAAGGACACAAATGGATTCAAACATATAGATCAAAGAAATAGCAAGAATACACTTAACAACTTATATCATCATTTATATTAACTCATTCAGGAATTGCACAACATGATGGCTTTATAGAACTGGACAGAGCTACCTTGGTGCTCGTCATTCACAACTAAACAAATTTCAATGAATTGCCATGATGACTAGAAAACAAACTCAAGAGAATATATGTGTGTTGTAGAGCACAACAGAGAAACAACAAGCTTCAAGCTAAACTGAACAAATAGAGCATAATCTCGTTGGGACAAACATGGACTAGGCTAACACTAATAATGTCCAGGGGCATATGTAAAGACTGACAGAACCTTCATTGAAAAACACTTTGATGGATCAAACACAAGCTCAACCAAATAGACACTTTTAATACAGTCTAATAGATAATCTCTTGGAAGAATGATTATGCCAATACAAACGTAGACATACAACTTAGACAATCTTCGACTATGATACCAAATGTAGAAACTAACATACCTGATACCAAATGATGAAATTGACCCCTAGCATACAGGACTAAACACTATTTTTGAAACAAAAATGATAGTATCTTGTGCTTCCCAATAGTGCCAGAACTCCACTATAACATGACAATTTGAACACCCAACAGTCATACGCCCCAGCAGGAAAATTTGAATCTTTGTTTGCGCACAATAGCTCTTTTTCTACGCCTCCTTGTCTCATTTGTTTATACTCACATAGAATCTTAGAGTGCCTGATACCACTATTGGAAAGTGAACATAAATACAAGAAAATCAATGCATGAAACAAAATACACTATATTATATTCATATAGTGAGAAGACATACATTTGGTGTTTGTCTGCCCCCTCATGTTCTCTCTTCTACACTCTTATTCATACACCAACATACACCTCCCCTATTTTTCATGAAAATCCCCAATACCAAACCATATTTCTCAAATTAGATGTTCAATCCTATCCTAAGCTTCTCATAACAACCTCCCAAAATGAACAAAATAGCTCTCCTAACATAAGAAAATACAAACCACACAAAATCTCGCCTAACAGACTTGATTCCATGCTTAATGGATATTTGGACAAAATTGCAAATTTAAATAAAAACAAAAATGGAGGGAAAAACAACTTATATACTTAAACATGCTAAAATTCAACCAAAATGTGATAAATATGCTCTGAGTGTAATGATGCTCCTGCATCATTCTTCCAAGGAGTAAAAGAAGTATTCTTCACTTGTTGTTTTTCTGCATCACTTCTTCTATACTTGTGCCCAGCTTAAGGATGTCATTTGCAGTCAACCATGTTGCATCTTCAGCTGGTAGATTCTTCCAGTTAGTTAGATACTAGAAATATTCTTTGTTCCTTGTCTTTTTAACCACTTTCTTGTCTAAAATAATCTCAATCTCCTTTGGCACTTCCTTTGGTAGTTGCTGCTCCCATTGTATAAATTCATCTACCCCTGTTTCAGTTTCTTTGGCTAGTTGTCTTTCATCTTTATATGGATATAGATCTGCAACATTAAAGATTGGAGAGATTCCAATCCCCTTTGGCAATTCTATTTCATATGCATTATTTGAAAACTTTCTTATTACCTTGCATGGTCCTATTTTCTTTACCTTTAGCTTGTTGTATTCCCTTTTTGGGAACCTCTCTTTTCTAAGGTAAGCAAGAACAAACTCTCCAACACTGAAACTGACCTCTCTTTTCTTTTGGTCTACCCTTAGCTTGTATTTGACGGTGTTTTCTTTAAGTTTCTTCTTTACCTGTTCATGCAAATTTTGCATGGCATTGGCGAATTCTTCTGCATTAGCACTCCTTGTCTCTATGCTACTTAGATTTCTTAACTCATACACACCTCTTGGATGCATTCCATACACAATTTGAAATGGACTCAATCCTGTACTTCTGTTAGGAGAATCATTATAGGCAAATTCGGCTTGTGCAAGTGCAAGATCCCATTATTTTGGATGCATACTTACCAGGCTTCTCAGGATGTTGCCCAAGCTCCTATTGACAACCTCTATTTGGCCATCAATTTGGGGATGATAGGTTGAACTGAAACTCAATTGTGTACCCAATTTCTTCCATAAAATTATCCAAAAATGTCCAACAAATTTGGTGTCCCTATCAGAAACAATGCTTTTAGGAAATCCATGCAATCTAACAACATCTTGAAAGAATAGATTAGCTATGTGAGTAGCATCACTTGTTTTTGAACACATAATAAAATGAGCCATCTTTGAAAACCTATCTACCACAACAAATATGGAATCATGGCCTTTTTGAGTTCTTGGCAAACCAAGTACAAAATCCATGCTTATTGAATCCCAAGGCCTATTTGGAATGGGTAGTGGCTGGTACAAACTTGCATTTTGACTACTTCCCTTGGCATATTGGCATGTTTTACACCTTTCAAAAAATTTATTAACATCAGTACCCATACCTAGCCAATAGTAATAAGCACTCAATTGTGCTAATGTCTTATTCTGCCCAAAATGTCCTGATAAGCTGCCACTATGCTTTTCCTTCAACAAATTCTCTCTCATGGAACTCTTGGGAATGAAAAGCTAGTTGCCTCTGAATAGTAGACCCTCTTAGACCATGAAATCTATCCAAGTACTTCTATCAACCCCTACTAGATTCATGCAAGCTTCATATGGTTCCTTGAAGTCTAGATCTTCCTTATATAGCTCCTTCAAATCTTCAAATCCCAAAATGCTTACTTGAGATTCCTGCATGATCAGATTTCTCTTGCTTAGAGCATCTACAACCTTGTTAGATTTTCCTTTCTTGTGCTTAATAGTGAATGTGAAGCTTTGTAAAAATTCAATCCATTTGACATGCTTTTGATTCAACTTATTCTGATTGCTAATGAACTGTAAAGCATAATTGTCAGTGAACAAAACAAATTCTTTAGGCAAAAGATAATGCATCCATTTCTTCAAAGCCTGTACAAGAGCATAAAATTATTGATCATAGGCTGAATATTTCTTCTTAGCATCACTTAATTTCTCACTAAAGTATGCTATAGGCTTCCCATCTTGGCTTAAAATAGTGCCTATTGTAGTTTCACTAGCATCACATTCTACTTGAAAAAGCTTATTGAAATCAGGTAAGGTTAAGATTGGTTCTTCAATTACCTTCTTTTTCAATAATCTGAAACTCTTATCAGCAGCCTCAATCCAACAAAAACTTCTTTTGTCACCTTTGATTGTATCTATCATTGGACCAACAATCCCACTAAAATTTCTTATGAATTTCCTATAGAAGCTAGCCAAACCGTGAAAGCTTCTTACCTCATATGCACTCCTGGGTGTAGGCCACTAGAGTATACCCTTAATATTCTCCTTATCCATCTTCAATCCTTCTTTTAAAATCACAAACCCTGAATATATCAACTCTGTTTTCAGAAAACTGCACTTTTTGACATTGATTAGCAATTTCTCCTCATGTAGCTTACTCAATACCATCCTCAAATGTTTCAAATGATCTTCCTTAGTTTGACTAAACACCAAAATATCATCCAAATATAATATCACAAACTTACCAGTGAACTCCTTCAGCACTTCATTCATCAGCCTCATGAAGGTGCTTGGTGCATTGGTTAGTCCAAATGGCATAACTAACCACTCATAGAGTCCATCATTGGTCTTGAAGGCTGTTTTCCATTCATCCCCTTCTCTTATCCTAATCTTATGGTAACCACTTTTCAAGTCTATCTTAGAGAAATATGTAGCTCCACTCAAATAATCAAGTAAGTCATCAATTCTAGGCAATGGAAATCTATACCTGATAGTAATCTTGTTGATTGCTCTGGAATCTGTACACATTCTCCAACTCCCATCCTTCTTAGGACTCAACACTATGGGGATAGCACAAGGACTTAAACTCTCTCTTACCAATCCTTTATCTAACAATTCTTGAACTTGATGCTTGATCTCTTCATTTTCCTTTGGTGTCAACCTGTAAGCAGCCTTGTTTGGAAGATTTGCTCCTGGAATCAAGTCTATGTGATGGATAATGCTTCTTAATGGTGGCAACTCATTAGGTAAATCATCTACCACAATGTCAATGTACTCATTCAACATATCTTGAATCTCTAAAGGCAAATCAATGAACTTAGTACTAGTGACTACACTCCTTGGCTTACCAATCACAACAAAGTTTACCTTTTCTTTCTTCATTTGATGTAGAAACTCTTTACCACTCACTATCAATACTTTAGAATTCTATCCTACAATAGCAGCAACCTCTTCTTTCAATGGTGTGAGTGTATGATTGATCCCATCCTTTGCAAACATATATGTATTCAGCCTTCCATCATGCATGGCCTTCCTGTCAAATTGCCAAGGCCTTCCAAGCAAGATATGACATACATCCATGGGCATGACATCACATAAAATCTGATCCTTATATGTTCCTATCTGAATATCTACTTTACATTGTTCACTTACCAGGAGTTTGTGTCCTTTTTGTAGCCAAGAGACTTGATAAGGTGTAGGATGTACCTCCTTTGTCAAGCCTAGTTTCTCCACCATCTCAGTTGACACAAGATTGTCAGTACTTCCGCTATCTATGATGACCTTACAGCATTTCCCCTTACTTTTACATGTGGTTATAAATAAATTTTTCCTTGGAGGTGGTTCTACAACTTCTTTATTTGGCTTTAACAAGATTCTTTTCATTAAAAGAGACTCACCTTCTTCTGGTGTATCTTCATAAGCTGCTGCAACTTCTGCATTTTTTTCTTCACCTTGGGTCACATGTACACCCCTCTCATGGCTGGTAGAAGGGTTCTCTAGACACTCATATGCCGTGTGTCCTGCATACTTATTGCACTTAAAACATTTGCCCATGAATCTTCTTCTTCCTCTTGGTGTATAGCTGCCTCTTGAACTTTGTGAGCTACTAGCCTCTTCTTGAGATGTTTGCAGCTATCTTCTACCTCCTTGATATACTCTTCCTCTGATGGACCTACCCCTTCCTCTTGAGAAGGATGTTTGTTTCCTTGCACTCTTCTCCTTAGCTTTCAAGGCAAATTGATATGCCTCCTCAACTGTCTTAGGAATGAGAAGACTAATTTTATCTTTAATGGAAAATTTCAAACCATTAGTGTATCTAGCTACCTTCTCTGTGTCATCCTCAATATGACCTAATCTTATAGTTAACCTATAAAATTCTTCAATGTATTCTTTCACAGACATTTCTTTTTGCTTTAAATTTTGTAATTGCTTAAAAAGATTTGCTTGATAATCTTTAGGCATAAACTTACCTTTCATTTTTGCTACCATTCTATCCCAGCTTTTGATCTTTGGCTTCCCTTTCCTCCTTCTTTCTTCTTGCACTCCATCCCACCATAGGGATGCATGGCTCTTTAGCCTTGTCATGGCATACCTAACTTTCTTATCATCTTCTTCAATTCCTTCATACTCAAAGTATTTATCTAATGCATTAATCCAATCAATTATTTCTTCCACATTCAAATTACCTTCATACATTGGAACCTCAATTTTTGGCTTTGTGTTCACCTTCATAATGGCTTTGATTAACCTATCTTCAGTTGTTTCTTCTTCCACCACCAATTCATCTTCTGGTGGCTCCTCTTCTCTATCACTGACTTCACCCATGTTAGTGCCTCTTCTTTAAGCCACCTCTAGGTCTTGTAGCCTAGCTGTTAGGTTCTTAATCTCTTCTGCCAGTGCAACCTATCCTCCAGGTCTCCTTCCTCTAGCTCTACCTCTGTTCCTAATTCTCATGGCCATCTTGCTTCTTCTTCTCTTGGATCTTTAGATTGTGCACAATCCATTGGGCTCTGATACCAAATGATGAAACTAGGAGACTACTCACTTACAATGCCATTGAAACACACAATAGGATTTAAACACAGATCATGACAAATCACTTACAGTCACAATATTGAAGGACACAAATGGATTCAAACATATAGATCAAAGAACTAACAAGAATACACTTAAAAACTTATATCATCATTTATATTAACTCATTTAGGAATTGCATAACATGATGGCTTTACAGAACTGGACAGAGCTGCCTTGGTGCTCGTCATTCACAACTAAACAGATTTCAATGAACTGCCATGATGACTAGAAAATAAACTCAAGAGAATATATGTGTGTTGTAGAGCACAATAGATAAATAACAAGCTTCAAGCTAAACTGAACAAATAGAGCATAATCTCGTTGGGACAAACACAGACTAGGCTAACACTAATAATGTCCAGGGGCATATGTAAAGACTGACAGAACCTTCATTGAAAAACAATTTGATGGATCAAACACAAGCTCAACCAAACAGACACTTTTAATACAGTCTAATAGATAATCTCTTGGAAGAATGATTATGCCAATACAAATGTAGACAGACAACTTAGACAATCTTCGACTATGATACCAAATGTAGAAACTAACATACCTGATACCAAATGGTGAAACTGACCCCTAGCATACAGGACTAAACACTATTTTTGAAACAAAAATGATAGTATCTTGTGCTTCCTAATAGTGCTAGAACTCCACTACGACCTGACAATTTAAACGCCCAGCAGTCATACGCCCCAGCAGGAAAATTTGAATCTTTGTCTGTGCACAGCAACTCTTTTTTTACGCCTCCTTATCTCATTTGTTTATACTCACATAGAATCTTAGAGCGCCTGATACCACTATTGGAAAGTGGATAGAAATACAAGAAAATCAATGTAGGAAACAAAATACACTATATTATATTCATATAGTAAGAAGACATACATTTGGTGTTTGTCTGCCCCCTCCTGTTCTCTCTTCTACACCCTTATTCATACACCAACATACACCTCCCTTGTTTTTCAGGAAAATCCCCAATACCAAACTGTATTTCTCAAATTAGATGTTCAATCCTATCCTAAGCTTCTCATAACAACCTCCCAAAATGAACAAAACAGCTCTCCTAACATAAGAAAATACAAACCACACAAAATCTCGCCCAATAGACTTGATTCCATGCTTAATGGATATTTGGATGAAATTGCAAATTTAAATAAAAACAAAAATGGAGGGAAAAACAACCTATATACTTAAACATGCTAAAATTCAACCAAAATGTGATAAATACGCTCTGAGTGTAATGATGCTCCTGCATCAAAGTAACACCATATTACCTTCCCAAATGGATTCACCATACCCATGTGGCTCAAAAACATGTTCTGCCTTGATCAAACATCCTTGTCTTTGTGAAAAATGGTGGTAAGCTCCTCCAATGCCTCAAAAACACTCCATAAAACCTAGGCTCTTGATTCCAAATAACTAAACTAGCCTATCAATGAAGCTTGCAAACAAAATTAATGATCAAATGCAAAGCCTTGTGGAAATAATTTAACATTACAACTTTGCAATATTCAATCTTAAAATTTATGTCCATGGCCTCTCTATTTATAGATTTTTGAGATTGGTCAAGATCAACCATGACCATCCATCTCAATATTGAGATGTGTAGCCATGGATAATCCTAATATTTAGAGTTAAATCGATAATTATCATCATCATGACCTTGGAAGAATGGGCATTGAAGAGGTGTGGGAGGCATTAATTAGGCATGGGTGACCCATAATCTTGATATTTGTGGCATTTATGGCCTAGGGATGTCTTCCAAAGAAATGATGTCACCTGATGATGTAGTTAATATGAATCAATTTTCAAAAATAAATATTCAACAACTCTTATGGAAAATCCACTTAAGCTATTGATTTGGATTAATTAGCCTTAAACAAGGTTGATCAAAATTTGTGCAATTATTTGAAAATTGGCCCTCAATCAATCAAAATGGTCAAAAAGTCATATTACTGGGTCATAATTTGATTGGAGAGGAATTGGAAGGTGATGTTAGATGTGTTTGAGTTGTATTCCCATTTAAGATGTTGCCAACACCAAATAACAAAGGTATGTGACGTATACCAATGAATTAGAAAAAAAGAATGATCTAGAGCACTAAATGGCAAAATTGTCATTTTGACTCAAAATGATCTGATCAAAGTTAGTTGGCCCATAAAATGCATTGCCCTATTTAGGGATACTTTGACCTAAACTAGAACTTTTAAGTGACAAGTTCAAACCCTTTAGGGCATTTTATGGATTGTGACCTAAAATGTGCATTTGAATGTAATTCAAGTAAGATTGACAATTTCAACACAAATGATGTTAGGAATTGGATGTCTACATTTTTCCCCTATTTGAGAAGGTGTAGTGAGACATTCAAGTGAAGCAACATCTTTTAAAATAAAAGAGTTGTCAAGAATAAATTGTAATAGACCCACGATACACCCTTGAGAGGACATACGAGGATGGAAAAAAAGGATGGACTCTCGAAAAGAGAGAGAAAGTGAGAGATTAACCCATGGAATATATCACATCCAGATGAACTAATGCTTGCACACGTGATTACCATCAATGAAAAAAATATAATTAAAAGTATAATAGGCCCTAGAAATAGGGGGAATGGAAAAGATACAATTCATAAATGTAAGGGACACACTATAAACATACCTAATTTGAGAGTATAAGCTACACGCTTATGGTATTGATCAATCTCAAGACAAGTTGCACACTAAAATATTGCCATCATGGGAGTTAATGTGGAGAGATTGGAATTAGAGGAAAAGTGAAAATGTTCTACTTCAAGAAGGGAAGCACCACTAGAATGGGGTCTCTAAAGAGAAGATAATAAGAAGTGCCCTAATAGAGCAAATGTGATCGTGATAAAATAATTTTTCCCCAATAGGGCAAATTTTGATCATTGATAAAGAATAAATAATGATTTTTCCCCTATAGATTTGATTTGATTCAGACATGGTTTAGGTGTTTGGCCTGAGCATGGGCAATTGGCAAGAAAAATAGCTCAAAGATATAACCAAAAATATAGTTTAAAGAGAGTAGGTTCAAACGTACATGCGATGGAGTAATGACTTAGAAAGCCATATAAAACCAAGCATATGAGAATGCATAAAGTGATGAGAGAGATGAAAATAAGAATGAGATAGCTGAGCTAACCTCAATAGAAATTGAGCGTTGCCTACATAGTTCCATGGAGTCATGTTCCAACATGAACTTCAAGCTAATGTAGTTCACCCAAGTTTGGGAGAGAATGGAATGAGGAATGATGAAAAGTGACCAAAAATTGATTAGACTCATAATTTATGCAAAGAGATGCACATCTAAGCATAGATAAAGAATCTTGAAATGTATGATACCTAGAAGACTAATTCCATATCATGAGCCTAGGTTTTGTAAAGTGTTCTTGAGAATCATTCATCAGAGTTAATGTTGACGTTAAGACTTTGAGACATGAGCACAAATTTCTTGTTATAGAAAAATAAATTAGGCATCATAAGTATGAATAACTTAGAATGACATAAGATTCTAATTGCACTGATCTAATTCAAATGTGAATATCTATAACTAAGGATAATGGTAAAACAATGACCAAAACCAGAGTTACAGTGATTTACATTTAAACAAAAAAGCAAAAGATAAAGAAAATGATAAATATAAATGAACCTAAGTTGAAATCAAGATATGATCAATCAAGACTTAAGTAGGAATAAAAATATTTAAAAACAAAAGTCAAGAACATCTTAATGACATGAGACCAAGATATGAATAATCAAAATCCATGTGGACCATCAAGGCATTCTCGAACACAAAAGAGAAAAACAAAATTAAACAAAAAAATAAGACACCAACAAAAATCAAATAAACAAAATGTTCCAAGAACAACGTAATAACATAGGGTCAAGATATAAACAATTAAGATCTATGTGAATCATCAAAATGTTCTAAAACCCAAAAGAGAAAAGCAAAAAAAAAAATCAAGGAAACACAAGACCAAGATGAGACAAGAAGTAATAAAAAGAGAAAATGAGAAGAAACAAAAGGAGAGGTGTGAAATCACAATAAAACACCAATAAAACTCAAATAAATACACACAAACAAAAACCAAGTTAGTGCAGTTTAAAGACAAATGTTCATGTATGTGCAGTAGAGGTGTTGCTTTCCACCACATCATAATAAAGAAAAATGACATGAAAAATATTCCCTAATTAAAGAGGAACAATGACAAAAGAAATGGGGGAAGATAATAAAAAGGAAGGGGTTGGTCGAGGTGACTTTAGATGTATAGGACAAGTGGATATTGCCTACATAGTTTTATGGATGCATGTTCTAACATGAACTTTAGGCCAAATGTAGTTCTCGCAAGAAATGAGATAGAAGAAAAATGATGATCAGACCAGCATGATTAATGTTATAGAAGAAATGGAATATACGACAAACAAATGAGAATGATCTGGCAAACAAGAAGTTGATGAGACAAGAAAGAATGATCTTGCAAAATGGCAAGTGCATGGGATAAGATGAAATGAACTGGTGTTTTTGTGCTTATAAAATGGCAAGAGCATAGTATGGTAGAATGGGAATGTACAAATCTATAGAAGCATGAGACAATATTTTTGTTCTTTTGTCGATCATGTTATAATTTTTTTAGTATTTTCAAAGTCAACTATTATTTTTGGTGTTTTTGGGATAAAATATGCACAAGGTGGGACCATCTAATCGAGGAGATGCATGTCCTAAGAGTAGAGGTTCCAATAAGATAGTTAATCTAGCTACAACATCCCATGCTTGTAAGCTAGTGAGAGTGAGGTTATTGAGAAGATGTAGTTGTTCACATGTCTGAAACTGAACAAGACTATCTTGGTTGAACTACTTTGTAGAAGTGCTAATGAAGATGTTCATATTGTTCATGAGACATAATCGAGATCATAATTGGTCAAGGGAAAAAAGTGTTCAAGCTTATAACATGTCCTAGAAAAAATAAATAATATGCTTTTCGAAGAGATAAATCCATAATGGGATGAAGAATGTGTTCAGAGTACCAAGGGTTCAAAGCCTTTACTATCAATATTCATGAAAAGTGGACTAGGGTAGTATAAAATGTGTTCAAGGTAAGATAAAAGGGTGGGATAAAATTACAACAACACAAGTTACCCCTAAGTTAGGGGTCTTATAGACAATGATTCAAAGTTGTTTATGTGTAGAACCTCTTAAGGTGTATGATGTTCATAGGCTCTAAAAGTTCTTCACCATTAGGTTTAGCCAGTCGATATACTCCTGATCCATATTTTGATGTGACAACATATGATTTTAACCAATTAGGCTGAAACTTGCCTTTCTTTTCAAGTTCAACATTCATATTCTTTTGTTTCTCTTTCAAAACTAAGTCACCAATCTTAAATTCTTGAGGTGCTTGTTTTAGATTCTCTATAATTTGTTATGATAGGCCCGCAAGTTTTCTAAGGTAGCCAAATGCTTACCATTAAGGAGCTCTAGTTCATGCAATCATGGGGCTCTATAGTCTTCATTATCTTCAATGTGCTCTAGTGATATTCATAATGATGGGATCTCAATCTCAACTAGGATGATAGCTTCAGTGCTAAAAACAAGAGAGTATGGAGTAGCTCCAATTGGGGTGTGATGATTGGTTCTATAAGCCCAAAGGGTAGGAAAGAGTTACAAGTGCCAATTATGACCAACATCATTGACAATCTTATTTAAGATGGCTATAATGGTTTTATTTGATGGCTCAGCTTGTCCATTTCCTTACAGATTATATGGAGTGGATTTCTTGTGCTTGATTTTGAATTTTTCATAAAGAGATTTTACATCTTGGTTTATAAAGGATCTGCCATTATCAGATATAAGATGGGTTGTGATGCCATATCAACAGATGATATGGTAATGAATGAATTTATATATTTGTTTCTTGGTAACATAAGTGAGAGGAATGGCCTTCATCCACTTGGTAAATTACTCAGTTGCCTTCATAATGTGCTTATGGCCATCCAAATATGTTGAGTTAATTTTCCCAATGAGATTGAGACCCCATGTTGAGAATGACCATGGTGTTGTAATCAACTACAATGGTAAGGAAGGTGCATGTATCAATCTACCATGATGCTAATAAGGAACATACTTATTTACATAATTACAAGCATTTTTCTCCATTTTGGACCAAAAATATCCTATTCTGAAAAGTTTCTTTGCTAGGACTGCACCATTGGTATGGGCCCCACACATTCCTTCATGAACCTCCTTTAGTGCCATCTTGGATTCTCCCAAAGATAAACAATGAAGAAGTATTCCATAATAACCTTTTCTATATATCATGTTTCCAAGGAGGATATAACATGTTAAGTGATGAAGGAATAGTTTTTGTTAGTTGTTGGAAATATTGGTGGGAAATACATGACTATGGAAATAGTGATAAAAATATTCGTACCATGGTAGCTCATGTGAGGGATTAGGATTAGAAATAGTGCATATCCTCTCTGAATCTAGTAGAATATGTGATGACTAAAGAATATTTTCAATTAGGAACTGATACTCTTTAGCACTATCATGCATTTGAATCATGGAACTAATTGTTGCCATGGCATCAGTAGATCTATTGTTGACTCATGGAACTTGCTCAAACTGTAGAGATTTAAAATGTGTTTTGAGGTCATCAGTAATTTTTTTAATAAGGAACAAGCTTATCATCTCTTATTTGATACTAATCAGTTGTCTAACTTATGATTAGCAATGAATCTCCATAGACATTTAAGCTTTCAATGTCTCATTGTATGGAAAGACAGAGCCCTACAACCAATGCCTCATATTCAACCATATTGTTTGTACACTTAAATTATATATGGAATGCTTTAGGGATCAAAACCCCCTGTGTCGTGATAAAATAGATGGCTACTTCAAACCCTTGAGATGTGAAGGATCCATCAAAATAGAGTGTCCACTATTCAGATTCTTGTGATGCTTATTCTATCATCATGATATAATCATCTGGAAGGTGAAAGTTGAGAGGTTGAGTGGCCGTAATAGGAGCTTCTACAAGTTGGTCTAAAAAAACTTGTCCCTTGATTGCCTTTTGATTCTGGTACTTAATATCAAACTCACTAAGGGACATAATCCATTTAGTCATGCATCCTTGAAGAGCTACTTTAGATAAGAGGCACTTGAGAGGATATACCTTGGTGATAACAATAGTTTTTTTATTGAGCATATAATGTCACAATTTTTGAGTGGTGAACACCATATCTAAATACGCCTTCTCAATAGGCATATAATTATGTTTATAAGCTACCAATGTGTGACTTAAATAATAAACTACATATTCCTTACCATGATCATCATGATGAGCCAAAAGTGCCCCCAGTGCATGTTCCATGGCTGATATATAAATAAGCAGTGGCTTTCCTTGTGTTAGAGGTCATAAGATTAGTGGATTGGCCAAGTATGTTTTAAGCTTTGCAAATTCTATCTAACAATCTTCATCCCACTAAAATGTTACCCCTTTCTTTAAGAGATGGGTAAATGGGTGGTACTTATCTACCAATTGAGAAATGAACCTACATATAGACTGGATCTTGCCTTGTATACCTCACAACTATTTAAGATTTTTTGGTGGAGGCATTTCCATAATAGAGATGACCTTTACAGGGTTGACTTCAATCTCTCATTGTGATACAATGAACCCTAGTAATTTTCTTGATGTGACTCCAAAGACACAATTCTTAGGATTCAAGTAGACTTTATATGCATGAAGCCTCTTAAATATTCTTCATAGAATGTTAGGGTGTCCAACTCTTGTTCTTGATTTTCCTAGTATATCATCAACATAGTCCTTGACAATGTCATGCATCATGCCATGGAAGATGACAGTCATTACACATTGATATGTGGCTCTAGTATTCTTCAAACCAGATGGCATGACTTGGTAATAGAATGCCCCCCATGGAGTAGTGAACATGGTCTTATGCTAATCTTCAAAGGCTATCTTGATCTAATTATAACTATAAAATCCATCCATTAAGGATAGCATCTCATACCCAACATTTGAGTTGACAATCATGTCGATGTTAGGTAGAGGAAAATCAACTTTGGGGCATGCTTTGTTGATATCATGAAAATCATTACAAACACATATGCCTAGGGTATTTTTACTTACTATAACTATGTTATAAATCCATTTAGATTAGGCTAGTGGTCTGATGAAATTGTCTCCTAACAACTTTTCTAACTTGACCTTAACCAAAAGGGTGATGAGTGGATGCATCTTTATCAACTTTTGCTTGAATGGTTTAGCATCAAGGTGAAAAAAAATGATTCACAACTAAATCTAGGTCCAAGCATAGCATGTTAGAGTATTACCATGCAAAGATGTCTATATAATCCTTGAGAATGGATATAATATATTCACATTCTGTTTCCATAAGGGAAGCTCTACGATAAAAAAATTTAGGATCCTTATGGGTTTCCAAATTCACTTCTATTATGCTCTCCATAAGGAGTGTGGATCCATCTTATATAATTATAAGTAATGTATGGTCATGATCATTTTTTATGATATATCTTATTATTCCTCCTAATAATTTGGATAATATGAAGAATCAAAATCTACCTTCTCAGGTAAAGGCCAATTGGCAAAAACCTCTAAAAACTCAATAGCAAGACACTGAAATATTTGATGTTGTTCTAAAGAGATGCTTGTACTAGCTATGGAACTTGGGCTAGGTGGACTTTTTATGTCCTAAGGGGATGAGAAAACTTTCACACCTGGGAGTGCCTAAAAATAGGTTTTCACTCAAAGGCTTATCTTTTTCTTTACTTTTTCCCTAATCAACAAGTGCCTCAAAGAGGTTTTCACCTAAAGATCTTGATGTTTGTTCTTTATTATGACCAAGAAAGTTTTCTTACTCTCCAAAATAGGTAAAATAATTCAATTAAAAATCAAAACCCTGCTTATGATCAAAAATGGGGATTGCATCTCATAGGCCTATGTATTCTGCAATTGATTCTTCATTTTGAAACTCATCAAGGCATATGACCAAATTTTGCTAATCCCAATATATGAGTTTAGGATGGCAAAGGCATAGGTTATAGTGAGGGTTTGCTTCAGGATAGGAAGCACCAATGGTAAAGATATAATGTCCTACTTCAAGAAGGGAAGCACCACTAAGATGGGTTTTTGCTTCAGGATGGGAAGCTCTAATAGGATGTATTTTTGATTCAAGACGGAAAGCTCCAATAGGTGTTATGGTCAATATGGCATTTGAATCAAATAAATCTGAATCAACAAGCTCATCAAAAAGGCTATAATGGGATGTTGTGTTGCTGTTAGGAGTCTCATTACTAGTCACTTTGGAAGAGTCACTACCAAATGTTATGAGGTCATCCTCTGGTGGTTTAAATCTGAGACCATGATTCCAATTGAAAACTCTAGCTGATAAGGGTTCTAAAATTCCTTGCACTTGTGGCCAAGGCCTTTCCCTATATAGTCAAGATGATCCATTATCTTGTTAGGGATAGGATACTTGGGATTCTAAAAACAATTGGCAAGGCCTTCAGAATATAACCAATCTCCCTTGATAAAATCCTCTCGGTCTTTCTTTGGTGTAATTACAGGTACAAAACCACAAGAGGTTTTGGTTGCTTCTTCTTTGGTTGCCAAATTTTATTGGGTTTGTTAGGAGTCTGGGAAGTTTTAGGCTTACTAAATATTTTAGGAGATTTTAGTAATTTTGTAATATGGAGGACATCCTTTATATGGTACATGAAAATGCCTACATCTTTAATCATAACCTATTTGGCCAGAGCTATAGGAAATGGATCAGTCAAAGTGGAGGCTAGATCACCAAGGTCTATATAATTAGATGGAGATGGATGATAAATTATGGCTTTATTCTTCTTTGTAATAAATTCAAATCCTAGGAAATAATTATAATTATGAAACTCTACTTTAATATGTTTGCAGTATTGGTATGGCTACCGATCAATAGGAATAGTGACCTTGATCCCATCATGGGGAAATTTAAGGCATTGATGAAGAGTAAATGGAACTACCTGTACTTCATGGATCAAAGGACAACCAAGAATTATGTTATAAGGAAGCTCAATATCCATAATATGGAATAACGTGTGATGAGAAATAGACCCAACCATGACTAGCAACAAAATTGTACCAGATGACTCTCTCTCGATGTTATCATAAACCTTGATTGTAACAGTTTCTAGCTAAATGTCTTTATCCATGTAACTTAATCATCATACCAATTTAAGAGATATGATGTTTAGCCTTGAACCATTATCTATAAGAACCCACTTGATCTTGTGATCCATGATGATTATCTCAATGTATAGTGGGTTATTATGATTCAGGCTGAGGGTGGACATGTCCTTTTGATCAAATGTGATTTGCTAAAATGAAGACAAATGTCCAAATAGGTTCTATAACTGATCAAGTTTTATATCATTAGGCACAATATACTCTTGTAAAATTTTGTTGAATATGGTTCTATGGACATCAAATGTCTGCAAGAGTTCTAATATGTAAATTTGTGTAGGTGTTTTATCTAATTGATCTTTTAGACTATAAGGGATTTTAACTATGGATTGAACTAGTTTAGTCTTTGTTGGGATAGTATTTGGCTTTAGAACCATTGGCACAATGTTCTCATTAGGTTTTATGGAAAAAGTGGGTGAAGGGCCCTGGATGGTAATTCATGGGCATCTAGTTGCAACTGCAAAACCTAGAGGTGGCAAGGAGTTTTTATAATTAAAAGAGGAAGGAAAAGGGCCTTAGATGGTGACTTGTGGGCATTTAACTATATCACTACAATTTTGGTTCAGTGGGGAGCCTTTATAATTAGAAAAAAGGTATTATTGTTTAGGATTAGTAACCCATGCAAATGGAGTAGCAATATGATGATGTAAACCTGACATGGTATTACTAGGGGAAGAGGGTGTTAATCCTATAATCATGGGCCCCATGTTACAAGGAACATGAGATTGGCCATGTAGATTCACAGTAATAGTGGAAATGTGGGTTGTAAAAATGCATCCCACAATGTTATTATAGTTGTAAGGTATATTATTATAAGCCACATTATTAGTGTGGGCATTATGATCTCGATTATGCTCATTATGAATTTGAATTTATTGTTGGTTATAATTCTACCTTTGTCCTTTATTGTGACCATTTTGATTATTTCTTGGTGGTGGTGGATCATGTCGAGGAAAGGGGTCTTTGTAGATTCCCATATACTAATTTGTGTCTTGATTAGGGGCCAACTTAATTTCTAGTTCACCACTTTCAATAAAGTCCTCAATAATATGTCATAATTGAATGCATTGATATGCACTGTGACCAACAACACAATGAAAGTTACACCATTCATTCTCTTTGTACTAGTCTGGTTTTGGCTAATCTTGAGTAAATGGCCTTGATATTGGCTATATGATTAAATTAGCTGCAATGAGATTTTATAACACTATTTCAATCGATTCTCCTAACTTGCTAAAGACTCTAAAATTTTTATGAAATTTCCTTCATGGAGGTTGTCTCTGTAAATTAGGTAGTGGATTTGAGGGAGTTAATTATACATTTGGAGGAGGTATAGCCTGTACCATTTGTACATGTGTTGTTTCTATCACCCCATTTCCAACCATGTTTTTATTTTTTCTAAAGCCCTTAGGTTTATCCTGCATAGCTATAGGAATTGGTGATTTATTATGATTAGATACTTGACCTTGCACTAAAATATTAACAATGCCTTTAGCAATAAGAGCCTTCTCAATTTGTACTCTTTTGTCAATAATTTCTTCAAATGAGTTAGCACAAGCTAACCATAGATTATACACAATTTAGGATGCAAATTCTATGCAAATATATCAACCAACTATTTTCTAGTAAATTATGTTGAAAGTGGCATATCAATGCTCTCCACCTTTGTAGATATACAATTAAACTTTCACCATCACATTGATTAGCTTTGCATAAGTAAACAATGGTCAATTCATGTTCTATGTTATATGAGAAATGGTTAATGAATTTTTTTGATAAGTCATTCCAATCCACAACTAATCCTTTGAGTAGTTTAAGTATCCAATCAAGAGCTTGTCCCGCTAAACTTCATTAAAATAGTCATAGTAAGTACTCATTATTGTAATCAACCTCTTGACATAAAATGAAGAATTCTTGTATGTGCTCATGTGTATATCCTTTTCCCTTGTATTTATCAAATTTGGGTGCCTCAAAATAAGGTGGAAAGGGATTTTGGAGAATAGATAAATCAAATAGATATGGGCATATCTCATTGAATTTGTACTTTTTGACTCTATTATTTGTCTCTAATATTTGAACAATTTCCTTCATAGAATTCTATTCTTGCATGTTTGGTGCATTGGTGGATTAGATAAGATGTTTTTGGCATGGAATGTGCCCCTAGTTTTGTGTGGATCTATAGGGAGCATATACCTTTTGATCCATGACTTGGTTCTAATTTTTTCCTTGTATTAAGAATATAGGCCATTGATTTGTGGATTGTAAAACATTCCTTGAATTTGGTTGTTTTGAACTTTGTTGATTTTGGAAATTTATATGTTTATTTACCAATTTTTAGGTTGGTTGAAAAGAACTAGCCAAATTATCTTGAGGGATTTCCTCAATTTGAACTGAATGTTTAGTTTTTTGAGTTTATAAAGTAACAAGAGGTTCTTAAATATTGAAGAATGTATGTTTCGTATCAAATGGAACACTTTGTAAGGTATCTTTTGACTTTAACTATTTGTTTAGATTATCTTGATCTACTATGGTAATGTCCTCATCCAATATTTGTTGTATACTTTTGACCACATTTCCTTGTTATTTCAAAGCATTATTGTGAATTAAAGTGGAAACTAGGGAGTCAATTAAGTCTGCAATAATTTGATCTGCATATCATTGACTTATTATCTTGATCTTAGATAGAAGATCCAAATTTGTGGGTTTTGACTCTATTTGTATTTCCTTTCTTTTATTAGAGGAAGAAGGTATGTCCATTTATGCAAAAGCTTGCTCTTGCCGTCATTGTTCTTCTCTAACTAAGGTATGCAATTGTTTTGTAACAAAATTAGAAGGTAGTCTAACACCTAATTTTATCAATCTAAGAAGGGCTTCATCTTGATATTCTTGGGGTTGATATCCATTGTAATCATCTTTGGAT
Source organism: Torreya grandis (assembly GCA_037957365.1). Lineage (NCBI taxonomy): Eukaryota > Viridiplantae > Streptophyta > Pinopsida > Cupressales > Taxaceae > Torreya > Torreya grandis. The sequence continues at coordinate 1,780,015 of JARHVA010000974.1, read as the reverse complement.
CCTATTTTTATGGGGATATAATTAAAAATAATGGGGTTATCTTGACCATCATAAAATTTCTCATCTTCATAACTAAGACCATAAGAGGCCCCACTACAAGTGAACCTTTGAGTCATGTCTAAAAGAGTTGTTCAGTGTTATTGACTAACTTTGGACCAATGCTTGGCACCAAAACAAAGTATGTTTTGGTTCTCTCTTAAACAAATAACCAAGGTACCAATGAGACTATAAGGGAGGGTGGTTCGAGACCATACACAATTTTTCAAATATTTGGTTCACAAATTTACTCAACCTCTAGTAAAGTTGAAATCGTTTATATCGGAAGAGAGTAAGGTAATTCAAAGACCCAAGGTGAAAACTAGGACACCAAATCCTATATATTTGTGATACACCCACACTATAAAAGTTAGATTCAACTTTGACAAGTTAACCCTATAATTTCAAAGGAAAGCTCTCTAGATTACGAAGAAGACAAAATTAACTAAGCAACTCAAGATTAAAAACATACGTGAATCACTAAGTATAAAGCTAGGACCAAATAGATAGTATAACGTCACCACATGATTCTAATAGGATAAAATATGTTCTAGGACTCAAAGCATGAGTGATACGCAAGATGAATTGAGTCCACCAAGATGATATGTGATTTTGAGTCTTAATAAATGACCTTAAATCCAAATGGAAAATTGAACCCAATTTAAAACAAGCTTAGTGCACAAATGGCAAACCCACTTTGACACACCAACCCTTAGAACTCAGAAAGGTTCAATTTCGAATGTGGATTATAAATGAAAGATTTATAAAAATTGGGTAAAAGATCAAGACTTATTTGGGTAGCATAATTGCACCAAAGTGGATGACATGACACAAATCTTTTGATAATAATTTGAATAAAGAAAAGATGAATTTTCCATTTAGATAGCGTAACGCCTCCCTTGCTCAAGAAAATTGAGGACAATGTGTTTTGGTTAAGTTCATTCAGTTAACAAGTAGTTTTAAACATAAATCAAGACCAAGTAAGCTAATGATAAAAAACAAATGTCTTAAGTCTAAACTGATAAGGTATGGCAAAGTGGGGTCTACTAAATTAGAAAGGTTTCAATCGTTTCTATGGGAATCAATTGCACAATGACTTTCACGTCAAATGATACAAAAGATAAGCATGAAAATTGGGTGACTATAACATTGGCTAGTTGTAAAAAGGTCTATTAATTTTTAAAACCACTACATCTTTCTATTTGCTTAGTGTAGTGTGATGTCCAAATGCAGATACGTCTCATGTGAAACTCTAAAGGAGTCAAATGAAGTCAATATCAGGAGGTGAAACCCTGGGTCAAAGCTTCCCTAAAGAACTCATGGGAGGTATTGATGTCCCCCTTGCAAGCCAAGTTTGCATTAAAATAAATAAAATATAAAATAGAAAGACTTTAGGGTCATTTTCAAGATCACCCAAACTTTGATGAGTTTTTGGGGAGTGCTTTAGACGATATTCTTTCTAAGCCTTGGACTAGGCTATTTACAATAGGAATGGTGCTTTTGATTCCAAGGGTTCCCTATAGGGGACAAATACAAGAGCATACACCCAACATTCCTCTCTTTTCCAAACAAAACTTAAGTAAAAAACTATTGCAAACAAGAATTGACAAGTGTGTTCAATTTTAAGCCCAAATGAAATATTTGGTGGTGTTCATTTGACCCCTTAGTCTTAGTTGAAAACTTTGAAAACATTCACCAAAACATCTAAATTCTTTATTAAACACCAAAACAAGGTTCTTAATTGATTTTTAAGCATAAAAAAGCTGATTTAAAAATATTTTTATCAAATGTCAAGCTCGGTCTTGCAACAAAAATGTTATCATGTTATTTATCTTTGAAGCTCTTTTTAGCTTGAAATAATGAACATTGAAAAAATATCTCTCGAGTCTGTGTTTTAAGAAAAAAATAGTGATCAACATCAGTTATTAAAATTGACAATGGTTACTTTGGCTAATCGAGATATAACTGATGTCAGTTTTACTAACTGACGTCCGTTAAGCCAAGTAACCGATGTTGGTAGTACTTGCTGACGTTGGTTACTATGTAAAACTATGGCAAACAAAAATGGTAAAATAAAGTTATAAAATTAATTTACAAGATTTTTAAGGGTCCAAATAAATGTTTTAAAGTTACAAAATGATCTTTTTCAAGTATGAGATGCATCTTGTCCCACCAGGTGTGCCAAGATGTAGAGAGGATTACAAAGCAAGATAGTCAATCATTAGTCTATAAATAATGAGACATGCATAAAAAACTAACTAACCAAGCCTAACTATTCCTATGGGAATTACAAAAGATAGAAAGAAAAAAATGAAAGAAATCAACACCATATTACCTTCCCAAATGGATTCACCATACCCATGTGGCTCAAAAACATGTTCTCCTTTGATTAAGAATCCTTGTCTTTGTCACAATGGTGGTAAGCTCCTCCAATGCCTCAAGAACACTCCATAAAATCTAAACTCTTGATTCCAAATCACTAAACTAGCCTATCAATGAAGCTTGCAAACAAAATCAATGATCAAATGCAAAGCCTTGTGGAAACAATTTAACATTATAACTTTGCAATATTCAAGCCTAAAATTCATGTCTATGGCCTTTCTATTTATATAATTTTGAGATTGGTCAAGATCAACCATGAATGTCCATATCAAGATTGAGATGTGTGGCCATGGAGAATCCTAATATTTGGAATTAAATCCATAATTATTTGCATCATGACCTTGGAAGAAGGGGAATTGAAGAGGCATGGTAGGCATTAACTAGGCATGGGTGACCCATAATCTTGATATTTGTGGCATTTATGGCCTAGGGATGTCTTTCCAAGAAATGATGTCACCTAATGATGAAATTAATAGGAATCAATTTTTAAAAATAAATATTCAACAACTCTCATGGACAATACATTTAAGCTCTTGATTTGGATTAATTAGCCTTAAACAAGGTTAATCAACATTTGTGAAATTATTTGAAAATTGGTCCTCAATCAATCAAAATGGTCAAAAAGTCATATTATTCGGTTAAAATTTGATTGAAGAGGAACTGGAAGGTGATATTAGATGCATTAGAGTTGTATTCCCATTTAGGATGTTGCCAACACCAAATAACAAAGGTACGTGATTTGTACCAATGAATTATAATAAAAGAGTGATCTAGAGCACTAAATGGTGAAATTATCATTTTGACTCGAAATGATCTGATCAAAGTTAGTTGGCCCATAAAATACATTGCCCTATTTAAGGATACTTTGACCTAAACTGGCACTTATAAGTGATAAGTTTGAACCATTTAGGGTATTTTATGGATTTTTACCTAAAATGTGCATTTGAGTGCAATTAGAGTAAGATTGATAATTTCAACACAAATGGTGTTAGGAATTGGATGTCTACACACCCTTAACCAAGTCCGTACTCAATATTTTCATTTGAGTTAGATCTTGTTGATTAAAAAGGGGACTTTGGAAATATTTTAAAGTAGTCTTGGAATCTAGTGAGGGGATACGTAAGGACTAAAATTTTTTGAGTGTTGAAAATAAAGTGAAACAATAAATACCCTATGCATACCTTGTTTTCTATCAAGGAACACAATCAAGAATGACTGAGAATGGTTGATGGAGATTGATCTAATCATTTTGACCCCTAGGTTATTGAAGGAAAAAGAAGAATGTTTCTTAGATATAAATTTTATAAGTATTTTGGTTTTAAACCCTTTATATACCAAGATATATCATTTAGACTACCCTCAGCCTGTGTAGTGATTACAAACCTTGCCAATTAGGGTTTAGCCTATTGAGAGAAATCCAACTAGTGACAAATCATAATTTTTTATAATCTTATGTATTTTTATGTTCCATAATTGAATACTGCACTTTTAAGGATGTACAGATCAGGTAGTATGGACTTTTAGCAAGGGGTGTTGAAAAAGGGCTAAAAAGACCTAGTTTAGAAGAGCTACAAGAGAGAAAAGTGAATTAAAGAGAGAGATAGGACCTCAAATTTGAACCACATGTGTATTACAATAGGTTAAAGGAGAATATATAATTTTCAAATCTTAATTATTAGTAAATTTCCATAATATCCCATTTGTAATTAGGAAAGGGCTACAAGGAAAGCTTGTTTGTGATCTGGGCAACAATTTGGGTGACCATTCGGGTGACAGTTAATTCCTTGAATTTTGTATTGTTTTCATTTTGTACTGTTTGATAGTTATTTCCTTCAGCCATTATGTCCCCAAGTATTTCCTCGAGCCATTATGTCCTCAAGGGTTGTATTGTTTTAATGTTGGGACGTCAAATTGTCACCCATTATTTCCTTTCATTTTGTCTTGTCAGATAGTTAATTCCTCAAGCCACTCAATCTCTCGATGTTTTTTAAAAAAATATGTATAAATGCATTATAACCTGAAATGGGAAGGCAGACATCTCTTTTTAGAGATAAGCCTATATTTGTATTGCAATTGTTAAGTAATACGATGTCTCTTCTTAGAAAATTCATTATTATTGTGTTATTGAAATATTCACCAACCAAAACTTTTGAGTTATAGATCAGTGGTATCAGAGTGGTTTGTCTTGAGAGTGTATGATCCCAAGGATGAGGTCAAGATACAAGAAACTTGGGTGGGAGGTGATAGAGCTTCTAAACGTTCCACCTGTGCACCCTAAATGACTTCAAATGGTAGACAACACCAAGACATCCAATCATTTCAAGGAAATGGTGAATGAAGCCCTCCAGTGGAAACAAACATAGATGCTCCAACAATTTGCTCAAATTACTCAAAAACTTCTGATGGGGAATTTTGGCTCTGTGGCTACACATCCTAGCTCCTCATCGAGGGAACTTCCTTTCAGTGCCCCAACACCCTTCAAGGTTCAGGTAAATTTTGATATTCCCACTTTGAAGGAAAAATCAATGTTAATGCAGTGGAAAATTGGTTGGATCAACTATCTTCCTACTTCTCTGTAAATAAGTTCACTGATGGAGAAAAGATCACTTTTGCTCTTTTGAAATCATCATTACCCGTGAAAAATTGGTGGAAAGTGTACAAAAAGAGGTTTAGTATGGATATCATTGGCCTTGGGGTGGAACCTACCTGGGATGATTTTATGGAAGTAGTAAAAGAAGAATACTATCCCATCAGAGCATATGATGATCTGTACATACAGTGGCAACAACTTTGCCAAGGTAAGGACCAATCTATTTAATATTACACAGACACTTTTCATTCTTTATCTGCAAGACTGGGCATTCAAGAAAGTGAGAAACATAAAACTCTCAAATATCATGGTGGACTACAATGGTACATACGAGGGGAAATGGAACTCTTCAATTTGGAAACCCTCAGTGAGGCATATAAATTTATAGTGAAGATTGAATAGAAGCATGGCAGGAAGAATACAAAGAGTCAACTTTCAAAATGGAAACATGACAAGGAAGGTCAAACATGAGGCCAAAATTGGAAGCAAAAGGAGTTTTAAGATAAGAAATCCCATAAGGGGATGGCTAGAAAATGGTGTGATTACCACAAAATTGGAACTCACTCCAAAGAAGAATGTCAAGCCATCAAGTCACTACTCTCTGAGTCACAATACTTGACGTCTACTACTCTGCCTCATACACAACCCACAGTCAAAGAGGATGAGAAAGAAATCATAGATGTTTAGCCTGACACCATTGTCGCTTCATCATAGACTTGTGAGGAAAGACCAAATGATAAAGAAAGATTGTTTCACTCTAAATTATGGGTAAAAGGTAAGCCTCTCAATTTCATTCTTGATAGTGGGAGTCAAAATAATTTAATCTCTACTAAAGTTGTGAAAAGTCTTGATCTATCCATGAAGCCTCATCCAAAGCCCTATAGTATTGGGTGGTTGAGCCCAGTGAGAGACCTTAGTGTCACACATCAGTGTCTTCTTTCATATGCTATAAAACCATTCCAAGATGAAGTCTTGTGTGATGTGGTCAATCTAGATGTTTGTGATGTACTCCTTCATCATCCGTTCATGTATGAGTGACATGGCATCTATGAATCCCAAACCTGAAGGATCACCCTCACTCTTGAAACATGGTGATATAGGGTACTAGAGGTACCACCTCCCACATCTATCTCCCTGATCAGTGCTAAGAAATGAAAGAGATTGGTGGAGAAGACAAAGAAATTTGTTCTCATGGTAGTCAAACCACAGAAATCCAAGGAGGCTGATGTTGCGGTCCTGACTAAACAATCAACACAAAAACAAAAGTAGATAAGATGAATCACAAGAGAATATGATGACTTATTCAATTCACCCATGGGAGTCCCATTGCATTGTCAGGTAAAACATTCTATCGATTTAATCCCAAGATCAACTTTGCCTAATAGTCCTGTGTATCGCATATCAGTTTTAGAGAATGATGAGATAAAAAAGATAGATTCAAGAATTGATCCAAAGGGGTCACATCAAGCCAAGCTCTTCACCTTGTGGTAGCCCAATCATCTTGGCACCGAAACATGGAGGCTTTGCATTGTCTATCGAACCCTGAATAAAATCTCTGTGAGGAATCGCTACCCTCTCCCCATAATCGATGACCTGCTAGACCAGCTTCATGGTGTGAATTTCTTCACCAAAATTGATCTCAAATTTGGTTATCACCAAATTCCCATTGATCCCACTGATGTCTGGAAAATTGCATTCAAATCTAAGAAGGGGCTCTTTGAATGGTTGGTTATGCCTTTTGGCCTAACTAACACACCTACAACCTTCACGACGATGATGGATGACATCCTATGACCCTTCATCAACTCATTCATGGTTGTCTACTTAGATGACATACTCATCTATAGCAAAACATGGGAAGAACATTTTCAACATGTCTGTAAGGTACTTCAAACTCTTCGACATCACAAGTTGTATGCAAATCTTGACAAGTGCACATTCAGAATGACAATAATTCAGTACCTTAGGTACATTGTGAATGAGGAAGGGGTCCATGTTGATCCAAAAAAGATTCAAGTTATCCGAGAATGGCCCACACTAAGGACCCTCACAGAACTTCACAACTTTTTGGGCCTTGTAAATTTATACCATAGGTTTATTCTTGGATTTTCACATGTTGCTTGGTCACTAACCCAAGTGACTAAAGGAGGAGCTAAAGCTACATTTCAATGGGGTGAAATACATCAAAGGGAATTTAAGAATTTTAAGAATAGACTCTACTTAGCCCTTGTTCTTGCCTTGCCAAATTTGCATCAACCATTTGAGTTGATGACAAATACATCTGAATATGCCATGGGAGCTGTCATCATGCAACATGGCCATCTTATTGCATACCATAGTGAAACTTTCACTGATACAATTAGGAAATATCCAACATATGATAAGGATCTCTATGCCATTATACAAGCTTACAAACACTAAAAGCACTACATCTTGGGGAAAGAGACGGTCATCCACACTGACCACAGACCATTGGAATTCATCTATATGTAAAGCAAACTATGAAATGAGAGGCACCAAAAGTAGGCCACGTATCTTCAGGAATTCCACCTGATAATCAAACATAAAAAGGGTAGCTCAAATACAACTGTAGATTATCTGAGCCACCCACCAATTACTGCACTCACAATAGTTTTTGACCTGTGCAGACATGAGACTACCACTTGGGGTGCTCTGTATGAAGCTAACCCTACCTTTGCTGACACATATTAGACACTCTAAAAAGGTGAACATGTTTTTGAATTCTATTTGAAAGATAATATCCTCTACCATATGGGGCACATCTGTGTTCTTATTGCAGAGCAACAACAGATGATATGAGAAGCACACTTTAGTAAGACAGCTAGACACTTTGGTATCGAAAAAACATTGGTAGTTCTTCAAAAACACTTTTATTGGCCCCATATGCAGAAAGATGTGGAAAGATATCTCAAATCTTGCACCCCATGTGCAATAGCCAAGCCAACAAATAAGAAGCAAGGATTGTACACACCATTGCTAGAACCAACCAGGCCTTAGGAATCTATCTCAATGGATTTTCTCTCAGGTTTGCCCACTTCCAAACATGGCAAGGACTGTATTTTTGTGGTAGTTGATTGTTTTTCAAAAATGGCTATCATGCTTGCTTGTAATAAAAATATATCTACTAAGGAAATTGCTCAACTATATTTTAGTCATGTATGGCTCCATTTTGGTCTCCCCAAGTCCATTGTCTCAGATCGAGATAGCAGGTTCCTAAGCATCTTCTGGTCCACTCTATGGAAGATGATGGATACTAAGCTGGTGAAGTACACAACCTTCCATCCACAGACTAATGGCCAGATAGAGGTGGTAAACTTCTTGATTGTTTACATGATTTAGATGTATCACTCTAAACATCCATGCACATGGGATGAGGGACTTCCTTTCATACAACATGGATACAATCAGGCACTGTACAACTCGACCAAGCATAGTCCATTCCAAGTATGTTTTGGGTTCCAACCCATGGCACCAATTGATATAGATGTTCCATTTTACACCATGGAATACACACCTCATGGAAGAGCTGAGGCAACAAAAGCAATAAAGTTTATTGAACAAATGCAACATATCCATCAACAAGTTCATGACATCCTGGAGAAGATGAATCAGAAGTATAAGCAATGCCATGACAAACATAGGATTACACACCATTTTGTTGTGGGTGACAAGGTTTGGTTACAGCTTTAGAAGGAATGGCTTGCAGGCCCACACAAAAAGATTTAGCCTCTACGATATGGTCCATACACCATCACCAAAAAAGTTTTAGAAAATGCTTTTGAGTTGAACCTACCAGCCTACCTTGGTCTGCATCTAATATTCAATGTGGAGCTCCTCAAACCATATCACCCACCTTTATTGGACACTTCAGTTGTGGCAAAACAACTAGACATTGATGAGATTGATCCATAGAGTTTTGCTCCAGTAGAAGAGGATCAGATTGTGGATACTTGGATGAAGACAACAAAAGGATGCTCTATTCTGCTATATCGAGTGGTCAGAAGAGGTTAGCTTAGCCACCAAGGTGAATGGATCATAGAGAACCAAATCAAGACACAACTACCCCACCTGATGGGGAATATTAACACAATGGGGACCATTAAATTTAAAGGAGGGAGGAATGATCTGGGAAACAATTTGGGTGACCATTCAGGTGACAGTTAATTCCTCGAGGTGACCATTTGGGTGACAGTTAATTCCTTAAATTTTGTATTGTTAGACAGTTATTTCCTCAAGCCATTATGTCCTCAAGTATTTCCTTGAGCCATTATGTCCTTGAGTGCTATATTGTTTTAATTATGGGACATCAAATCGTCACCATTTATTTCCTTTCATTTTGTATTGTTAGACAATTAATTCCTCGAGCCACTCAATCTCTCGATGTTTTTTTCAAAAATATGTATAAATGCATTGTAACCCGAAATGGGAAGGCAGACATCTCTTTCTGGAGATAAGCCTATATTTGTATTGTGATTTTTAAGTAATATGACGTCTCTTCTCAGAGAATTCATTGTTATTGTGTTATTTTTGTGCTATTGAAATATTCACCAACCAGAACTTCTGAGTTTTGGATCAGTTTGTAAGGCAGAGTTTCATAAGTGGTAAGTGGGTGTTTGAGATAATTTGAATAAGGATTTTAGGGAGTTATTTAATTCTATCCTAAACAAGACAAGGATATTGAAATCTAATAACAATATTTTGATCTTGTACTTTGCATGGTTGGTGAACTCTTAAACCTAAGACTAAGAAGGCAATCTATTAGTCAAGGTTAAGATAAGGAAAACTTGTGTAAGATCTACATCATTTGGTATCAGAGCATAAGGAGGGTCAGAGGATAAGGTAAAGGGGATTAAATGGTAGCAAGGAAAGGGCAACCTACAATATCTCAAAGAATGCAACAAAAAATGGTAAATTTTCTCATTGAGATGAGGAACATATAGGCTAGAATAGAAGCTATGGAGATAGCTGAAAGAAGGGTCATTACTGAAGAGGATAGTAATAAAGAAGAGGAACCTTCTAGAGTATAAGAGGATGAACAAATATAAGATAGAGTGAAATAAATACTAATTAAATCCATGATGTAAATGGGTTCAAAACCAAATCTAGATGTGCCAATGTATGAAGGCAATCTAAATGTGGATGAGTTGGTGGATTGGATAGCAGACATGGACAAGTATTTTGAGTATGAGAAGGTGGATGACACCAAGAAATTGAAATTTATAGTCACAAGATTTACATGACATATTTCTTTGTTGTGGGATAGAATCCAAGAAGAGAGGAGAAGAGGTAAAGCTAAAATTCAATCATGGGATAGAATGGTGGTGAAGATGAAGGAAAAATTCATGCCCAAGGACTACCACACACATTTGTTTAAGAGGTTGCATAATCTTAGACAAAAATATCATTTAGTAAAGGAATATAATGAAGAGTTTCATATATTAAAAATCAAGACAAGTTACTTGGAGGAGGATGATGAGAAGGTAGCAAGGTATTTGAAAGGTCTCAAGTTCTCCATACAAGATGAGATCAATATATTGACATTGAAATTAGATGAAGAAGCATACTAGGCAACCTTGAAAGTTGAAGACAAGTTGGAAAGAAGACATACACAACAAGCAAGAGGAAGAGGCAAACAAGTGAGAGGAAGAGGAGAGTATGACAAGAAGAATGCATATGAGGAAGGTGAAAGTAGTGGTCAAAGGCATGAACCATAGCCAAGAGGTGGTTATAGAGGTAGGAAACCATACCATAGAGGTGGAGATGCTAGAGGAAGAGAAACTAATGGCTTCACAAGAAAATACTTCAAATGCAACAAGTATGTAGGTCATAAATATTGGGAGTGTCTATTGAGATAAAAAATCTCATAACACTCTTTCAGACAACATGTAAGTCCCATGGTAAATATTTCAAAATGATTATAGACTCAGGGAACATGAACAACTTGGTTTCCATTTAGATGGTAAGTAAACGTGATCTCAAAATATTACCTCATCCTACACCTTATAAAGTTTCTTGGCTTCAAAAGGGATATAGTGTGCTTGTGAATTATCAATGTTTAGTATATTTTTATATTGGAACATATAGGGATTAGGTCATGTGTGATGTCATCCCCATAGATGTTTGCCATGTACTACTAGGAAGGCCTTGGTAGTTTGACAGGTCAACGAGTCATGATGGGGTGAAGAACACCTATTCTTTGGAGTAGTAAGAAGATGACAAAGTTTTTGGTGTCTATTATAAGGTATTGGTTGTAATTTATAAAGATATGGTGTAGTAAGAAGATGAATAAATGAAGATGGATGAACAATCCAAGGAGATTGAGGGAGCCCAAGTTGAGTTAATGTGAACCATTGTCAAGTATGATTTTTTCAAGCTAGTTTCTAAATGAGTTGATTGTAAGTTTGTCTCATAATATGATGAAGATTTATAGTTGTGAATTTATAGAAGGAATGATAGGCAAGCTCACATGCATGAAGGAAAGTCTTGAAAAGACAAGAGTTGAGCAAGAGATGAATAGTGTACATCAGGTTCAAGAAAGATAGCCTAGTGAAGACAATGGTATGAGAGTGTTAATTCAAGATCATGATAATGTGGATGAGAACATGCATCCCTTGTGTATATAAGAGGTTAAAGGTAGTTATGAAGATGATATACAACAACAATTCAAACACTTAAGTGAATAGATGTCATGTAAGGACTCAAGAGTTGACATGCATGAGATGGAGTGTACCAAGCAAGAAGAATGGGTGAAGGATGAATTAAACACATTTGTGGTAGTAGTATATTATGGAATAAATATTGTATGAGATCACTTTCAAGGGGTGGAATCGTGGTTTACACACCCAAAATAAGTAGTAGAAGATAACAACAGAGTTTTTCTTAACAATTTTATTGCATGTCCAGGTACATCATTGAAGAGAAAAAAGGAAAGGAGGCCTAGTTGTGGGGCCAAAGGACATGTTAACCTCTATGAGAGGCAAGTATTAGCAACAAATTTCCATCAGGAGCTACAAAATAATTAAGGAGGATTAAACACTAAGTTGACATATATGGCAAAAAAAATTTAGCTTGGTAGTATGATGCAGGGAAATCCTTGTGGATCCCAACATGGACTCATTTTTGGCTTGATTTTGTCTTTTAGGTGTATTAGGTCTTAATGAAGTCATATTTATGATCTAGGATTGTACAAGTTTAATAAATTTTGAATAATGGAGTTTCCCTCCAAAACTGTCACATTTGAAAATTTGAATTTTTAAATCTTGTGTAAGGCCTCCCTGCATTGTATGAGGTTGATCAAGGTGTAAAATATGTTAAAAATGTCTCTAATAAGTATAATTATATGTAAAATCCATTAATATGTTCTTTAGTATATGGGGCATGGTCATATGGTGTTTATATTGTTAAAACATGAGAAAAGTATGTAATTTCCATATAGCTTCTACATAGGAAACCTCCAAGAATCAGTTATGTTACTTGTAAAAGGTGGTGGAGTTAGTTTTTAAGGAGTATTGATGTATTAAATTATAAGGAGAGAATTAATGTGATGAAAACAATGAAATTTTGAAGAACAAGAAGACTATATTGTGAAAATTCTAAGTTTCTTGACATGGCATGATTGAGTTTTAACCATTCTGCCTACTTGAACCATTCAATGGGGTAAGTGATTTGATATTATGATTCATCTTGATTGAGATTTTTCATATTCAATAATTTAATTTAGGATCATTTGTGAGAAGTTACAAGTTGTCTCATTTGGAGAGATAACCAACCCTGTTGATAGAGAACCAACAGTCATAGTCCTATGTGAATCAATTGGTTTAGAATTTGTTCTTTTTAGATACCTATACCCTGTGGAGAATTAGAAAGGGAACACACATTTGAATAAAAGTATTGGAATTGTTTCAACCTACATAGTTATATAGTGAACAAGATTGTTTTTGTTATAATCAAATTTATTTAATGAAATCTATAGTTCACCCTTAACCAAGTCTGTACTTAGTATATTCATTTATGTTGTATCTTGTTGATTAAAAAGGGGACATTGGAAATGGTTTAAATTATTCTTGGAGTGTGGTGAGTGGTTATGTGAGGAATAAATTTTTTTTACTGTTGAAAATATATTGAAACAAAAAATACCCTGTACATACCCTATTTTCTGTCAAGGAATAGAGTCAAGAATGACTAAGAATGGTTGATGGATATTGATCTGAGCATTTTGAACCCTAGGTTATTGAAGCAAAAATATGTATGTTTCCTAGATAGAAATTTTAAAATAAGTGGTTTGGTTTTAAACCCTTTATAGACCAAGATATATCATTTAGACTACCCTTAGCTTGTGTAGTCATTACAAACCCTGCTAACTAGGGTTTAGCCTATTGGGAGAAATCCAATTGGTGAAAAATCATAATTTTTTTTAATATTATGTATTTTGATGTTCCCTAACTAAATAATGAATTTATAAGACCGTATAGATCAGTTGGTGTTGAAAAGGGGCTAAAATTACTACAGGAGAGAAAAGTGACTTAAAGAGAGAGATAGGACCTCAAATTTGAATCATAGGTGTATTACAATAGGTTAAAGGAGAATATATCATCTACAAGTTTTAATTATTATTAAATTTATATACCATCCATTTTTCAAGCAGGAAAAGGCTACAAAGAAAGCTTGTTTGTAAGGTAGAGTTCTATAAGTGGTAAGCGGGTGGTTGAGATAATTTGAATAAGGAGTTTAGGGAGTTATTTGAGTCTCACCTAAATAAGATAAGGATATTGAAATCCAATAACAATATTGTGATATTTTACTTTACATGGTTGGTGAAATCTTAAATCTAAGACCAAGAATGCAATCAATTAGTTAAGGTTATGATAAGGAAAACTTGTGCAAGCTTTGCATCACTTGGTCATGGTCTAATTAGTTTATGTCATTTTTAATCACTTAGTAACCATTTTGGGGTCATATCTGAAATTTTCATGGCTTTAAATGTGTCCAAGTGTCTTATTTTTATTTAAAACATCCAAAAGGTTATATTCCATATCAATAATGTTAGTCCCATCTAAAATTATAGGTTATCTAACATAAAATCAAGAAACCAACTGAAAAAGGAAGAATTTGGCACTTGTACAGAACATAAGGGAGTGTGAAACATGGGATAATGTTGTGATATGACTCTTCATCTTCCTCATACTCATTTATATGCTTTACATACTCTAAAAGTGCCAAATTTTATCTAAAACCATTATGTTCCTTTGTCTCCTTTCTAGACATACAGAACCAGTCAGTAGGTTTATGCTTAATACAACCATTTGGAGAAATTATAGATAAAATTAATTTGGGAGTTGAAATTAAACTTATATATATATATATATATATATATATATATATATATATATATATATATAAATTTACATAAAAATATCTCAAGGATTGGTCAACTGTGCTTTATGAATCATCTCTAAGAAGTTGTCTGTGTTTTTCTACTCCCTGTTTCCTATACCCTATAGGTTTTGGTTTGGGTTGGAGAAGTCTCTACAATCCAAACACTAAGATTGATAAAAAATGATTTTATACATATTATATCATTATTTATGTTCTTATTTTCATTTTTTTAAAAGATCTCATATGCTAATTTATTTAGTTTGCTAGTTGATCTAAGTGGAATGGCAGTCATGTTCACTACCTATAAAAAGTTGGATTCTCTGTAAGGGATTCATCTAAATGGGATATGATATTTTAAATTTTTAAATTAAATAATTACCACCTAACTTACCTATTTTTTATTAAAACACCATGCTTTGATCAAACATTCAGTCCATTATTATACTCAATCAGCTCTTTACCCACTTTCACTTGCAGCCATGTTGAATCACATGTGTAGAACTTGTTTAGTATGTTCATGGAGGTGTAGTGGAGCTATGAATATGTTTAAATGTATTTATAATCAGGAATAAATCATTTATATCCTAAAAATAGTGTATAAAGGGACTGTGGTAGTCAAATACATCACATACACATAGTCTGCCATGAACATGAACCTATAGGTGCTACAGAGAGAGAGTGTGTCACATTGAAATGAGGATATTTTGACTTTTCATAAATATTAAAAAGTTGAATTGGATCCATTATAAAATTTTAATTAGGTAAAATTATTGTTTAAGGCTCATACACCATGTGTATGATTCATGTTTCTACCCACCATCCTGTCTACAATGCCATTAGCACCTACAAGAGGGTAAGAATACTAAAATGGAGTTTTGTACCTTGATTCAAGTATTTCATGATTAAGTAGTTTTATTTTTAAAATTTTAAAATGTATATGAATAAATTTAAGTTCTTCACCCCAATTCCATTACCTAAACTCACATATACTATTTGCACATGCAAAGGTTCACCTTCACGTAGCACCACAGGGAGCTGAGAACTCTCAATGAAATTTTTTGATATAGTGAAACCTTGGAAGTCATAATATGTTTTGTAGATAATGATAGACCTATTTTAAAGGTTAGGTTGACAAATATAAGTGGAAAATTCAAAGGTGGATTGACTATGTTCAAGGATCAAATCCCTAAAACATCAAAATAGAGCACCTTGTCACTTTGTGGATATTATATGACCAAGTTATCAAGATTTTTGGTGCATCCTAATGTGATTTCCTTGTAGCCTCCACATAAAAGAGGATATTTTAAAAATTATTGAGAATTTTACTAGTGAAAATTATAAGTTGGAGGTCTCAAATTTTCCTATTTAATCATTGAATTTCTTCACTTTATCTATAGGATTTGGATGACTAAGTGACATTACTTCCCAAGGTGATAGTGTATAAGAATGTGTTCATGGTATATGGTATTAAATGTTGAAAAGTATCCTAATTTTTTTCAAATTTTATCCATAAAATTCAAGATGCAGGAGATGACCCCAAAACACTACCTATAAGTCTCCCTTTCATCCAAAATGTATACCTACAGGTTGGCTATAGGATTACCATGAAGATTGGGCTACACAGTCTTGATGATGGGCCTCAATAAAAGAATAAAATTGAACAATTTTAACTATTTTATGGTGTAGCTAAATTCAAGGTAAACATAAAATATTCACACAAGGCATAAACCATACAATTTCACCTGTAGGGCCCTACATAATCAACTATAGTTGATTGTGAGGGGTAGAGAGCAAAAGAGTTAAAGTTCATGATGTGGAAATAACCCAAGCATGAAATTAATGAGTCATAAAAATTTATAAATTATTACTTAATGATTAAAGGAAGATTATGAAATATTTTTAAAGCCTAAACTATGAAATACCACCTACAGGTATGGTACCTTGAAGCAAACATAGTCAAGAAATGGCACTCAGTCTTGACTTAGAAAGGTGTATGGAAGGGTACATGGAAGGTTAAAATAATGAATGGATATTTTTACACCTCCATAAATATCATGATAGTATCTATCAGCTCTTGATAGTATAAAGCAAGTATATAGAGAGCTCTAATGTTGCAACACACAGTCCACATGAGAGAACCCTACACACAGTCTTTTCTTAATAGTCTATCTTGGGTTCTAATGCTTTTGGAAGGTCAAATGGTATAAACAAGGGATTAAAATTTGTATATATCATATTGATGACTTGAATAATCCCCTCCAATAGCTGGTTGTTCTAATAAAATAGGGGAAGTGCCCTTTATTTTGTCTCATATAGAGGGCACTCCCTTTAAGTACAAACTCTATAGTTTTTGAGAAAGGGAATGATTAGGTGAAATTTAGGGATATTTGAACCTTGAAAGGAGGTTTGTAAAGTTTAATTACACATAGGATAACATGAGGAATATTTAATGGAAATAGTAATCCCAATAGGGTTGTCTAAACCCTCAAGGTTACAAACATGCTTATTAGGCATGGTTAGGCCTATAATACAAATGAAAGGTCAACATAAATTATAACATGATATGAGAATTATAATGGACTAAGAAATTTTTATGGGATAATAAAAGATGTTTCAAATCTTTTATAATGCAAGGGAGATCATAGGAAACCTCACTTTGACTCAAGACCAACTCAAGCCTACATGAAATGAGTAATCAAGCTCGATAAGGTAACTTTAGATGCTCACATATTCTCTAAGGTTGTGCATGGATATCCAAGGAGTTTGGGGAGGTTGATATGGGTAGTTAAAATCAATTTTGTGGAATTTATTTGTAGGTATAATGTCATATCTTTATGAACAAAGCTTAAGAGTAAAAAGGACCTAAAACTCTTAAAAACCCTTGGAAATGACTTTATTGGGAAAATTAGGATAGAGAGTCATCCAAATGGAATATAATGACCATGAAAGTAGATGTATTTTGTAAAATAATCTTTAGGACTTCCCCCCATCAACTTTTGTGCTGACTTATCTATACGGAGAGGGTACAAATTTGATTTATTTAATTGTTTTGTGCATTGTGGAGGTTTTAGGAGGTTTCAAAAGATGAAACTAACTTTAGGAGATCTATTTGGGATTTTTATAACTACCCATGTCCATTTCATTCTTCATAAAAACTCTTAAGTGTGTCTACTAGTAGCTTCATCTTAGATAGTTAAAAATGGCAAAGTGAGCAAGATGGTGAGAAGTGTAGAAACTTCAAGTGGAAACCTATTTAAGGTATACCTAATAAATATAAGGCCATAGATGAAATTTACACATGTAATTAACTCATTATATGTATTTATGTGAGAAAATAAAGCCATTTTTTAAGCCAAGTGTGCAAGGTGTCTAAAAAGGGAGTTTCTTTGATTGCAGGTAGTGATGGCATACTTTCAAAGGGATCCAAATTATTAGGAATGTATAAAATGCATGGATAAGAATGTCCATAACCATTAACTCTTATTTCAATCATTAGATCTATCCTTAGTTATTTTTGGGACGTTTCAAAAGGGGGAATGATGAAGACAATTTTTTATGTAAAATAAGGAGTTTCACACCATGTTTCATGAGTTGCATAGTTTGGAGATCCATTTGTCCTATTATAACTTGCATGGTTTGTTTCCTAATTCATTATTATAAACATTTAACTCCTCTTATTACCATGACAAGTGTTCAAGTGACCTTTGGACTCCTCTTTTCCTACTTCTCTCTCAAATGATATAAGTAGCTACCATTTTGGCCTTTGTAATATAATACCACACCATGTATGGTGAATCCTTGCTAGTTTTGACATTATAATTTACCTTAGAAAATAAATTTAATATATATATATATATATATATATATATATATATTGAGTTAATATATCATCTTGTCAATGTGTGTGAAGAGATGTATAGTGAATGGTTAATATATATTCATCTATCCTTTCTTTCTCTCAATCTTTCCATGTTTGATGTAAGTGATTCTATCCTAACAAGTCATATTAAGTGTTGTTAAGTGTATGGATATGTTCTTAAGTGTACAAGGAAGCCTTAGTCTATAAAAATGATCTATGGCTTCAATTACCTTAGATAGTCTTCATGGATGTCACCTTCATATTGAAATACTAATATTAGTGCATTCTAGGACTCTTAGACTAGTATTATATGCCTTGTCTCTTTGTGATATAGTATGATAGTCTTGTGGTAAAAATCTTAGTGCATCACCCTATATAATAGGTTTAATTTCATGCAAACTCTAACCCTTTCCCCCCATAAAAAATCAATTAGTATAGGTGAAAGCATTTCAAGACACATTCAAGGAGCTAGCCCTTAAATCTAGAGATTCATCTCACCTATTTGTTACCCATAAATTGTGAGATGTTTCCATTGTGCCACTTGAATGAGGAGAGTTGAGACATATCTTCAAGGGGTGAAAATCCAAGTGAAAATAATTCCAATTTCCCTTATTTACCATGGCATCATCTAGGTTAATATTGTCTATTTATAACCTTTTCCCTTCATATATTGTATCATCTAGCTTGATGTAGTTTTAAGTCTTTCTCATGGAATTCATACTATATTAAGTTGGTCAATGTTGTAAACTTAGATTTAAAGGTTCGTTTCAAGCATTGGATCATTATATATATGGATAATATTTCATTCATAACATATTATATATATTATATTCTCTCTTCTTTCTCTTTTAGTTCTACCCTAAGTCACATTTGGAGGAGTTGGTGGTCTAAAACCTCAAATTAAAGAAATATTGTCTTTTGGAAGTCTTAAAGATTCAATAGGAGAATTCCTTTTAGTATAAATCATAAGCCCAAACTTTGAAGTCTTCACACCCAAAAATTATCTTATAAAGCTCCATCTGAGCTAGGGGACATTGATTCTTGACAGGTCCATTCCAAGTTAAGTATGTTATAATCCCGTAGTATTTCCTATATTATTTAGTAGATTAGATATCTCATGTTGCTTAGTTAATTAATGTGTGTGTATCCTTATCTAGGTTATCTCTACACTTAAAAATAGTATATCTATAAGATTGATTAGACTTTTCATATTCCATTTTAGGTTGCCTAGAGCCCCTTTTGGTTAACCATGACAACTTTCAACTTTTTATCATTATAAATTTTACCCCTTTAGTTTAGCTTAATTTATTTTCACACCTATAATAATCTACTCTATTTGATTACAATCAACTAATTACATCGAGGACCTAATGAGAGTTATTCCCTTGTGTTATAGGCATAGGTTTTGGACCCTTTTCCTTTTTACCTTGTGATTAGTAAACCCTCTTGCTAGATATTATTTACCATTCATCAATAACAAATACAAGTATAATAGGATCTATTTTATTAACCTTCATTCGAGTTGAAGTCTATTGAGATAGGATAAGCGTAGATTAATACTAGCTCATACATACACATACTAATGTTTTCCACTTAAATTTAATTTAAATACATCACTTGTATGTAGTTTGACACTTCTTGAGATATTGTGATACTTATCAAACTGAGATATATATTTATCATAACCCTTTATATTTTTACTACTACCTCATTTAGAACAAAAACATCACAAAGTTGAGTTGTATAAAAATGAAATTTCAAACATCAAAACAAAATTTATTCTTTCCATTACATATTTTCATATTCTTGGTTGGTGTAATATAAATATGATTATAATAAGGAATAATAAATGATATAATTATAGTTATAATTAAATCTTGAATGTTAAAATGAAAGATGGAAAGTAAAAATATATGACATATTAATTTAGAGATACAATAATAACATAAAATGTTTTAAATGATATTGATGAATTCATGAGAATTTGATATTGTGTGAAAAGATAATGAAGTAGTAATATGAAGGCAAATGATTAATGTGAAGTAGAAGTCCTATAATAATATGTAACTTAGGATTGGATTGAACCTAGTAAATACATTATTTATAAATACAAATAATAAGCATATATAGGTCTTACCTAAATTGAATGAGATCCTTTTAAAATAAAAATATCAAAAAAACTATACATGTCCAAAGAACATAATGATTTACTCATCATTATTGAACAACTACCAATGTTCTGAGTTAGCTAGTTTAGTTGGTCAGTATACTAGTTCAATAGTATACTTAGCCTTAAATATCATAGGATTACAACTAGATCATCTACTTTATTATTTTCTTCCATTAGCATAGCTACAATATTAAAGGATTTAAAAGATTTAATGCAATCTTAGACCTTGTTTTTATATTGCTTTAATTTTTAACTTGACTTTGTATTGGTTCTTTACCTATTTCAGTATTAGGTATGTATCTCCTTGTGCCATAATATTTAGAATTCCCATTTCTTTTGCTACCAGTATTATTATATGTATCACTTCATACTTATTTGTATTATTGGTACTATTATATCTTATAATTTCACCCCTATGAGAGAGTTCTTCATGCTCCCTCACTTCTAGCTACAATCATGGGGACAACCTCAAGATGTGGGTATCCTATGGTGAGGTTAAACCTCTAGGATTTTTTATGAGGCTAGTTCCTTAGGTGTTTCACTTCATCTCTTGATTCTCACACTAAAATATAATATTATCTAATTTAAAGTGGGTAGGAGGATAATTGAAAAGAAATATAAGCTAAGGGAGGTGATGCACCAAAAAGAAGTGATCCACTTGGTCTGGGAAAAGAGCCAACTAATTATGAACCCAAACAGGACATAAGCTATTCTAGTTCTATCTCAAGGTCATAGGCATGGAGATTTTGCATAGAGGTTTAAGGGAAGCCTTACGCTTTGAAGGATTAAAAAAAAAAGGTCTACAAGAGACACTATGAACTGGTAATACTTCAAAGAGAGCTTGGCACATAGACACTTCATGTAATCCTGCATAAAACCAAAAGAATCAAAAGCAAGGTACTAGAAAAAATCATAGGTGATGAATTAAAATAATAAATTATGCAAATGAAAACAAATGTGCACACTTGTTTTAACCAAAAATAGAAAATTCTTCCTTGTATTTCTTCAAAATAGTCTTTTACAAAGTGATTTCTATAGAGTAATTATATCACCAATCTAGGGATCATTTGCTTGGCTCCAAGGCCTTTATTTATATAGAAAAGGGGGAAGAGAGAAGGGGAAGAAATAAGAAGTTGTTGATGGATGGAACTTTGACATTGTACTTCCTTGTTATCCTTAAATACACCACTCAGGATCACTAAATAATCCTCTCGAGCCCATCCCATCTTTTTGGTTTTTTTTGGTGCATCTGAGAAACCATGTTGTGAGTAGTTGGAATGTCTATTCTTGACATGATGCATTTAATATTTTCACTCAATATTGATGTATCATCTTTCTCTTTACATGCCCTACTAAAAGGACGTGGGTCTCCATGTGGTTCAACCATGGTGCATTTAAGCATCATACAGTGAATGTGGGGAGTGAATTATGATGGATGAGAGCCTTTATAATTTATAGCTACCAGCCACTTGGAATCTCTCATGCTCATTGGTCATCCTTGTGCCACTTGTTCGTTATTGATTGGCCCTTTTTGCTTTAGCTTATGCCATGTGGTAGCCTTTCATTCATTGCATCATGATTCTTGCATTGCTGGACTAAGGTTAAGTCAAGAATTTGAATAATATTGATTTACTCTATGCAGATTAATTTATATTCTTTGATCTCTCCAACTTTAGACTTTCCCAGATCCTTTACTTATAAAGCTTTTTTAAGTAAATTACTTGGAGAATCCCAATTTACTCTATGTAGAGTAATTCAGGTTTTCTAAGCTTACTTACTTCAGACTTGTCCATCTTGAAGTCTTCTTTATTCTATGGGATCCATGTTTTAGGAAAATCTCTTGAAGGAATTCCTTGGGACAATTTGTCCGAAGGAATTCATTCAGACTTTTTGTCTGAAGCTTCCTTCTTGCTTTCTTCCTTTGGAAATTACCTTTTGGACTTTTCAAAATGGACTTTCTTGAAGGGTGAGAGACCCTTCAAGCTTCACAAATGATCCTCCCAAAGGGAAAAATACCCTTCAAGAATTTTTAAATGGTCCTTTTGAAGGGTAACATACCCTCCGGGAAAATTACAATTGTCCACTTGGAGAAGGAAAATCCATTTGGATTTTTTAAAGTGACCTTCAAAAAAGTTGATTGGTCTTTCAAAAATGTTGAAAAGATCCCTTTTGCCTAAAAAAGGCCCTTCAACATTTTGAAAATTCCCTTTGGATTTTTGAAGTGTACCCTCAAGTTTTTAGAGAATACTCATCCCTTGAAGAACTCGAGAAACACTATTTTTTAAGACCAAATTGGGTTTGTCAAGCCCTTTTACTTATTTTAGGCTTCTAACTACTCACAACTTATGAAGTAATCAAGTAGTGCTCCTTGGAGAACCCAAAATACACTATCTGAGTAATTCAAGTTTGTAAACCTAAATTACTTCTACTTATAAAACATTTAGAAGTCAAGCATTATTAGAAACCTGATTTGTACTGTGCCCTCAGAAACTCAAAGTTGTCATTACTAGAAAACCTAAAGTCCTCCCAAAGACTTGCCATTTTATTTCCTAAAATCTCCCTTTTTCATACTTAGGCAAATTTTTATATATGGGCCAAAAATGGCCAACATTTATGGTGACTCATAGGGAAGCATGCATGTTATGCTTGAGAACCCAGCTCCTTTACTTCATTCGATCCATTGGGTATGGAGTCAATACTTTTGTACAAAGTTGGCTCTATCTAGAAACTTCCCCTAAATTAACAAGAACAACTAAAATGAAACAAACTATGCCCAAGGTACTTAGGGAAGGGAAAACACTCAACTAAAATGGATGTACACAAGGCACTTAGAGAAAAACATGAAAAGCTATACAAAATGTACAATAACATACAATGGTTGCAAACTCTTCTAATAACACAAATTTAGATGAATTCTATTGACTGAAATGGGTAATACCTTTCCATCCAGTTGGGCTAGTTGGAAGGTGTTATGTTGTTTGTATCCATGGATCAAATAAGGGCCACTCCACAAGCTATCAAACTTGGTATGGTTGCCTAGTTTGGACTTATTTGAGTCCCATTTGAGAACCAAGTCTCCCTCCTTGAAAGTCCTTCATGTATCTCTCTTTTTAAAAGAATTTTTGACATGATTTTGATGTACCTATAACATCTTCTTTACAAGGTCCCTTATCTTTTTAAGTTTTGTGAGTTCTTCCAATATCACATTCATGGGTTCATCTTCCAATAGCTCTAGCTAATGGGATAACTCTAGTGTAGGAAGATCAAGAGAAATGGGTAACTTGGCCTCCCTTACATATACTAGAACATATGGAGAATTACCAAAAATAGCTTTAGGAATTACCCGGTTAGCCCACAAGGCTATCTTCAATTTAGTGTGCCATGTCCCCTAATTCTTCTCCATGGTCCTCTTGATAATCCTAAGAAATTTTTTATCTATGGACTCAACCAACCCATTGCCTTGAGGATAATAGTTTGAATAAGTACTAAGGTAGATGCCCATTTTGAGAGCCCATTCACTTATTTTCAAACAAAGAAAATCCAAAGCATTATCAGATATGATAGTGCATCGAACACCAAACCTAGTCACAATGCTATCATAAAAATCTAAGACTGTGATTTCATTGGATTTCTTCAATGTAATGGCTTCCACCCACTTGGTGAAGTAATTAGTTGCAGTAAGCACCCACTTATGCCATGCACTTGATGGAGGTTGATTATTCTAATAAAGTCCAAACCCCACTACATGAATGGTTGCTCTATTTGAATTAGGTTGAGAGGGAAAGCTACTAGCCTTTGCTTACCTATGAAGAGAGCACATTCCTAACACTTCCTCACCCATGCATAAGCATGCTTGAAGAAGTTGGGCTAGTAGTAACCATCCCTCATGATCTTTACTATAGTAGTTCTTGGAGCAAAATGACCTCTTGTAGGCCCATCATGGAAATGCTCCAAAATCTTGGATACTTGATCATCATCTACACACCTAAAGAGCACTCCATTAAGGTATCTTTTGAATAAAAACCAATCAAATAAAGCATAAAGTATGGACTAAAGTCTGAAATACCTTCTTTTTGCTTTGTCCATACCTTGAGGGCACTCACCTATTAGCAAAAAGTGCATCATATCATGGAGCCAACTAGTGTGAGGTGGAAGTGCATCTACTTATAGGTTATCTTGTGTTACCAAGATGACCTATTTATCTTCATGAATGTCATCAACCATATGCTCACATAAGCCTTTACCTCTCACTAGCTTAGTGACCTTGATCTCCATGTCATACTCCATGACTTTAGTAATCCAACTAGTTCTTTTTTCACTCAAATCCTTGTTAAGAAAGAAGTCTCTTACTCTAGGATGAGACACCATAAGGTGGATTTTTTAGTTGGATATCATTGGCCTAAACTTATTAAGGCTCTTTACTATTGCAAGGGCTTGATTTTCTACAAAGGTATACCTCACCTCATACTCTTCAAGCCCCTAATTTTCTACAAAGGTAGTCCTTCACCATTTCTTTGCATCAACATAGTTGATATATTATCAATGTTGGAAAAATCATACAATATGAAATCCCTTGAGAAATAAAGATTCATAAGTGTGGGTGCTTGAGTGATGGCTTGTTTGATAGCCTCAAATGTTGACTTGCCTTCATTTGACAAAGTAAACACTTGGTTCTTTTTCAGCATAACAATGATGGGTTTGACCAAACTTGCAAAACTAAGGATAAATCTTCTCGTGAATTTTATCTTTCTAAAGAAACTTTGGAGTTAATTCTTATGCTTAAGCAAGGATAAGGCCAAAATGGCACTTATTCTCTTAGGATCAATGGACAACCCCTCCTTTGAGATGATGTGGCCTAGTAGCTTGTCTTCATGTATGATAAACATGCACTTCTTAGGATTCAATGAAATCCCATACTCTCTACACCTTTAAAAAATCAACCTCATGTGGTTCATGTGTTTATTAACATTCTTGGAGAAAACTATGATGTCATCTAAGTTTACCAGTACTATTTGGTTTAACAACCCCTGAAAAGCCATGTCCATGGCTCTTTGGAAAGCTGTGCCAATATTTGATAGACCAAAAGGAATCTTTAGGTATGCATACATGCCCCATTTAGTTGTGAAGGTAGTCTTGTAACAATCTTCATCTTTCACCCAAACTTGGTTGTAACCAAAAAATCCATCCAACAAAAAGAAGCATTCTGATCCTAAAACTAATTAGAGAAGTTTATCCATGGATGGTAGAGGGTAATGATCCTTCAAGGAGACTTTGTTCAAATCTTTGAAGTCCACACAAATCCTAATCTCCCCACTCTTTTTTCTTATAGGCACCAAGTTGGCTACCCATGATGAGTGTTTGATGGGAAAAATGATCTTGGACTCGATAAACTTGGTTAGCTCCTTCCTCATCATCTCTTGAATCTTGGGGTTAATGAGCCTTTGATTTTGCCTCACATTCTTAGCATTGGCCTCCAACTCTATGATATGTTGAGATAACATAGGATCAAAACCCTTTAAGTCACTTTACTCCCAAGAAAAAATTTCTGCATACTCTTGGCAAAGTGCTATGAAAGTGTGTCTCTTAGCCTTATTATTTACCTTCCCAAGCTTGATAAGTTTGTATTTGAAGATGATGACTCTCTCATAGTTCTCTTTATTAGTAGATGTTACTACCTTTTCTTTCCTCATATGGTCTCCTTCATGAAAAAGGCCCTCAAGTGTAACCAGCACCTTAGGAAGTTAGTTTGACTTTAGTTAAACAATCTGATCCTCATATTGATGCTATAATTTAGGTTGGATGGAGGAGGAGAACTCAACTTCTTATTTTAAGAAGCAAGCAATTTGTTTGTCACTTTCAAAGACCTACCAGTGAGATTTATTATCTATCACTGATGGCCTCACCACCACCTTGATGTGTGGTTGAACCTTAGCTTCTTTCATCTCACTTAAAATTTCAAACTAAGCTCCCATGGTTGCTATCCTATCAGCATGTTAGTTTTGATTTCTTGGAATAGCTTGAATGTCAAAGGCCTCAAAATATTCAATTAGGTCCCACACTCAATTTTTGTAGGACGTCATCAAACAATTATTTTTAATGTTTAGGCCTCTAACTTAGTTTACTATGAGCTCATTGTCCCCATAAAATTTAGCAATTTGATTCATCTTTATTGGCCCATTGAAGGCCATAGATCAAGCCTTCATATTCTACTGCATTTGAATAGAAACTAAAATGGAACCTACATGAAGAAAAAATCTTATTACCTAAGGGTGAAATCAACGTTTCCATATCACTTGCACCATTTTTTCCCCTTGAGCCATTAAAGAACAACTTCAATAAACTATTAGGGTATTCTTTAGGTCCAATGAGGGAAGGCATGGGTTGATTCTCTTCATGTAACAAATAGACACCTATGTCTTTTTCCTTGATACCCTCTAAAGGGTTGAAAAATTGGTTATCTCCCCATAACTCATCCAAGAACAACTCTGGAACTTCTTCAGGATGAGTGTTCAGCTCTTAACCAATTGTAAACTCATCCTCGTCAAGGATGGTATAATTAAGTTTTATGTTATTTAGTTGATAGGGTTCAATATGGAACTGTGCCATGGGTTTAGCCTTGATTGAGACCTTAGTCCCTTACCTTATTTTGAATTCCATGTAATACCAATCTACTGTAAGGTAACCCCCAATCCTGGCTATGAACTCTTTGGAAAGACATAATGTAAAGTGAGAAGTGACATACATGATCAACACATCTTGCACCATAGATACACTAGGACAAACATACAAGGTTAGGCTCAAATTCTTGATGATACCTAATGGCTTTGTGGAAAAACCATCAATCTATAGAACTCTCTTGGTGTGCATCTCATACTTGAGGTTCAATTGGTCAGTAATAGACTTTGGCACCAAGAAGTTGTGCACCAAGGAGTCACTAATGATTAATGAGATGTATAATGAGAGGGCTTGGTTACACTACTTGACCTTTCTCCCAAAGTAATTTTCAGTTACATTAGTGAAGACTTCAGTCTCCTTTCTTGGTTGCTTACTTGCAGCTGTAGAAACACTCATCTTGGACAAACCTTCTTGGAGAAGGTATACTTATATGGGTATGGAAAGAATGTCCCACATTGGTATGCTCATGTTAGATTTCTTAATTTACTCCACAATGTTGATTAGCATACCCACAACCTTTGCCTAGGTTTTGGGAGCAATTATTGTTGACTTTGTTAGTGAAGGAGTGATGACAAGAGGCTCTTTTAAATCTTCCTAATTGTCACTCATATTCCTTCTCTTGAACCTTGTGTTTACTAAGACTAGGATGTGGGCCAAACTAGGAGTATCATAAAGATTAAATTCATAACACTCCTCTTGTTCACTAATGACCATTGAGGCTTTTGGCTGGTTTGACCCTTGATCTGAGCCTTATTATTATGTAAGTTGCTCTTGTTTTGTCACTATGGACACCTCTATTCTTTGGGCCATAAGAGCTTGGTTATATCCATAAACAACAACTTTCTATCATTGATCATTGAACACCTAATTGGAGCTTTTAGTTGGGATAATGGATTGTCAAAAATAATGATTCCAAGGCATTTCCCCTTTAGCCTCTTGAGCCACATTATTCTAAAATGGGACCAAAGAATTAGAAGGGCTTATAGCATTCAGATTATAATTATGGTACCTAACATACTTAAGCTACCCCTATCCTTAGAAACCTCCTTTGTAGAGTGGCCTATTAGCTTGATAAGGCTGATGTTGAGGCTGATATAGATCTTGATAAGGCTTGTTGTAAGGTTGCCTCTTAACATTGACCACATCATTCCCTAAGGATTAGAGCATGCTTTTCAATTCCAAGTAATTCTTCTACTCTTGGGAGTAATTAGATCCACTAGTAGAGGCCTTCTCTTGCTTAGGTGAATGCATAGTAGCAATTGTTGGCATTAGAAGTATAACATAAAGTGGAGGAATGACTACAAAAGGTGGTCTGATCTCTATAAAAAGAGGCATTGGGGGTTTGGGAGTAAGCTTGCTAGCCTGAACTAGGCAATTTTCTACTTTGATGGCCACCTCGTATGCATATGGTAGTATGTCTCCTTCCATAAATTGAATCATTACAACTATGTCACTATTGAGATCCTTTAAGTAATATAAGAAATCAAAGTTCAAAGATAGTCTAATATCTACTAGAGTTCTATCCCATGCCTTCTGAAATCTTGTATTGAAGTCTTGCATGACTTCATGAGGAGCTCTCTTTATTGTGGTTAGTTGCTTTGCAAGTGACAAATGATCACTCTTATCTACAAACCTTTTACATAAGGTTATTCCTAGCTCATCCCATGAGTGGATAAAATTAAGAGATATGCCCCTATACTAGTCTAATAAATTTCCTTTGAAGGATATAGCCAAAATCCTAACAACCACATTCTCCACTATGATATTATGAATGTTGCAGAAGTTGGCTATGTCCATTATGTGCTTAGTAGGAGTTACAACTTAGTCTCCTATGTAATAAGGAACACTTTTAAGGGATGCTAGTGGCATAGGATCATACTATGGTAAGTTCAAATGGATTTGGCTATTGAAGCCCATAAAATCTCTTTAGGGAATCATAGCAACAAGAGGGGATGACAAAGATCTCCTTGTGTAAGTATGCTTTATGACTAGTTTAGGAAAGTAGATTCTTATGCAAGGGTGAGTATGGGTGAACCTTAACCTTCTTGCTGAGTTTAAAGGAAATTCAACAAAATCAAAATGAATGCCTAAAGAATTTGATGTTGTAGTCACCTTTGGCATGAAATATATCTACTACTTTACCACCAGATAGTTGGGTGTTCTTTAGAGTCACCAGATGCTAGAATATGAAAGCTACCACTATTTCAAATTGATCAAAATAACATCAAACTTGACCAATCTTTCATAGAAAATGGAAGTGGAAATAGTAGTGAGTCCCACCAAGCATTCTATAACTATTATATCTTGGAATTAAACCCTTATGAGAGAGTTCTTTAAGCTCCCTCACTTCCAACTATAATCATGGGGACAAAAATAGGATGTGGGTATCCTATGGTGAGGTTGAACCTCTAGGCTTTTTTATGAGGCTAGTTCCTTAGTGCTTCACTTTAGCTCTTGATTCTCACATTAAAATATACTATTAGCTAAGGAAAAGGGGGTAGGAGGATGAATGAAAAGAAATCTAAGCTAAGGGAGGTGATGCACCAAAAATAAGTGATCCATTTGGTTTGAGAAAAGAGCCAACCACTGATGAAACCAAACAAGACATAGGCTATTCTAGTTCTATCTCAAGGTCATAGGCATGGAGATTTTTTATGGAGGTTGAAGGGAAGCCTTACACTTTGAAGGATAACAAAAATAGGTCTATAGGAGACACTATGAACTGGTAACACTTCAAAGAGAGCTCGACACATGGACACTTCACACGATCTTGCACAAAACCAAAATAATCAAAAGCAAGGTGCTAGAAAAAATTGTAGGTGATGAATGACAATCATACATTCTACAAATGAAACCAAATGTGCACACTTGTTTTAACCAAAAATAGAAAAGTCTTCTTTGTATTGCTTCAAAAGACTCTTTTACAAAGTAATTTTTGTAGAGTAATTCTATCACCAATCTGGGGATCATTTGCTTGGCTCCAAGGCCTCTATTAATATAGAAAAGGGGGGAGAGAAAAGGGGAAGAAAGAAGAAGTCACTGATGTCTAGAACTTTGATGTTGTATTTCTTTGTTTTCCTTAAATACACTACTCAGGATCACTAAATAATCCTCTCGAGCCCCTCTCATCTTTTTGTTTTTTTCAGCCCATTTGAGAAGCCATGTTGTGAGTAGTTATAATGTCTCTTCTTGGCATGATGCATTTAATCTTTACACTCAAGATTGATGTGGCTTATTTCTATTTACATGCCCTACTTAAAGGATGTAGGTCTCCATTTATTTCATCCATGATGCATTTAATTGTCAAATAATGATTGTGGGGAGTGAACTATGATAGATGAGAGCCTTTATAATTTCCAGCTACTAGCCACTTAGACTCTCCCATGATCATTGGTCATCCTTGTGCCACTTTGCCTTTATTGATTGGCCCTTTCTGCTTTAGCTTATGCCATGTGGTAGCCTTTCATTGTTTGCATCATGATTCTCATGTTTCTAAACCAAGATTAAGTCAAGCACTTAAAGAATCTTGATTTACTCTATGAAGAGTAATTTGGGTTCTTTGATCTCTCCAACTTTAGACTTTCCTAGATCCTTTACTTATAAAGATTTTTAAAGTAAAGTACTTGGAGAAACCTGATTTACTCTATGTAGAGTAATTTGAATTTTCCAAGCTTACTTACTTCATACTTGTCCATCTTGAAGTCTTCTTTATTATATGGGATCCATGTTTTGGGAAAATCTCTTGAAAGAATTCCTTGGGATAATTTTTCTGAAGGAATTCCTTTGGACTTTTTGTCTGAAGCTTCTTTCTTACTCTCTTCCTTTAGAAATTACCTTTTGGACTTTTCAAAATGGACTTTCCTGAAGGGTGAGAGACCCTTCGGGCCTTTGCAAATGATCCTCCTAAAGGGAAAGATACCCTTCAAAATTTTTGAAATGGTCCTTTCAAAGGGTAACATACCCTTTGGGAAAATTGCAACTATCCACTTGGAGAAGGAAAATCCCTTTAGATTTTTGAAAGCGACCTTCAAAAAAGTTGATTGGTCTTTCAAAAATGTTTAAAATATCTCTTTTTCCTAAAAAATGCCCTTCAAATTTTTGAATTATACCTTAAGTTTTTTGGAGAAGACTCATCCCTTAAAGAACCTGAGAAGCACTATTTTTCAAGACCAAATCGGGTTTGTCAAGCCCTTTTACTTATTTCAAGCTTTTGACTACTCACAACTTATGAATTAATCAGGTAGTGCTCCTTGGAGAACCCAAAATACACTATCTATGAGCAATTTAGGTTTGTAAACCTAAATTAATTCTAGTTATATAAGATTTATAAGTCAAGCACTACTAGAAACCTAATTTGCATTGTGCCCTCAGAAACTCAAAGTTGTCACTACTGGAAAACCCGAAGTCATCCCAAAGACTTGCCATTTTTTTTCCTGAAAGCTCCCTTTTTCATACTTAGGCAAATTTTGATATGTGGGACAAAAATGGCCAATAGGTACACTTGAATTAGATCTTGTATGAAAAATGGAAGAACTCATTCTGATGAGAAATCATGGTTATTATTTCACCTAAACATGTGGATGAATAACATCCATAAAATTAAAAGGTACACACATCATTTATATATCATTCAATAAGTTCAAGTAGTTTCATATAATTTTCCATCATCATCATGTACGTGTTAGGACTTTTCTCCTCATATAGAATATCTTCCTAATGATATTTTAATTAATGCTCCAAATTCTTGGGTTTTAGTTCAATAAGAAATTTTTATTTAACTCCATTTAATATAATGTTAACATGATTCCAATCCATTTAAATTTCACCACTGAGATCCTTATAAAAAGTTATGTTTAATAACATCATGTATCTTAGAGAGATATCTACTACAAAAAATGGTCATCTTGACATTTTTCTATAGAAAGGATGTTAGAATAACTTGCACATATTTGATTTTCCTAATCAAGGGTATCTATTTTACCTTTATGGAATAATAGTGTCCAAATGTCTTAGTACATGTCAATCCCAAGTCATGTGCCACCTTAGTTGGCATTATGTTATTTGAACCCTAGAATCAATGATATAACTACTCAATTAAAATCCTCCAATTAAAATAAAAACATATAATGGATCCAACTTTTATTTATTTGGGATAGAGGTAGCCATATGATTCTAAGGATCAGGATCAATTGGGTTGGTCAATATTTCTTGGGAAGATGCTTTGGATATGCTACACCCATCTCCTTAAATAAATTTAATCAAACTATCAAGATGATCTAGTTATGATCTAAGGTATTTAGTTTTGTGATTTTATTTTAGTTTTATTTACATGATCAATATATCAAAATAAGAACATGTAAAATTTAAAAAAAAATAGAATTTGAAACCATATGCAGAGATGTCATATTCATTATCTTTTCAATCAACTTATCTTTGGAAAATTTGGGAAAGGGCATGCCCATGTTAAGGATAACTTTTGGAGGAGGTATTTTAATAGATTATTACATCTTTTCTATTCCCTTATGTTTATACATTTCATTACCTCAATTTACTTTAATTTTTTTATTCTGAGCTCTTGTGAACATAGCATAAGAATGATTGCTCGTATCTTCCATTATTTCATCATTCTCATATTCATCATTTTCATATTCTAAACAATCCACTATGGAGTCATAATTGGGTTCCTATATTTCAAGATCAAAGGTGCTCAAAACACCTTCTTCTAATGGTTTTGTCATGGTGCATAATTT
Organism: Torreya grandis; assembly: GCA_037957365.1. Classification (NCBI taxonomy): domain Eukaryota; kingdom Viridiplantae; phylum Streptophyta; class Pinopsida; order Cupressales; family Taxaceae; genus Torreya; species Torreya grandis. The sequence continues at coordinate 1,747,157 of JARHVA010000974.1, read as the reverse complement.
TAGAAATATTCGATTATCCAAGTAGTTAAAATTATTGTGATCATTATTAGTGTTTTACCCTAATTTAGATTAATGGGGGAGGTTAATCTAATTAACATATAACTTTGAAATTTAATTTAGATCAATAGATATAGTACTTAGTCATATATCTGAATGTAAAAGACTAAGATTGATTCTTCTAATTCGACAAGGGCATATGATAAATAGAGAAATTACTAAAGAGATCTTGATACTTAGAATTTATAGGTGATTTTATAACTATGGCTATATTTTTGAAGTGAAAATTGGAGATAAGTAAGCCTATATCTCATTCAATTCTAGAAATGAATCGTTGTTTTCACTAGGTTGTTTCCATAGGATCTAGTAAGTATCATCGATTGATACTAACCTATTGGTCAGTACTGGCATGCATGGAATTAAATCTTGATGATTTTAAGATCACCTAAGACTAACTTTCTTGCTTTATTTTTTACATTCCAAACTTGAATGATGCATGCAACACAAGAAATTAGCCTCCTTAAATTTTAAAACCCCGGGTGTGGTTGTGAGGGATTTAAACTTGAAAAAATGGGGAAGTGTAATGGCCTGAGTTGACCCTAATTACTCCATATGATGATTGACCACTTATTATGTATTTAATACTCCAAGGATGTAAATAGACCACATGTAGTTATCCCACCTAATGTGATTGTGTAAATTTGTTCCTTCCCTTTATGTAAATAATTTATTATGTGGTTTTGGTATTTGAGAATGTTTTCTTTGAATTGGATTTTAAGTGATTTAGACTTGGATTATGATTGATCCTAGTGATAGTTTTATAATTTGGAAAGGATAGGGAAGATATGATCAATGCTTAATAGTGTATAATTGTATAACAGACAACCTACAAGTCTGTTTTGAATGAGACCTTGATTTATTTATATATGGATTTAATTAAATAATTACCCACGCCATTGACACACTTGTTTAACCCTAAATTGGATGAAAATCCTACTATGGGTAGATAGGGTTAAGAATATATACATGAATAAGCACAAGGGTTATCAATGGATCTATAGTAGGCCAATTAATTGTAAAACTCAGATAGAACATATTTGAATTTATTATGTTGAGATATGCTAAAAAGAGAAAGTGTAACTATGCTAAATATTACAACGATAATGAAAATAAGATAATTAACTGGTGTTGATGCTAATACATATCCAAATATGGAATAGGTAGGAAGTAGACTAGAAGAATATTCTAGATAGATGTCAAATTCTAGATTAAGTGCCTCTATAGTTACATACACTTGTATCAGTTTGGGATGGTTATGTCAAATCCGGTGTCTATATCAGATACATGTGTCTAGTATGGAATAACTATTAAAATAAGATGTAACCACCTAGATGATTATAGGTTCAATACCACCTTTTATCTGGTACATTAAAATATGGGTCATGGATTGTCACTCCTTATCAAATGATCAAACCCTATATCTTCATCTTCATAGTGGTTGTGGGAAAAATGGGTTAGTGGGCACATGGTGTCAAGCTACCCCGAATACCCCTCTATTAATGATAATTACGTACATATCTAATACTCCAAAGAGGGACTCAAACTTATGTATTTATCCCCTATCTGTTGGCTTATGTGTGAATTATGCAATATGTGATACACAAGTATAATAGTGACCTAACTTATAACATGGAAAATATATCTCTTTAGATGATCCTTTAGTATGTCAGACCTTTATATATCATTTGACATGTTAGATACAATATTCACATAGATCATGATAGAGAAAAAATGTTGTTTATACCATTTCATGACAACAAAAAGACATTAATTTTTAAAAAAAAAATATTTGGTCTAAGACATACCTTATTCATAAAACATAGATAGATGAAATTAAATACATTTTACTGCACATCACATAGCAAAATGGGGAAAATTTGACATTGCTATAGAAAATCTTGAAATTGCTTCTACCACAATGTTTTTCATTAAAAAAGACAATGACAAGAATCCAATCTATAATAGCTATGAACCATATGACATAGGCTTCAATTTGAATTGTATAAGAGGTATAAAATTACTAAAGAATCAACAATCAAAATCATTTCAAAAAACCACCCAATGATTTCTAGTCAGTAAATAAGAGTACTTAAAAGTGTGAATTCAATTGAATAAAGATAAACAACTCATTATCAAAGACATTGCAATAAGAAAAACACTAGTACCAAGTACACCATTCTATTTATTTTTAATAGGAGTTGGAATAGGGAAAACATTCACTTTAGAATTAATATATTAAACCTTAGTATGGTTCTATAACAAGCAACTCGAAAGTGATCCTTTGAAAATAAAAGGAATAATTGTTACGTACACTAGAAAATTTGCATGCAATGCAAATGATCTAACTGTATATGTTATTTTTAATTGACATATAAATCTACACAAATGTTTCCATTGGATTCAAATACTTTCTATATCCTAGAAAAATGTTATGACTAATTATAGTTACTACTAATTGATGAAATATCTCTACTAAGAAGTGTATCCTTTATGATATAGATAAAAGACTTTGCCAAATCATGCAGACACCTACAAAACCATTTACAAATATTGACATTATCTTTGTTAGTGACTTTTATAAAACATAACCTATTTGACATAAATGGGTTTTTTAACAACCAATCTTGCATGGAAAAATAATTCCATGCAATTTTTGGCTTGACAATGTAAATTGCTTTCAACTACAATAAGTCATTCAACAAAGCAACATGCAATTCATTTCCATTCTAAATCAAATCAAAACTTATCAATAGATTACATAATACATTGATTAATTAAATAACATATACCATATACCTTGTCCTTATGACCCAACATTTCCATACTTATTTCACAAGAATGATGATGTTAAAAATCAAAATGCCAAGATGCTTTCCCTCCTTAGAGAAAAATGAATCATATGTATGCAAAAACTGAAAAAGTATACACCAAAACCATGTAATGAAAGATATACATAAAATAATGACCCAAACAATGGCCAATATTCATTGTTATTTGTAAAGGCAATGATACATAGACAAATAACTAGCTACTTTACATGCAAGAAACATGACCATCAAACTTCCAAAAGCATAAACACCTATCTGACATCAATCAAAGACACACTCATTCATGCTTGTGTGCTTTGTGAATGCCTACATTTTTAAAAATGTATTTTTCTAATTGAAAATGCCATATTGAAAACATTTCATTCTAATCTTACTGATATAAAGTCAAGCCGAAAAAAATGCAAACAATGCAAAGATCTCTCAACAATGAAAAAAATCTGAAATTTATTGCTCCTTTTAATATTAGAAGAAATAAAAAACTAAGTGTTGTGAAAAATTTGAAATCTTTAGAGGAGAGATTGGTTTCCTTGAGAATTCCTTTTGCACAAATATGTGAACCTGGCTATAAACGCTCACAATATGGCCTCACTGAAATAATTATAAATGTTACTATATACTTTGATCGAATCCAAAAGGCATTGCCTAAATAATTAAATGAGACCAAAATAGTTGAAATTAAAATTAAGAGGAAATTAGAATACAAAGATGCATATTTAATAGGAAACATAAGACCTGCATGTGTCATGAATGCATGGTCAAAACTTTTTCAAACCCCACTATACAAGCAGGAAAAATATACAATTGATGAAGATTGGAAAATGAAATTTGAAAAAAATTTGGAAAGTCGTCAACTAACTTTGTCCATATCAAAGACACTAAAACTGACACACATGAAGATGAATAGGAACTAATCACTAAATCTTTGATCCTTGCCTTTGGTGAATCACAATTCATACAAGATTTATAAGATGATATCATTGAAAATGATTCATCTAACATATTCTAACCTTTTAGTATTTTTAAAGACAAGTTTCCAAGGAAATGAGCTTTCCAAATCTATATTATGGTTTTAGTCATCCTAATGATGTGACACAGAAATTGCCATACCATAAAATAGAAAAATGGGAGATTTACATAGATAAAATGACATTACAACTCACATCACTAATATCTTCTTCAAGGCTATTAAATTTAGTATACATTAGGTTACATTTTGTGCTTAGATATGCATATGAAAAGGTGAATTAAATGGAAAAAATATTTATGCCAAAGACGTTAGAAATAAAAACAACATAGAAAAAATCTTGAAATCAATAATAGCCTTTATATCTTTCAAAATCATTAGAACTTCACCTGATTATTTTGAAAATTCAAGAAAAGAAAAATTGCAATGATCATGGAATTGGGCCCACCAACATTATTTTGTACATTAATAACTGTTGAGCATTGTTGGGAGCCATTACATCATGCATTAAAAAAGTTATCTTCTAAAAGAATTAATAAACACAAAGAGACCATTAAATATGATAACATTGATATAATGTTTAGAAAAAAAATCATGTTCTTTGCAGTCATTATTTTAACCATAGATACAATGCATTCAAGAAATTGATGTTACAAAATGAAAAACTATTTGGAAAAGTTTTGGATTTTTTTTTGTAACATAATTTCAAAATAGAGGGAACAAGCATTTGCATTTCATGTTTTGGGTCCATGATGCACCCATATATGGACATTGCTCAAATACTAAAATAAAAAAGTTTGTAGACAAGTAAATATCATGTGGTTTGTCATTTCTTGATGATACTTTGTCTAGAATACAAACACATCATCATACAAGCACATGCAAAAAGTATAGAATTCTCATTGAAGATTCAATTTTCCATTGCCTCTAATGAAAAAAACCATCATAATAGATCCATTAGACAAAAAAATGACCTCTACATAGAAAATGTTACAAGAATATTTTCTCAACTTGAGCATAAAAATATACCAAAGTCATAACATTCCAAATGTTTTTGCAAGATACAGATTTATTTGAAACAAAATACATACTTTCTTTGTGATCTTGTATTTCACGACCCATCATAGTGTTAAAAATATATCCATTAGATATCTGGATAAATGCATTTGCAAACTAGGTGTATAGATTATGGTATGCTAACATAGATACATAATTCATTCTAGATACGTATGTTGCTGCAACATATTGTTTCTCCTATATGACAAAGTTTGATCATGCATTGGCAAACCCATTTTGAAAATTGTGGGATGAAAGCGTTCATAACAATGACAACAAACTACATGACATACAAAGATTGGGAAATGTTATTCTACAGCATCAACAAATGTCTAATTGCCAAGCTATCTACATTGTGCTTTCATTGACACTACATTATAGTTCCAAAAAATAGTTTTCATAAACACATCACCATAGATAAAAAGAACATATATTTTGAAGAGTCCAAAATTATTAGCATAGGAGCTAGATAGTTCAGAAGACATAATATATGTTTCTCCTATAGAAAAATATGTTTCCATACCAATGCATTTAGAATACATATCTTTGGTTGAATATGTGGCATACTACCTGGGAAAAATTGTAAATAGAAAAAATGAAAAAAATATCCATATCATTCGACATGTTAGATACATTTGCACATGGATCATGAAAATTATTATAAATAAAAAATCTTATTGTTTATAACATTTTGTGACAACTAAGAGACATTGAAAAAAGGTTTAAATATTTGGGCTAAGACATAACTTATTCATAAAACATAGATAGATTAAATTGAATCCATGCTTAATATATATCACATAGCAAAATGGGGAAATATTGACACTGCTACAAAAAATCTTGACATTTCTTCTGCCACAATGTTTGCCATTAACAAAGACAATGAAAAGAATCTAATCTATAATAACTATGAACCATATGACATAGGATTTGATTTAGATTGCATAAGAGGTATCAAATTACTAAAGATTCAATAATTAAAACCATTTCAAACAACCAACCAACCATTTCTAATCAGCAAAGAAGAGTACTTAAAATTGTGAATGCAATTAAATAAAGAGCAACAACTCATTGTCAAAGACATTGTAATAAGAAAAGTAATAGCACCAAATAACCCAATCTATTTATTTTTAATAAGAGGAGTTGGCACAAGGAAAAAATTCATTGGAAAAGTAATATATAAAACTTTAGCATGGTTTTACAACAAGCAACTTGAAAGTGATCATTTGAAAATAAAAGGAATAATTGTTGCATACACTAGAAAAGCTACACACAATGTAAATGGTCTAACTATAAATTCCATTTTTTAATTACCATAGACATCTACATAAATGTTGGCATTGGATTCAAATACATTGTATATCCCAAGCAAATGTTATGAATAATTACGGTTACTACTAATTGGTGAAATATCTCTACTAGGAAGTTGTATCATTTTCAATATAGAGAAAAGACTTTGACAAATCATACATACACCTACAAAACCATTTTTCAAATATTGACATTATCTTTGTCGATGAATTTTATCAAATAGAACCTATTTGAGATAAATGAGTTTTCTAACACCCAGTCTTGCATGGATAAATAATTCCATACAATTTTTGGCTTGAAAATGTAAAGTGATTTCATCTACAACAAGTTTTTCAACTAAGCAACATGCAGTTTATTTCCATTCTAAACCAGATCAGAACTTGTTAATAGACTATATTAGACATTGAATAATTAAATAGTGTATGCCATATACCTTGTCCTTATGACCCAACATTTCCATACTTATTTCACAAGAATGATGATGTTAAAAATCACAATGCCAATATGCTTGTGTTCCTCAAATAAAAATGAATCATATGTATGCATAAACTAAAAAAACATACACCAAAAACATGTAATGAAGGAGATCTAAAAAAGAATGGCCCAAATAAATGCCAATTTTTTTTGAAATTTGTAAATACAATGATACATAGCCAAAGAAATAGCTAATTTACATGCAAGTAACATGACCAAAAAACTTCAAAAAGTATATTTGCCTATCTGACATCAATAAAAGACACACCCATTCATTCTTGATAAAGTTCTTTTCATATTGACTGTAGGGATCTACAGGTGTGACCATTAATAAGACTTCATATGTCATGTACCTTGTCCTTATGACCCAACATTTTCATACTTATTTCACAAGAATGATGATGTTAAAAATCACAATGCCATTATGTTTGTTCTCCTCAGATAAAAATGAATCATATGTATTCATAAACTAAAAAAACATACACCAAAAGCATGTAATAAAAGAGATATAAAAAAGAATGGCCCAACCAAATGCCAATTTTTTTTGAAATTTGTAAAGGCAATGATACATAGCCAAATAAATAGCCACTTTACATACAATTAACATGACCAACAAACTTCAAAAAGTATATTTGCCTATTTGACATCAATAAAAGACACACCCATTCATTCTTGTGTGCTTTGTGAACGCTTACATTTTTAAAAATATACGATTCTAGTTGACAATGCCATCGTGAAAACATTTCATTCTATTTTTACTGATACAATGTCAAAAACACTTGCATTAGGCCAAAAAAAAATGCAAACTATGCAAAGGATCTCTCATCAATGATTTTGTTTTGAAATTTGTTGCTCCTTTTGATATTAGAAAAAATAAATAACTAAGTGTTGTGCAAAATTTGACATATTTAGAGGAGAGATTGGTTTCCTTAAGAATGCCCTTTGCACAATTACATGAACTTTGCTATAAACTCTCATAAGATGGCTTCATTGGAATAATTATAAATGTTACCATAGACTTTGATCAAATCCAAAAGGCATTTCTTAGACAATTGAATCAGACCAAAATACTTACAATTAAAATAAATATCAAATTAGAATACAAAGATGCATATTTAATAAAAAACATAAGACCTTCATGCTTCATGAATGCATTGTCAAAACTTTATCGAACCCCGATATACAATCAATAAAAATATACAATTGATTAAGATTGGGAAACTAGTTTTGAAAACAAAATTGAAAAGTCATCAACTAGAAAATTGAATGAGACAAAAATAGTTTCAATTAAAATAAAGTTCAAATTAGAATGCAAAGATGCATATTTAACATGAAACATAAGACATGCATGTGTCATGAATGCATTATCAAAACTTTGTCGAACCCCACTATACAAGCAAGAAAAAGTTACAATTCATGAAGATTGGAAAATTAGCTTTGAAAAAAATATTGGAAAGTCCTCAACTGACTTTGTCTATATCAAAGATGTTGAAACTTACACACATAAAGATGAATTAGAACTAATCATTGAATGTTTGTTCCATGCCTTTGGTCAAGTATAATTCATACAAAATTTATACAATGAGATCATTGAAATTGATCCATCTAAAGGATTCAAACCATTAGGTATCTTTGAAGACAAGTTTTTTGATAAAATGAGATTTATAACTATATACGATGGATTTAGTTAACCTAATGATGTGACACAAAAAATGTCATATAAAAAAATTAACAACTTGATCAAGAAACATTAACAAGAGAGTCATTCATTCAATGCATACACAAAATCAAACACATAACACATAGTTCCTATGGGAAATCCTCATGGGGAATAAAACCCACTCTCAAGCCTACAACACATGGACTACTATCCTATAATAAATTACAAACAAGAGACTAGTCAAGTCCTTTACACCAGCAAACCTTGATCATATCCTCCTGACCAAAGGCCTTTAGTGAAACACTTGCTTCACAAGGAGCAACTACCCCTAAGGAAAATCAAGTGCTTTAGACCCTACTTTGAATTGAAAACTCATGTTATAACTAATGTCTTCAATACTTGATGATGGATCTCTATTTATCTAACCCTTGCACAAACTCTCTCTCTATCTCATACTGGCCTCTCACATAGGCATGCCACATTCTCTCTCCTTCATTCAAACTATCATTATATGCTTATTAATACCTCTTCACATATCCTTAACTTGAAATAACACAATTCATATATCATAAATATTACCTAAATTTCATACACACAATCCTTAATGTGATCAGCTCATCAACTAGGCACAATTTGCTTAAACAACATTTTGTGCACACAATCACCATGAATGAATACACAGTCAATTTATAAACCTTTGTTCATATTGCATATGATTATTCAAACCTTAATAATGCACATATATGGTTATCATGGAGATTAAAACACTCCCAAATATCTAATTCATCATGAGACATCAAAACAACATGAAAACAAGCTCAACTACCCTTCTTGGGTCACTTGCAAAACATAGTCGAACACATAATCAACTTTGGAGCTCGATATATTTGTTTTTACATATATTCAGACCTTTAAATTTATATTTATAGATGCAACTTAGAGTCTTATACCACTTTATTTTTACACCATGATAAAAATCATCCTAAATCAAAATATATGGTCCAAAAACATATATTGGTTTTTTCCTTTGTTAAATTCAAATATTCAAATGTAAATGATCACAATTAAACATTGAACAATATGCTTGCATTTCATGCTCTCATGTCTTCAAATTTATCATGCACCATTGATATTCTTCAACCTTTAATTCATAGTGTGCCAATGCCCAAACATTAAACTTCAAATAGTTGACCTCATCTCGTGCAATTTGGTAACTTTAACTCAATATGCATTGTATATCTCTACAAGATTATCCTTACTTTAACAATGCTAAACAACTATCACTTTGACATATTGAATTTAATGTGCACTATTTATATTGATAAATATGAACACCCACTCACCATTGATACTTGGAATAAGTTTGAGATTTATCTTTGTTTGACGTTAAACTTCAAACATTTTGACCTCTTTAACTTGTTGTGTACTATAGATCTAGATATACGAACTCCCACACACTATCGATCTCTACAGATCAAACAAGTCCTTACAATGTAGCACACACCATTCAATAAATTTTTAAAATCTCCCATGAGCCATAGTGTCATGTCCCTTCTAGTTGACATCTTTTCGAGCGAATGATTGGCCTATTATGCGACCCTCGTAGGCTGATGGGATGGATAGAGGGTCTTGATGGAGATGGGGTCGGTTTTCATTCGGGCTCTTTCGGACATGAATTAAAGGAGATATTAATATTTGATTGATTTAATCAAATATTAATTATTTGATCTAATTTTAATTAATTATTAATTATTGATTAATTATTAATTAATTATTAATTATTAATTATTGGGTCTAATTTTAGGATCCTAATTCTAATTTAAGAATTGGTCTAATTTTAAGACCCTGGTTCTAATTTAAGGAAGCCCCAGTCTAATTTAAGGGAATCTAATTTTAGCAAGCACACCTTTGGAGGTGTATAAGAATCTCTCATGGGAGAGAGTTTGTATTCATGATTATTTTTGATATTGATTCTTGTTAAGAAATTCTTCTGTGAAGACTGAGCCAAGGGTTCCAGGATTCCAATTGCATTGAAGAATGTCAACTCTTCATTGTGTGCGATTCAGAGGTTGTGAAAGATCAGCCGATCTATTGCCAAATTGAGAGATAACTTCAACCAAAAGTTATCATAGTATTACAGGTATTTGAGAGATAACTTCACTCAGAAGCTATCACAAGGGTTTACAGGTATTTTCATTATTTTTGGGTTTTGATTCAAGAATTATCCAGATATAGATCTTTTGTATTAGCCCATAATTCTACAGATCAGGATCAAGCATATAGGTTGTGCTATATCAGCGGCCGTACGAATTCCGTACAGATCTGTGAAAATCCGTACGCATCAACATAAAGCTCAGGTACCGACATCGGTGAACAGATACTTACAGAGACTGGCATCGGTCGACATACAGCCGACATCGGTGAGATAATGACTACAGATCGACCGACGACGGTAGTATAACTGACGTCGGCAACTGTGTTTTTTACACAGCAGGCCAAGATGAACCAGATTCAGAATTCTTTCCCAGTTTGTGGAATATTCAGGCTATTCAGGCTGTACTATTCAATATTCTTTGTATACTTGACAGAAGATCTCTATTGTAAGCTTATGAGCAAATAAATAAGAGTTTATACTATGATTTATTTATCTATTTGAAGATATTTTGCAAAAATTCAGATAAGCAATTCAGAGCTTTGTTTTAATATTCGAAGGGATATTACAGTGGTATCAAAGCTAAATCCTGCCATCCTGAGGGTTTATAGATCTTATGCAGCCACAAGAGTTGGGACCACACAGGTATAACACACGCAGTAGAGCTTTGCTTAAAGGCACTCAAGTTTTAGGACAACAGCCGGAAGACATGGGTGACGACATTGACAGGGCCTGTATTCCTCACTATCCTAGAGATCAAGATGATGCAGAGGTTCTACTTACTCTTAGAGAACTACGAGAAGGGCAAAGGTAGAATAACCAAGTATTACAGCAGTTGGCAGCAACATTGCCGAGATTGGGTACTTTGAGGAGACATTCTCCACACCGTGAAGATGTCAGGAGTGATGCAGGATCACAAAGGGGCCATGGGACTGTTTCTCATATAGCTAACAGGCCTACTAGGCCTATCTTTGTGAGACAGGAGGCAGAGGAGGTAATAGCAGGTGAGGAGCATGAGGAGGCATTTACAGACACCTTTAGGGCAGTAACTGAAGAGTGGGAGTCATTACCACCTATGGTCAGGGAGATGATTACTTTTGACCGATTCCTCACACAAAGGAAAGAACATTACCGAGGTCGACAGAATGGGAGACCAAGACCCCAGAACAATGATTTGAAGCATGCTATGAGCAGGCTCACACTAGCGACGTTTGACGGTAGTGGTAAGGTGACAGCACAAGCCTGGGTTAGTAAGCTGGATACATTTCTCACATTGCGACCGATGGGTGAGGAAGATGCTATCAGATATGCGACACTACATCTTGAGGGAGTAGCTCACGATTGGTGGCACCACGGGATGGTGACACTTCATCATGATTGGATTACATCTTATTAAGAGTTTGTGGATAGGCTGGTAGAGCGTTTTGACAGGAGAGATCCAGAGTCCTATTTTCGAGAGTTGGCACAATTACGCCAAAGTGGCAGTCTAGAGTCTTATATTGGTGACTTCCAGAAGTTATCAGTTATGGTTCCTGACATTTCAGAGAGGCAACTTGTGGTACTCTTCATGGAGGGATTGACAGAACCATTGAGAGGTTGGATCAAAGGCTTTGATCCTCCTTCCTTACAGGAGGCTATGAAGAAGGCACGTAGCATGGAGATGGCAGCCCCATCAAGTAGATCTAACTCCAGAGGTACTTCTTCATCCAGGGACAGTAAGGGCTTCAACAGGAATAGAGAAAGACCAGGTTTCAACATAGATAAATCAGGTGTCAAGAATAATTCAAAGGCCAACCCAGCAGCACCACCATTGGACAGAGAGGCTCTTAATGATCTACACAGGAAGAAACTTTGTTTCTATTGCAAGGGTCCATATGTGCTAATCACGATTGTCCATTGAGGCCTAAGGGAAAAGCAAATCGGGTGATGTGGGCCTATTATGAGGATGAGGAATCAGAAGATTTTAAACATCACGATTGTTTTGAGGAGCCAGAGGCTGAGGCTTCAGAGCCTAGGGTCGAGGTAGAGTCAGAGCTCTAGATTCAAGAGGCACGACTATCTAGCATCCAGCACGAGGGATCATTCAGACTCCAGGGAGTTTTGGCAGGACAGAGGGTCATTACCCTTCTTGACATGGGAGCCACACATAATTTTATTGATACTAGATTTGTGGAGAAGCATGGACTCACCACAAAAGAGTTCGAGGGAATTACAGTTAAGGTAGCTGACGGTTACACCCTCAGGTGTGAGCGGATGATCAGAGAGCTCCCATTGCGCTTGAACAACTATGAGTTCAAGGCAGATTATTATGTGGTCAACATGGGAGATATAGATTTGGTTTTGGGTATGAAGTGGCTTCATTCCCTTGAAGTAGTCACTCTTAGCCTTAAGGATATGGAGATCCGTTTTGATGTAGATGGGAAGACTCACATTCTCAAAGCAATACGGGACAACAACATCAAGACTATTTCTTTACATCGGATGGAGAGGCTCATGCGACATGACATGGTAGAGTGGGCTGCCGAGTGCACATTGGCACCAATGCAGGAGGGACAGCAGAAGACTGAGTATCATCCTGACATTCAGTAGTTGAGAGTCAAGCATGATAAGGTATTTAGTGACATTCCACTAGGGAGACCCCCAGACAGGGGCATTGAGCATATTATTGAGCTTGAGGAGGGCACTAAGCCCATTATGATTACTCCTTATCGACATCCTAAGCGGTTGAAGGATGAGATCGAAAAGACAATTAAGGAGTTACTAGCTATGGGTCACATTCGGCCTAGCAAATCACCGTTTGGTTCTTCAGTTGTTCTAGTGAAGAAGAAGGATGGCACCCTACGAATGTGCATTGACTACAGAGCCCTGAATAAGAGGACCATTAAGAATAGGTATCCTATACCACGTATTGACGAGCTTATTGACGAGCTCCATGGTGCACATTACTTCACAAAGATAGACTTAAGATCAGGCTATCATCAGATCAGAGTTCGTGCGCAGGACGTGGAGAAGACAGCTTTCCGTTGCCATAGTGGACACTATGAGTTTATAGTGATGCCATTCAGGCTCACTAATGCGCCAGCAACATTTCAGTCCACCATGAATAGAGTCTTCCATTCACTGCTGAGGAGGTTTGTACTTGTTTTTTTGATGATATTCTTATATACAGTAGGACTTGGCAGGAGCATTTGGCTCATCTGGAGACTGTACTCAGCATCTTGGAGAGGGAATCCTTGTACGCCAAGGAGTCCAAATGTGATTTGGGGATGATCGAATTGTTATACTTAGGTCATATTATCAGCGCAGGGGGAGTGCGGACGGATCCTGAGAAGATCTGTGCCATCATAGACTGGCCTATTCCAGCAAACCTAACACAGCTAAGGGGATTTCTAGGTCTGTGTGGATTTTATCAAAGGTTAGTGAATGGTTATTCATGACATGCAGCTCCTATGACAGATTTGACTAAAAAGGGTGCTTTTTGTTGGACACCTGAAGCACAGGAGTGTTTCGAAAGGTTTAAGGAGTTGATGACTACGTGCCTAGTTTTGGCACTACCTGATTTTTCGAAGCCATTCGAGCTTCAGTGCGATGCTTCAAGCGAGGGCATTGGAGTGGTGCTTATGCAGAACAAGCACCCCATAGTATATGAGAGTCGTAAGCTCAGGGGACCAGAAAGACTGTACAACATATATGATAAGGAGATGCTTGCCATCATGCATGCCTTGGCAAAGTTTAGGCAATATCTAGTAGGCAGTAAATTTTGCATCAAAACGGACCACAACAGTTTGAGACATTTCTTGGGGCAGCGAGACCTCAATGATCGTCAGCAGAAGTGGGTGAGTAAAATACAGGCATATGATTTTGACATCTCTTTCATCAAGGGCACCCAGAATGTTGTGGCCGATGCTCTTTCACGTAGGCTGTATTTGAGTACCATGGTCCACATTACAGAGGATTGGTGACATATGATTGTGGCAGAGTATGCCAAGGATACATGGGCATCTAGCATAGTTGAGGGATCGACGGTTGACACCAGATATACTCTTGTGAATGACTTGATTATTTACAAGAATAGGGTTTATTTGATCCCAGGATCATCGATGAAGAACATTATCATGCGAGCTTTTCATGATATACCTACTACAAGACATCCCAGATATTTTAAGACTTACAGACAGATTAGGGAGAGATTCACATGGAAAGGCCTCAAAGCAGATGTTCTTTAGTATGTGTGTGAGTGCCCTGTTTGTCAGCAGAACAAGCAGGAGAACATGTACCCAGCAGGATTGTTGCGGCCACTTCCAATTCCTGACAGGAAGTGGGAGTGTTTATCGATGGATTTCATTACGGGCTTGCCTAAAGCCCAAGGACGAGATTGCATATTTGTAGTTGTGGATCGATTAACGAAGTATGCTCACTTCTTCCCGATTACCACTACACATACAACTACACAGGTAGCAGAGGTTTTCTTTTGAGAGGTATTTTGACTGCATGGATTACCTCGAAGCATAGTGAGCGACAGGGATAGTTGGTTCCTGAGTCACTTCTGGCAGGGGGTGTTCCGACTTTGTGGGACTGAGCTTACACCTAGCACCAGCTACCACTCGTAGACTAATGGACAGACGGAGATAGTGAACAAATGGGTGGAAGGCTACCTTAGGAACTACATTGCAGGGTAGCAAAAAGCTTGGGTCAAGTGGATTCATCTGTGCGAGTATTGCTATAACACAACTTTCCACATGACCATTCAGATGTCTCCTTTTATGGCATTGTATGGGTATGAGGCACCGAGTTTTCTAGATTTGCTACTGAGTGACAGTAGAGTGCTGAGTGCTAGAGACTTATTGCAGGAGAGTCAGGATACTATGAGGACTCTCAAGGAAGATAAGGTGCAGAATCAGCAGAAGCAATATGCAGATCAGTAGAGGATCGAGAGATCTTTTGAGGTAGGTGACATGGTCTATCTTATGCTGCAGCCTTATCGTCAGTCTACTCTTAGGAAGAGTGGGGCAGAGAAGCTTAAGCCACGTTACTACGGTCCCTTCAGGATCCTGAGACGCGTTGGAGAGATGGCTTATGAGCTAGAGCTTCCTACAGAGAGCAAGGTACACAATGTCTTTCATGTATCACGCCTCAAAAAGGCGTTAGGACACCATGTGATACCTTCTACAGTTTTACCTCCCTTAGATGATGAGGGAAAGTTGATTTTAGTACCTGAGTCCATCTTGGAATCTAGAGAGAGACAGTTGCGTCAAAGGACTATCAGGGAATATTTGGTAAAGTGGAAAGATTTGCCAGTTGAGGATGCGACATGGGAAAGCGAAGATATTCTACAGCATCCAGAGTTGAGATTGCTTGAGGACAAGCAATTTCAGGAGGGGCGGACTGTCATGTCCCCTTCTAGTTGACATCTTTTCGAGCGAATGATTGGCCTATTATGTGACCCTCGTAGGCTGATGGGATGGATAAAGGGTCTTGATGGAGATGGGGTCGGTTTTCATTCGGGCTCTTTCGGACATGAATTAAAGGAGATATTAATATTTGATTGATTTAATCAAATATTAATTATTTGATCTAATTTTAATTAATTATTAATTATTGATTAATTATTAATTATTAATTATTGGGTCTAATTTTAGGATCCTAATTCTAATTTAAGAATTGGTCTAATTTTAAGACCCTAGTTCTAATTTAAGGAAGCCCCAGTCTAATTTAAGGGAATCTAATTTTAGCAAGCACACCTTTGGAGGTGTATAAGAATCTCTCATGGGAGAGAGTTTGAATTCATGATTATTTTTGATATTGATTCTTGTTAAGAAATTCTTCTGTGAAGACTGAGCCAAGGGTTCCAGGATTCCAATTGCATTGAAGAACGTCAACTCTTCATTGTGTGCGATTCAGAGGTTGTGAAAGATCAGTCGATCTATTGCCAAATTGAGAGATAACTTCAACCAGAAGTTATCATAGTATTACAGGTATTTGAGAGATAACTTCACTCAGAAGCTATCACAAGGGTTTACAGGTATTTTCATTATTTTTGGGTTTTGATTCAAGAATTATCCAGATATAGATCTTTTGTATTAGCCCATAATTCTACAGATCAAGATCAAGCATAGAGGTTGTGCTATATCAGCGATTGTACGAATTCCGTATAGATCCGTGAAAATTCGTACGCATCAACAGAAAGCTCAGGTACCGACATCGGCGAACAGATACTTACAGAGACCGGCATCGGTCGACATACAGCCAACATCGGCGAGATAACGACTACAGATCAATCGATGACGGTAGTATAACCGATGTCGGCGACTGTGTTTTTTACACAGCAGGCCGAGACGAACTAGATTCAGAATTCTTTCCCAGTTTACGGAATATTCAGGCTATTCAGGCCGTACTTTTCAATATTCTTTTTATACTTGACAGAAGATCTCTATTGTAAGCTTATGAGCAAATAAATAAGAGTTTATACTGTGAATTATTTATCTATTTGAAGATATTTTGCAAAAATTTAGATAAGTAATTCAGAGCTTTGTTTTGATATTCGAAGGGATATTACACATATGATCCCCATTTAGTCCTGGTTTTTACCCTTTTAAATTCTGGCTAAGTATGGGGACCATTACAAACTACCTAAAAATCCAACTTTGTACCTCCATATCTTTTTCTTCATTCAAGTGCAAGTTCTAAAATTTGGACCATATGATATCCTAACATATGAGAATCCAACCATGTGTCAATATAATCCTATAACCCTCACATATGTGATATATACTGACATTAAAATGCCTCCTCATATTTATCTGTTCACAGAGCCAACTATGTCAAGCATTGCCTAAAAGGCCAACTTTACACATGCATATCTTTTGACGTGCTTTGGTGCATGATCTAAAATTTAAAATAAATCAACTAAGTTCAAAACTAAATAAACCCATATGATAATATTGTTCTTAAATATACACATGTGAAATATATGCCATCACCAAACTACTTTTTTGCCTCATGCAAATTTGGCTAAGTATGGGAAAATAATGTCAAACTGCTTGAGAGCTCAACTTTGAAATTGCATATATTTTATCATGCTTAGATACATGAACAAATATTTATCACATAATAACTAATAAAAATAATAATAAAATTCATGTGACCATTTCCTCCTAAAACCTTCATATGTGCAAATGCTGACATCATCAACATGCTTACTCAGCACTATTTGAACATAGAAAATACTATCAAAATGCCTAAGAGCCCAAATTTTCACCCACATATCTTTAAATATGCTTAGGTGCATGATATGAGATTTATTTAAATAACTGTGGAATAATTTGATCACAACCATATGACCAAATCCCCTTAATTCATCCACATGTGGTAATGGTGATATCAACAAATTACCTACTCAAATTTTCTACCATTAGACTCAAAATGTCTAGATGAAAACAATGATAAACTAGATGAAATACACTTATAAACACAAGAATTAAAATCTTATAAAACTTATTATAGGACCCATATCACATGATCAATATTCCATACTCATCCCTAAACATCTTTAACCATGCCAAAACTAAAGATCAACCAATCAACTTCAAGCATACTAGGACAAACACATTGCACACTTTGTCATTATCACTTAAACTATCAAAGAACTTCATCCACTCAATAAAAAACCTACATGACATCACCATGACATCATGAACAACTCTTTAACAATCTCCCATTTGTCATTGATGTCAACACACATCATATAGTTCACCTTCCTTCTCTCTCTTCAAACACTCTCACAATAGGAACTTTCTCCCCCTTTGACATAATGACAAAGTGAGCACTAAATAATCTTGAGGACCTAAAAAGACCATAAAGTATGAGAATAACATATTATAAAGATAGTACAAACTCCCCCTTACTTTTAGCCTACCTCTTTGTGCCTTGACAACTTCCTCTTGCTCCATGCCAACACTCTCTTCAACAAAGCATTGTAACCAATGAAGAAAGAATAGACAAAACACTAAAACTAAGATAACTCACCAAGAAACATCTGATAAGGAATCCCCCTAAAAACTATGATCCATTTCACCTCTTTAGCATCTTTAGATCTCAATACACCATGAAGAACCACCATACAAGCTTACTAGCCTTCTCTCTCAAAACACTTCCATGACAACCAATATAACTTCATGCCACTCACCAAACAAGACACATGATCTCAATAAAACTAATAACTCTCTGAAAAATACTCATACTTTGATATTTTGGATAAACTAATCAAAAATCACTCTTCTTCTTTCTAGGCCTGTGTAGACTCCTTATAGCCCTACCTAGAACTTGCAGAGCCCACAAATTTTAGTAGACACATATTCAAGACCTAAAACTTCATATCTGGATCACTCTCATATGACCCTTTAAGACCACAAATTTTCATCACCTATAACATCATCTCAATATATTTCCTTCACAAACTAGTTTACCAATTAGGCCTCCATCTTGGCAAAAACATGAATAATTTGAAAAACATTAACCTTAAAATCTATTGAAGATTGATTTTTCAACCCATTTGGCCCATACAAATTATTAATAATCCATAGATCTCAAATCATAAGGTATACCATTTTTATAGAAAAGCCCAAAACCCTAAAATCTCAAAATAAATAGAGACAACAAACCTCTTTCTAGTCAACATCCACCTCTGAAACATATTGTACACCTAAAGACAGCCATTACATACTTCTAGACCAAAATTTTAGAATCCACATCTTTGGTAAGCCATACATCCTATAACCCATTTTAGGACCTAAATAATCTTACACATAAACTGGGAAACCTGATGAGAGCAAACAAAAATCTCCAATTTTACTTCAACATACCTTCAGAACACAAAACCACCTAGAGCATGCTAGAATAAGGTCAACAGACCTTTCTATGCAAAAATATCATCTTAAAAATCATAAATCCTCTTATGCCACTTGAAAACCTTCAATCTAACCCAGCAGACTGACCATATATAGCTATGACATCACTTTGACAACACCACATCTCTTCTATTTAGACATACTGGCTCCAATTGAAAACACTTATCTCTAGCCTTTTAGGACCATCTGAATAACACCAAAATGATAATTTATTCTCCACTTAAAAGGAGTTTCTTAAGAAGCATAGATAGAGACATCCTTTGTATCACAATGCTCTAAAACAAAGTTAAGCTCGTAGTGGCCCACATCTCCTCAGTAACCACTAGAATCCTCTTGTAGCTATAAGATTTCTTGATTTTGTTATTCTTCTCAATATGAACTATGACAACTTGTTCCTTTTCTAAATCACTCTCCTTCTCTTCTAATATAGAATTGAAAACACATAGAGCAACTATGGAATCTTGACATACCTTTTCATTTAAAGAATCAACCTTGTAGTCTTGAATCTTAGCACTAAGCATTGATAATTGATGTTTTTTGCATGAATTTTTCTCAATAATAACAGGATGTTCACTTGGATCCATACATTCCTTATAACTACCTTCAAAAAACACCTTGGTCTTCTCTTTGAGCTTGATCTCTTTATTCACAACATGAGCAAAAAATGAGAGCCCTTAGCACTCTTCAACTTCTAAATCATTTTCCACCATAACAAACATATTACTTGGACTTGTAGACTCATCATGACTCACTTTTGGTTTCCATGAGCTCACTTACCTTTTTCCTTGTACTCTTGGATCCTGATTGAACTTATTTAGACCTAATGGCCTTTTCTTTTAGAATCTAGAAAATATGACCTCTCTATTCATAGTTGTCGCAAACCATACTCTTTGACGGAAACATAACTCATCTTACCTTGTTCAAATAATGTTTTGAAAAATTTACCACATTATGATAGTTGAAACACCTAACCTTGATCACACCTCTTGACTCATGATTTTCATCATAGTTCCATGCAAAATCATTTCTAACAGGTCTTCTACATCATTTAGCTCTATGCCCAAAATGATTACAAGTATAGTAGTAACCATCAAAATTTTCATACCTCATGGGATTTAGCTATCTGATCTAATTTATCTTCAATCTGCCAATAACTTCAATCCCTGTCTGGTGATTTGTCTTCAAAGTATGATTGTCCTTGTTCACATTAGTCTTCATTTTATCTTGAGTTGTATTCTCTAGTTCTTCTTTGTATCCAAGACCAGTTCTATCACTTACATTATTTTGATCATTTAAAATATTGTCTAGATCACTTTAGCTCTTTTTAAATCTCACAAATGACTTCACCTTACTAGATGTCTTCTCTAAATTAGATCTCAATGACTCATTTTCAATTACATACCTTGAACATTCATTTTATTTACCTTTCAGGCTTGTAGATAGGAATTCTAATTGGCAACTGAGATGTTTGACCATATCTTCATGCTCCTTGGCATCTTCATTAATTCTTGCCTCAAATACACTACTGTACTCCTCAAAGTCTTTGAGTTTATATTTCATCTTCCTATTGACCTTCTTCTCAATATTTAGTTCTTCAAGAGCATTTGTTAATGCAGTCTCATAGTCCATCTCATCTTCTTCATCATCTGAATCACTACAAGTAGACTTTTTTTTATGTGAAAAACTACCTTCCTCAACCATGAACAGGGATTCATCTTCAATAGGACCATCATCTTCATGATCATATCTGATTCATTGACTTCACTCTTATTTGATGAGCTAAAATATTCTTCGGTGTATAGACTCTTTTTATCCTTAAAGTACTTATTCTTTATGTCAAACTTCCTAAATCCCTTTTTGCTTTTATCAGACTTGAAAGATCTCTTGCCATCATCATTATTATTATACTTATGAATGAACTTATTAACAAAATGTCCTACCTCTCCATAATTAAAACATTTGAGGGGTATTTTACCATTATACTTGCCTAAACCTATTTTCAATTTTCTTGAAATCAAAGCAAGTAGTTCATCCTCATTTATATGAAAAATGTCATCCTCCTAGGGTTTATTACCTTGTAATTTATTCTTTGGCTTCATCTTTGTCTTGAATACTGCTTCCTTTTTTGGATAACAATTGAGAATAGAGACCTTAATAAATTTTGAGATATAGTATCCTCTTCAAGGTTCTCTCCAAGACCTCTGATAATGTTCACAATCTCATCAACTTTCTGCAGAAAGGATGCCGTAGAATCTTCTTCGTTCATGTTGAGACTTTCAAATTGCCTTTTATGAGTCTACAATTTAGAAATCTTGACCTTTAAATTCCCTTCATATATTATATAAATTTTGTCCCATATATCTTTAGAAGATTTATAATAGATTACCTTAGTTTATTTAGTCTCTGAAAGACCACAAGTGATAGCATTCCTTACCTTGAAATTGTTCTCAAATAATTTCTTGTCTACAGCACTATATGGAGGAAGAGTATGAACAACATAACCATCCACAATAGATTTACATACATAAAACCCTAGGGACATTATGTATGGCCTCATCCTTACACTCTAAAAAGCATAATTAGATTCATTTAACATCAGTGCTTGCTTATTAGATAAACCTCCTTAATGACTACCTATATTGTACCTTAGACCACCTTCAAGTTGTTAAGCCTTTACTAAAGGACCTATTTTGATACCAATTATTAGAGGTACTATCACTGAGAGGGGGGATGAATAGGTGATCCTAGATATTTCAATTCCAATCCTTTCAAGATATTAAGCAATCAACATATATCAACTTGACCAAGCAACATTAACAAAAGATCTCATTCATTCAATGCATACACAAGATCAAACACATAACACATAGTTCTTATGAGAAACCCTCATGGGGAATGAAACCCACTTTCAAGCCTAAAATACGTGGACTACTATCCTATAATAAAATATAAACAAGATATTGGTCAACTCCTTTAGACCAACAAACCTTGATCTTATCCTCCTAACCAAAGGCCTTTAGTGAAACACCTATTTCACAAGGAACAATTTCTCCTAAGGAAGATCAAGACCTTTAGACCCTCATTTGAAGTGAAAACCTCCACCTTATAACTAATGTCTTAAACACCTAATTATGGATATCTATTTATCCAACCCCTACATAAATTCTCTCTCTATCTAATATAGGCCTCTCACATAAGCATGCCAAAATCTCTCTCCTTCTTCACTCAAACTGTCCTTATATGCATACTCAGACCTATTCACATATCCTAAAATTTCAAGATCAATATTTAGACATAAAAAATATGACTTAAAATTCATACACATAGTCCTCAATATATTCAGCTCATAAACTCAAAAACTAGGCACTCCACCTCTCCTTCAGTCCACAACTCTCACATGCATACCTTGCACAAGTCTTCTTTTCACATCTAAAAACCAACACATTTGGTTTCACTATATAGATAATTTATGAATTATAAAGTCCATATTATTTCATTTTCAGCCATAATACATGTCTTCACCCTTGAGGCATCTCACATGGTTCACACTTAAGCATAACCAACTTTCAAATAGGCTTAAGTCATGTTTAGGTCTTTTGGAGACCCATTCAACTCTTTGACACTTCTCTAAGAAAACTAAGAACACAAGACCAATTTAAAATGAATGGAACCATTCCACATGACTCCTTTTCAATCCTCAAATTATCACATTTTCCAAAACACTCTTTTTCTAAATCACAATTTGCTTAAACAACATTTTATGCACATAATCACCATGAACGAATACATAGTCAACTTGTAAACCTTTATTCATACTACATATGATTGATAAAACCTTCATAATGCACAAAAATTATACTCATGGAGTTTAAATCACTCCCAAATATATAATTCATCATGATACATAGAAAAAACATCAAAATGAGCTCAATTACCCTTCTCAGGTCATTTACATAACATAATTGAACACATAGTCAACTTTGGAGATCAATGCCTTTGTCTGTACATACATTCAGACCTTAAAATTTATATTTACATGTGCATATTATATTTTTATACCACTTTTATTTCACCATGAGAAAATTCATCCTGGATCAAAATATATAATCTAAAAACCACAGACTAGTTTTTCCCTTTGTTAAATTCAAATATTAATATGTAAATAGTCACAGTTAAACGTCGAACAATATGATCACATCTCATGCTCTCAAATATTTATATTGATCATGATATATCAATATTATTTGGCCTTTAATGCATAGTGCACCAATGCCCAAACAATAAACTTAATTAACCTCATCTCATGCAATCTAGAAACTTTGACTCAATGCACACTGTCGATCTCTATAGGATTGTCCTTGATTTAACAATGCTAGACAACTATCACTTTGACCTCTTAACTATAATGTAAACCATTGATATTGATTAGTATTAACACTTAATCACTATTTATCCTTGTAATAATCTTGATCTTTATCTCTTCTTGATGTTAAACTTCAAACATGTTGACCTCTTTGACTTGATGCACACCATAGATCTAGATGTATGAACACCCATGCACCATCAATCTCTGTGAATCAGCTAGGTCCTTATCATGTATAATGTAACATTTGATCAATTTTTATGATCACCTACAAGCTTTAGGATCTCCATTTGGTCCTAATCTTTTCCCTTCTAAAATTTGGCTAAGTATGGGGACCGTTAAAAACTGCCTAGAAGGCCAAATTTGCACCTCCATATCTTTTGCATTGCTCAAGTACATGTTCTAAAATTTGGACCATATGATCTCCTCACATAGGATAATCCAACCATGTGTCAATATACTCTTATAACCCTCACACATGTGAGATACAATGACATTAAAATGCCTCCTCAAATTTATTTATTCACCATAGCCAAACTATGTCAAGCATTGCATGGAAAGTGAACTTTGCACATGCATATCTTTTGATAGGCTTTGATGCATGATCTAAAATTTAGTGTAAATCAACTAGGATCAAATTTAAAAAAACTCATATGATCATCTTGTTTTGAAACATCCACATGTGTGAGATATGCCATCACCAAACTACTTACTTGGCTCTTTCTTACCTCATGCAAATTTGGCTAAGTATGGGAAAACAATGTCAAACTACCTAGGATCCCAACTTTACACTTGTGTATCTTTTTTTGAACTTAGGTGCATGACCTAAAATTTAGTGTATAAGAACTAGGGAAAATATTGAACAAAACCATGTAACCATTTCCTCCTAAAACCTTCATGCATGCTAATGCTAACATCATCAACAAGCTTACTCAACTCTATTTGAACATAGAAATTACTATCAAAATGCTTGAGATCCCAAATTTGCATGAACATATCTTAGATTTCACTTAGGTGCATGACCTGAGATTTATTGCATAGCAACTATGGACTAATTTGATAACAACCATATGACCAAGTCCCCTTGACTCATCCATATGCGGTAATGGTGATGTCAGTAAACTGCCTTCTTAGATTTCCTGCCACTAGACCCAAAATGTCTAGATGAAAATAATGATCAACTAGATGAAATACACTTATATACATAAGAATTCAAAGCATATAAAACCTCTTATAGGACCCCTACCACATGCCCAATACTCTATACTCATCCTTGAACATCTTTAACCATACCAAAACTAAAGATCAACCAAGGTGACTTCAAGCATACTAGTACAAGCACATTGCACACTTTGTCATTGTCACTTATACTATCAAAGCACTTCATCCACTCACTAGGACACCTCCATGACATCACTATGACATCATTGAAAACTTTCTAACACAAATAGTAAAATAGGAGCTTTTTAAAAAATAAAATGACATTACAACTCACATCACTAATATCTTCTTCAAATCTATTAAAATCATTATACACTGGGTTTCATCTTGTGTTTGGATATGGATACAAAAAGGTGGGAATTAAATGGAAAAAATATTTATGTCAAATATGTTAGAAAATAAAATAACATAGAAAAATATCTAAAATCACCAATAGCCTATATAGCTTTCAAAAGCATTCAAACTTTAGCTAACTATTTTGAAAATTCAAGAAAAAATATTTTTGCAATGATCAAACAATTAGGCCCACCAAATTTTTTTTGTACATTAACAACTATTGAACATTTTTGGGAGCCATTACATCATGCATTAAAAATGTTCTCTCTTAAAATCATTAATAAACACAAAGAGACCATTGATAATGACAACATTGATACAATAATTAGAAAAAACCTTGTTCTTTGCTGTCATAATTTTAACCATAGATCAAATGCATTCAAGAAATTGATGTTACAAAATGAAAAAACTATTTGGAAAAGTTTTGGATTATTTTTTTATAACAAAATTTCAAAATAGAAGGAATGGGCATTTGCATTTAATGCTTTTGATCCATGATCCACCCATATATGGACATTGCTCAAATATTGAAATCAAAAACTTTGTAGACAAGTACATATCCTATGATTCATCATTTCTTGATGATACTTTGGCTATAATACAAACACATCATCATACAATAACATAAAAAAAGAATAAAAATACTCATTTCATATTCAATTTTCCATTGCCTCCCATGCAAAAAAATATAATATTAGATCCATTAAACTAAAGCAATGACCTCTACAAAGAAAATGTTACAAGAATTTTTTCTCAACTTTAGCATAAAAAATATACCAAATTCAAAACATTCCAAATGTTTTTGTAAGATATAGATTTGTCTAAAATAGAATACATACTTTCTTTGCAATCTTGTATTTCATGACCCATCATAGTGTTAAATAGACATCCATCAGATATCTGGATAAATGCATTTACAAAAGAGGTGTCTATATTGTGGTATGATAACACAGATGCACAATTCATTCTAGATACATATATTATTGCAACATATTGTTGTCATTATATGACAAAGTTTGATCATACATTGACAAATGCATTTCACAAAGTGTGGGATGAAAGCACTCATAAAAATGACAACAAATAACATGACATAATAAGATTGGTAAATTCTCTTATACAATATCAACAAATGTTTAGTCACCAAGCTACCTACATTGTGCTTTCATTACCACTACACTGTAGTTCAAGAAAAAAAATCATAAACACATTACCACAGACAAAAAGAACATACATTTTGAAGAGTCTAAAACTATTATCACATGAGCCAGTTAATTCATAAGACATAATATGTGATTCTCCTATAGTAAAATATGTTGCAAGACCAATGCATTTAGAACATATATCATTGGCTGAATATGTGACATATTACCTAGGAAATTTTGTAAATAGAAAAAAATGAAAAAAAAAAAACATATATCATTTGACATGTTAGATACAATATGCACATGGATCCTAAAAATTATTATAGAGAAAAGATGATGTTGTTTATAACATTTCATGACAATGAAGAGACATTGGAAAAGAGGTTTTAATTTTTGGGCTGAGACATACCTTATTCATAAAACATAGATAGATGAAATTTAATGCATGCTTACTATACATTGCATAACATAATCTGGAAATATTGAAATTGCTATAGAAAATCTTGACATTGCTTCTCCTATAATGTTTTCCATTGAAGAAGATAATGACAAGAATTTAATCTATAATAGTTATGAACCATATGACATAGGCTTCGATTTGCATTGCATAATAAGTATAAAATTACTCAATAATCTGTAATCAAAACCATTTCAAACAACTAGCCAACCATTTTTAGTCAGAAAAGAAGAGTACTTAAAATTGTGAATGCAATTAAATAAAGAGCAAGAAATCATTGTCAAAGACATTACAATAAGAAAAGCACTAACACCAAATACCCCAATCTCTTTGTTTTTAAATGGAGGAGTTAGCACAAGGAAAACATTCACTGCAAAAGTAATATATCAAACTTTAGCATGGTTCTACAACAATCAACTCGAAATTGATCCTTTGAAAAATAAAGGAATAATTGTTGTGTACATAGAAAATGTTACATATAATGTAAATGGTCTAATTGCACATTCTATTTTCAATTGCCATATACATCTATAAAAAAAAAATCCATTGGATTCAAATACTTTAGATATCCTTAGCAAACATTATGAACAACTGCAGTTACTACTAATTGATAAAATATTTCTAATAGGAGCCCATATCCTTTGCAATCTAGACAAAATCTTTAGTAAATCATGCATACACCTACAAAACCATTTACAAATATTGACATTATCTTTGTCAGTGACTATTATCAAAAATAACCAATTCGATATAAAGGGGTTTTTGAACAACCAATATTACATGGAAAAATAATTCCATATAATTTTTGACTTGAAAATGGAAAGTGATTTCAACTACAACAAGTCATTCGACAAAGTAATATGCAATTCTAAACCACATCAAAACTTGTCAACAGACGACATCAAACATTGAATAATTAAATAACAAATTCTTCAGAATATGTCATTATGACCCAACATTTCCATACTTATTCCATAATAATGATGATGTTATAAATCACAATGCCAAGATGTTTGTCCTCCTCAAAGAAAATTGAATCATGTGTATGTAGAAACTGAAAAACATACACCAAAAGCATGCAATGTAAAAGATACAAAAATGAATGGCCCAAAAAAATGCCAAAATACATTGTAAATTGTAAAGGCAATGATATGTAGCCAAGGAACTAGCTACTTTACATGTAAGCAACATGACTAATAAACTTCCAAAAGTATAAACACCTATCTGACATCAATCAAAGACACACCCATTCATACTTGTGTGTTTTATGAATGCTTACATTTAAAAAAAGATATTGTTCTAATTGAAAATTCCATCATCAAAACATTTCATTATATTTTTAATGATACAATTTCAAAAAACTTGCATTATGCCAAAAAATATGCAAACAATGCAAAGGATCTCTCAATAATGAAAAAAAAAATTGAAATTTGCTGCTCTTTTTAATATTATAAGAAACAAAAAACTAAGTTTTGTGTAAAATTTGACATATTTAGAGGAGATATTGGTTTCCTTGAGAATTCCCTTTGCATAAATTTGTGAACTTGTCTATAAATGCTCACAATGTGGCTTGACTGGAACAATTATAAATGTTCTTATAGACTTTGATCAAATCCAAAAGGCGTTGCCTAGACAATTAAATGAGATAAAAATAGTTGGAATTAAAATAAAGCAAAAATTAGAATACAAAGATGCATATTTAACATGAAACATAAGACCTTAATGTGTCATGAATGCATTGTCAAAACTTTATCGAACCACACTATACAAGTAATAAAAGTTACAATTGATGAAGATGGGAAAACTAGCTTTGAAAATTTTTGGAGATTTGTCAACTAACTTTGTCCATATCAAAGACACCGAAACTGACATACATTAAGATGAATTATAACCAATCACTAAATATTTGGTCCATGCCTTTGGTGAAGCACAATTCATAAAATATTTACAAGATGAGATCATTGAAATTACTCCATCTAAAGGATTCAAACCATTAGCTATCTTTGGAAACAATTTTTTTGATGAAATGAGCTTTCCAACTTTATATTATGGTTTTAGTCATCCTAATTATGTGACACAAAATATTCCAGACCAAAAAATAACAAAATGGGAGCTTCTACACAAATAAAATTTCATTACAACTCTTATCACTAATATCTTCTTCAAATCTATTAAAATCATTATAGATTAGGTTTCATCTTGTATTTAGATATGCATATGAAAAGGTCAATTAAATGGTAAAATGCTTTATGCCAAAGATGTCAAAAATAAAAACAACATAAAAAATATTGAAATCACCAAGAACCTATATATCTTTCAAAGCCATTCGAACATCACCTAACTAATTTGAAATTTCATGAAAAAAACATTTTTGCAATGATCAGGCAATTGGGCCCACCAACATTGTTTTGTACATTAACAACTATTGAGCATTATTGGTAGCCATTACATCATGCATTAAAATAATTGTCTCCTAAAATCATTAATAAACACAAAGAGACCATTGAAGATGACAACATTGATATAATAATTATAAAAACCCTTGTTCTTTACAATCTTTATTTTAACCATAGATCTAATGGACTCAAGAAATTGATATTACAAAATGAAAAACTATTTGGAAAAGTTTTGGATTATTTTTTTATAACAAAATTTCAAAATAGAGGGAATGAGCATTTGCATTTCATTCTTTGGTTCCATGATGCATCCATATATGGACATTGATCAAATACTGAAATCAAAAACTTTGTAGACAAGTACATATCATGTGATTCATCGTTGCTTGATGATACTTTGGATAGAATGCAAACACATCATCATACAAGCACATGCAAAAAGTATAGAAATTCTCATTGCATATTTAATTCTCCATTGCCTTCAATGTAAAAAACCACAATATTGGATCCATTAGACCAAAGCTAAAACCTCTACAAAGAAAATATTACAAGAATTTTTTCTCAACTTGAGCATAATTTTTTTTACCAAAGTCACAACATTTCAAATGTTTTTATAAGATACAGATTTGTCTGAAATAGAATACATACTTTCTTTGTAATCTTGTATTTCATGATCCATAATAGTGTTAAAAAGACATCCATCATATATCTGAATAAATGCATTTACAAAAGAGGTGTCTATATTGTGGTATGCTAACATAGATGCAAAATTAATTTTAGATGCATATGTTGCTTTAAAATATTGTTGCTCCTATATGACAAATTTTTATCATACATTGACAAATGCATTTTGAAAAGTGTGAGATGAAAGCACTCATAATAATGACAACAAACTACACCGCATAAGAAGATTGGGAAATACTCTTCTACAACATCTACAAATGTCTAGTCACCAAACTACCCACATTGTGCTTACATTACCACTACACTATAGTTTAAGACAAATGTTTTTCATAAACACATCCTGACAGACA
Organism: Torreya grandis; assembly: GCA_037957365.1. Classification (NCBI taxonomy): domain Eukaryota; kingdom Viridiplantae; phylum Streptophyta; class Pinopsida; order Cupressales; family Taxaceae; genus Torreya; species Torreya grandis. The sequence goes on along the minus strand of JARHVA010000974.1, from coordinate 1,716,797 downwards.
AAAAGAACATACATTTTGAAGTGTCCATAACTATTAGCACAAGAACTAGATATTTTAGAAGACATAATATGTGTTTATCATATAGAAAAATATGTTTCAAGACCAATGCATTTAAAACACATATCTTTGGATGAATATGAGTCATACTACCTGGGAAAATTTGTAAATAGAAAAAAATGAAAAAAAACACATATCATTCGACATGTTAGATACAATCTGCACATGGATCCTAAAAATTATTATAGATAAAAAAGATGTTGTTTATACCATTGCATGATAAGGAAGAGACATTGAAAAAGTATTTCAATATGTGGGTTGAGATGTACCTTATTCATAAAACATAGATAGATGAAATTGAAGCCATGTTTATTACACATCACATAGCTTTATTACACATCACATAACAAAATGGGACAATAGTGATGCTACTGCAAAAAATCTTGACATTAATTATTCCATAATGTTTGCCATTGACCAAGACAATGACAAGAATCCAATCTATAGTAGCTATGAACCATATGACATAGGATTCAATTTGTATTGCATAAGAGGTATCAAATTACTCAAGAACCAACAATCAAAACCATTTCAAACAACTAGCCAATCATTTCTAGTTAGCAAAGAAGAGTACTTAAAATTTTGAATGTAATTGAATAAAGAGCGGCAACTCATTGTCAAATACATTTCAATAAAAAAACCACTGGTACCAAATACCCCAATCTATTTATTTTTAATAGGAGGATTTAACACAAGGAAAACATTCACTACAAAATTAATATATCAAACTGTAGCATGGTTATACAACAAGCAACTCGAAAGTGATCCTTTAAAAATAAAAGGAATAATTGTTGCTTACATTGGAAAATTTACATACAATATAAATGGTCTAACTGCATGTTTTGTTTTTCAATTACCATATACATCTACACAAATATTTCCATTGGATTCAAATACTTTGGATATCCTAAGCAAACATTATGAACAATTTTGGTTACTATTAATTGATGAAATATCTCTACTATGGAGTTGTATCATTTATAATATAGACAAAAGACTTTGGAAAATCATGCAGACACCTAAAAAACCATTTTAAAATATTGACATTATCTTTGTCATTGACTTTTATCAAATAAAACCTTTTCAAGATAAATGGGGTTTTGAACAACCAATCTTGCAAGGATAAATAATTCCATACAATTTTTGGCTTGACAACACAAAGTGATTTCAACTACAACAAGTCATTCGATAAAACAACATGCAATTCATTTCAATTATTAATCAAATTATAACTTGTCAATAGACTACATCAAACATTGAATACTTAAATATAAAAAATGCCATATACCTTGTAAGTAACATGGAATTCATTTCAACTCTAAACCAAATCAAAATTTGTCAATAGACTACATTAGACATTGAATACTTAAATATCAAATGCCATAGACCTTATCCTTATGACCCAACATTTCCATACTTATTCCACAAGAATTATGATTTTAAAAATCACAATGTCAAGATGCTCTCCCTCTTTAGAGAAAAACAAATCATACATATGCAAAAACTGAAAAATCATACACCAAAAGCATGTAATGTAAGAGCTACAGAAAAGAATGGCCCAAGTAAATGCCAAAATTCATTTCAATTTGTAAAGGGAATGATACATATCCAGATAATTAGCTACTTTACATGCAATCAACATGACCAATAAACTTCCAAAACTATAAACACATATAGGACATCAATCAAAGACACACCCATTCATGCTTATGTACTTTGTGAATGCTTACATTTTAAAAAAGATACTGTTCTGATTGACAATGCCATCGTAAAAAAATTTCATTCTATTTTTACTGATACTAAGTCAAAAACACTTGCATTATGCCAAAAAATATGCAATTAGTGCAAAGGATCTCTCACAATGAAAAAATTCTGAAATTTGTTGCTCTTTTTAATATTATAAGAAACAAAAAATTAAGTGTTGTGTAAAATTTGACATCTTTAGAGAATAAATTGGTTGCCTTGAGAATGCCCTTTGTATAAATACGTGAACTTGGCTATAAATGCTCAGAATGTGGCCTCACTAGAACAATTATAAATGTTCTTATAGACTTTGATCAAATCTAAAAGGTGTCACCTAGACAATTGAATGATATTGAAATAATTACAATTAAAATAAAGCACAAATTAGAATACAAAGATGCATATTTAACATGAAACATAAGATCTGCATGTGTCATGAATTCATTAGCAAAACTTTGTCGAACCACACTATACAAGCAATAAAAAGTTACAATTGATGAAGATCGGAAAACTAGCTTTGAAAAAAAAATTAGGAAGTCCATTAACTGACTTTGTCCATATCAAAGATGAAAAAATTAACACTCATTAAGATGAATTAGAGCCAATCATTGAATATTTGGTCCATGGCTTTGGTGAAACACAATTCATACAATATTTACAAGATGAGATCATTTAAATTTCTCCATCTAAAGGATTCAAACTAATAAGTATTATTGGAGACAAGTTTTTTGAGGAAATGAGCGTTCCAAATCTATATTATGGTTTTAGTCATTCTAATGATCTGATAGAAAATGTCATACCAAAATATAGTAAAGTGGAAACTTCTAAAAAGAGGAAATGACATTACAACTCACATCACTAATATCTTATTCAAAGCTATTAAAATCATTATACATAAGGTTTCATCTTGTGCTTAGATATGCAAACGAAAAGGTGAATTAAATGGAAAAATGTTTTATGCCAAAGATGTTAGAATAAAAAAAAAACATAGAAAAAATCTTGAAATCACCAACAACTGATAGATTTTTAAAAAGTATTCGAACTTCACCTAATATTTTTAAAATTTAATAAAAAATATTATTTCAATGATCAGGCAATTTGGCCCACCAACAACTTTTTGTACATTAACAATTGTTGAGCATTGTTGGGAACCATTATGTCATACATTAAAATAGTTGTCTCTTAAAAGCATTAATAAACACAAAGAGACCATTGAATATGACAACATTGATACAATGATTATAAAATCCCCTATTCTTTGTGGTCATTTTTTAAACCATATATCCAATGCATTCAAGAAATTGATTTTACAAAATGAAAAACTATTAGGAAAAGTTTTGGATTATTTTTTTGTAACATATTTTCAAAATATAGGGTATGAGCATTTTCATTTCATTCTTTGGGTCCATGATGCACCCATATATGGACATTGCTCAAATATTGAAATAAAAAAATTTGTAGACATTTACATATCATGTGATTCATCATTACTTGATGATACTTTGGCTAGAATGCAAAAACATCATCATACAAGCACATGCAAAAAGTATAGAAATTATCATTGCATATTCAATTTTCTATTGCCTCTAATGCAAAAAAACATAATATTAGAGCCATTAGACCAAATCTATGACCTCTACAAAGAAAATATTACAATAATTTTGTCTCAACTTGAGCATAAAAAAATACCAAAGTCACAACATTCCAATTTTTTTTACAAGATACAAATTTGTCTGAAATAGAATACATACTTTCTTTGTGATCTTGTATTTCACAATCTATCATAGTGTTAAAAATTCATCCATCGTATATCTGGATAAATGCATTCGCAAAATAGGTGTCTAGATTATCGTATGCTAACATAGATGCACAATTCATTCTAGATGCATATGCTAAAGCAACATATTATTGATCCTATATGACAAAGTTTTATTGTACATTGACAAATGCATTTCAAAAAGTGTGAGATGAAAGTTCTCATAATAATGACAACAAACCACATGGCATAAGAAGATTGGGAAATACTCTTCTACAACATCAAAAAATGTCTAGTCACCAAGATGCCCACATTGTGATTTCACTGCCACTACACTATAGTTCAAGAAAAATAGTTTTCATAAACATGTCCCCATAGACAAAAAGAACATACATATTGAAGATTCCAAAACTATTAGCACAGAAGCCAGATAGTTCAGAAGACATAATATTTGCATCTCATATAAAAAACATGTTGCAGACTAATGCATTTAGAACACATATCTTTTGATGATTATGTGGCATATTACCTGGGAAAATTTATAAATAGTTAAAAATGAAAAAAGTCATATACAATTCAACATGTTAAATAAAATATACACATGGATCCTAAAAATTATTATAGAGAAAAAATGATGTTATTTATACCATTTTGTGACAAGGAAGAGACATTGAAAAAAATGTTTAAATATGTGGGCTGAGACATACCTTATTCATAAAACATAGATAGATGAAATTGAATCCATGTTTACTACACATCACATAGCAAAATGGGGCAATATTGACACTGCTATAGAAAATCTTGACATTGATTCTACCACAATGTTTTCCATTGACAAAAACAATGAAAGGAATCCAATCTATAATAGCTATGAACCATATGACATAGGATTTGATTTGCTTGCATAAGAGGTATCAAATTACTCAAGAATCAAAAATCAAAACCATTTCAAACAACTAGCTAACCATTTCTAGTCAGCAAAGATGAGTACTTAAAATTTTGAATGTAATTGAATAAAGAGAGACAATTCATTATCTAAGACATTACAATAAAAATTGCACTAGTACCAAATACCCTAATCTATTTGTTTTTAATAGGAAGAATTGACATAGGGAAAACATTCACTAAAAAATTAATACTTTAGCTTGGCTATATAACAAGGAACTGGAAAACAATCCTTTGAAAATAAAAAGAATAATTGATGCATACACTAAAAAAGCTACATATAATGCAAATGGTCTAACTGCACATTCTATTTTTAAATTACCATATACATCTACACAAATGTTGCCATTGGATTCAAATACTTTGGATATCCTAAGCAAAATTTATGAACAACTATGGTTACTACTAATTGATGAAATATCTCTAATAGGAAGTCATATCCTTTGCAATATAGATAAAAGACTTCGACAAATCATGCATACACCTACAAAACCATTTGTAAATATTGACATTATCTTTGTTGATGACTTTTATCAAACAAAATCTATTTGAGATAAATGGGTTTTTGAACAACCAATCTTGCATGGAGAAATAATTACATATAATTTGTGGCTTGATAATGTAAAGTGCTTTCAAATACAATAAGTCATTTGATAAAGCAACATGCAATTCATTTTCTTTCTAAACTAGATCGAAACTTGTCAACATACTACATCAGACTTTGAATGCTTAAATAGCTTATTCCATAGACCTTATCCTTATGATGCAAAATGTCCATACTTATTTCAAAAGAATGATGATGTTAAAAATCACAACTGTCAAGATATTTTCCCTTCTTAGGGAAAAATGAATCATACATATGAAAAAACTGATAAAACATACACCAAAATCATGTAATGTAAGAGCTATATAAAATAATGACCCAAATAAATGCCAAAAATCATTGTGATTTGTAAAGGTAATGATACATATTCAAATAACTAGCTACTTTACGTGTAAGCAACATGACCAACAAACTTCTAAAAGTATAAACACCTATCTGTCATCAATCAAAGACACACCCATTTATGCATGTGTGCTTTGTGAATTCTTACATTTTAAAAAAAATATTGTTCTAATTGACAATACCATCATGAAAACATTTCATTCTATTTTTACTGATATAATGTCAAAAATACTTGCATTAGGCCAAAAAAAATGCAAACAATGCAAATGATCTCTCAACAATGAAAATATCTGAATTTTGTTGCTCCTTTTAATATTAGAAGAAATAAAAACTAAGTGTTGTGCAAAATTTGACATATTTAGAGGAGAGATTGGTTGCCTTGAGAATTCCTTTTGTATAAAAATGTGAACTTGGCTATAAACGCTCACAATATGGCCTTACTAGAATAATTATAAATGTTCCTATAAACTTTGATCTAATCTAAAATGTGTTGCCTAGACAATTGAATGATATCAAAATAATTACAATTAAAATAAAGCACAAATTGGAATATAAAGATTCATATTTAAAATGAAACATAAAACCTACATGTGTCATGAATGCATTGACAAAACTTTGTCGAACCCCACTATATAAGTAATAAAAATTTATAATTGATGAAGATTTGAAAACTAGCTTGGAAAAAAATTGAAAAGTCATCGACTTTGTCCATATCAAAGATGTTGAAACTGACACACATGAAGATGAACTACAACCAATCACTGAATCTTTGGTCCATGCATTTAGTGAAGCATAATTCATACAAGATTTACAATATTAGATCATTAAAATTACTTCATATAAAGGATTCAAACCATTAGGTATCTTTGGAGCTAATTTTTCTGAGGAAATGAGCTTCCAACTCTATACTATGGTTTTAGTCATCGTAATGATGTGACATAGAAAATGTCATACCAAAAGATAGTAAAATGGGAGCTTCTGCATAAATGAAATGACATCGCAACTCAAATCACTAATATCTTCTTCAAACCTATTAAAACCATTATACTTCAGGTTTCATCTTGTGCTTGGATATGCATATGAAAAGGTGAATTAAATGGCAAAAATCTTTATGCCAAAGATGTTAGAAGCAAAAACAACATAGAAAAAATCCCAAAATTAGTAACATCCTATAGAGCTTACAAAAGCATTTGAACTTCACCTTACTATTTTGAAAATTCAAGAAAAAATATTTTTGTGATGATCAGGAAATTGGGCTTGCCAACATTTTTTGTACAATAACAATTGTTGAGCATTGTTGGGAGCCATTACGTCATGCATTAAAATAATTGTCTCCTAAAAGCATTAATAAACACAAATAGACCATTGACTATGACAACATTGATACAATGATTTGAAAAATTATTATTCTTTGCAGACATTATTTTAACCATAGATCCCATGCATTCAATAAACTGATGTTACAAAATGAACAATTATTTGAAAAAGTTTTGGATTATTTTTTTGTAAAAGAATTTCAAAATAGAGAGAATGAGCATTTTCATTTCATGCTTTGGGTCCATGATGCACCCATATATGGACATTACTCAAATACCAAAATCAAAAACTTTGTAGACAAGTACATATCATGTGATTCATCGTTGCTTGATGATAATTTAGCTAGAATGCAAACACATCATCATATAAGCACATGCAAAAAGTTAAAAAATTCTCATTGTAGATTCAATTTTCTATTGCCTCCAATATAAAAAACCACAATATTAGAGCCATTAGACTAAAGCAATGACCTCTACAAAGAAAATATTACAAGAATTTTTTCTCAACTTGAGCATAAAAAATATACCAAAGTTACAACATTCCAAATATTTTTTCAAGATACAGATTTGCCTAAAACAAAATGCGTACTTTCTTTGTGATCTTATATTTCACGACCCATTATATTGTTAAAAAGACATCCATCAAATATGTGGATAAATACATTTGTAAAAGAGGTGTCTAGATTGTGGTATGCTAACACAAAAGTATAATTCATTCTAGATGCATATGTTAATGCAACATATTGTTGCTCCTATATGACAAAGTTTGATTGTATATTGACAAATGAATTTCAAGAAGTGTAGGATGAAAGCACTCATAACAATGACAACAAACTACATGGCATAATAAGATTGGGAAATTCTCTTCTACAACATCAACAAATGTCTAGTCACCAAGCTACCCACATTGTGATTTCATTGCCACTACACTATAGTTTTAAATAATAGTTTTCATAAACACACCACCACAGACAAAAAGAACATACTTTTTGAAGAGTCTAAAACTATTAGCACAGGAGACAGATAGTTCAAAAGGCATAAAATGTGCTTCTCATATTAAAAAATATGTTGCAAGACCAGTGCATTTAGAACACATATCTTTGGCTGAATATGTGGCATATTACTTGAGAAAATTTGTAAATAGAAAAAAATGAAAAAAGTCACGTATCATTCGACATGTTAAATACAATATACACATGGATCCTAAAATTTATTATAGAGAAAAAATGATGTTGTTTATACCATTTTGTGACAACAAAGAGACATTAAAAAAAGGTTCCAATATGTGGGTTGAGATGTACCTTATTCATAAAACATGGATAGATGAAATTAAAGCCATGTTGACTGCACATCGCATAGCAAAATGGGGAAATATTGACATAGCTATAGAAAAACTTGACATTGCTTCTGCCATAATGTTTGTCATTGACAAAGACACTAAAAAAAATCCAATCTATAATAGCTATGAACCATATGACATAGGATTTGTTTTTCATTACATAAGAGGTATCAAATTAGTTAAGAATCAACAATCAAAACTATTTTAAATAACCTACGAACCATTTATAGTCATCAAAGAAGAGTAATTAAAATTGCAAATGCAAATGCAATTGAATAAAGAGTAGCAACTCATTGTTAAAAACATTATACTAAGAAAAAAACTAGCACCAAATACCCCAATCTATTTTTTTTTAACTAAAGGAGCTGGCACAAGGAAAACATTCAGTGCAAAATTAATATATCAAACTTTAGCATGGTTTTATAGTAAGTATTTTGAAATTGATCCTTTGAAAATAAAAGGAATAATTGTTGCATACACTAGAAAAGCTACATACAATGCAAATGGTCTAACTACACATTCTATTTTTCAATTGCCATATACATCTACACAAATGTTACCATTGAATTCAAATACTTTGGATATCCTAAGAAGATGATATGAAGAATTGCAATTACTACTACTTGATGAAATATCTCTATTAGGAAGTTGTATCCTTTGCAATGTAGACAAAAGACTTCAATAAATCATGCATACACCTACAAAACTATTTTCAAATATTGACATTAACTTTATTGGTGACTTTTATCGAACAAAACCTATTTGAGATAAATGGGTTTCTGAACAACCAATATTTCATAGAGAAACAATTCCATACAATTTTTAGCTTAACAATATAAAGTTCTTTCAACTACAATAAGTCGTTTAAAAAATCAACATGCAATTCATTTCCATTCTAAACCGGATCAAAATTTGTCAATAGACTACATCAAAAATTGAATATGTAAATAGCATATGCCATAGACCTTGTCGTTATGACCAAACATTTCCATACTTATTTCACAATAATGATGATGTTAAAAATCACAATGCCAAAATTTTTGCCCTTCTCAGAAAAGAAACATATGCATTGAATGCTATTGAAAAAAAAGAATTTTGTTGATGAAATTATTATCAATAATGATAAGCATTAATTCCCTGACATAGTAATCTTCAAATGAAACATATTAGTTGAATTTATTGGTGGAAACTTTGACATACAAAATGGATTAGTAAATGGTGTTGATGAGATTTTCAAACACTATATGTGTGGAGAACTATAAATAATGTGGATACAATTTAGTAACACTAAATTTGGAGTAGTTCATCACAAAAAAATGTAAAGCTTCTATAATGACCAAATCTCTTAAAATTGGACCCCCATAACAAAAATGTTGAGAAAAAATTACGTCAAGAAACCAATAATTACCATATGTGTACATGGATAATACATAGATCAAAAGGACTTACAATGAATGCACTAGCTTTTGATTCTACTAGTGTAAAGCATCATGGCCTCGTCTACATTGCACTTTCATGAGTGCAAACATTAAATCATTATATGTTCTCAATAAATTTGAAGCTGAGAACTTTCTCATATCTTATAAATTCAATAGTGAAATGCAAAGACTACAGACCTCTACACAATGGCTACTACTTTTCAAAATTGCTATCAAACCACATAATATGTTTACAATTTTCTCATTTAATACATAAAGTTTATAATTATATTTAGAAAGTATAATCCATGACTATGATTTTACTCATGCAAACATTTTATGCTTTCAAGAAACAAGAACTATGCAAACACCAAATAAATTGATTCTGACACAAAATTTTCATTGTTATTCCTCAATGAAACTCCATGGAATAATGTCTTGTTTTATAAAAAACATTATCATAAAAACACCAAAGAATTTTCCACATCAAACATGGAGACTATAACACATGATATACTTTATTTAGGCATATCAATACAAATAATTAATATATATTTAGTTTCACATGATCCAATTATTGATATATTGAAATTTATAAAAATAACATCTACTTTAACACCCAATACCAAGGTCATATTTGTTGGAGATTCAATATGACATACGAAAGCAAACAATGTCACAAAAACAACTTCTAGACACAATGCATAAACATAATTTCTCTTTAATATCAAATATACTAACAACATGTGGAGAGACTCTAATATACCACTTTTAGACAAACATAGATATCAATAGCATTTTGATGCCTATTGGACTAATCATCATGCAAGTTGTCTTCAATTAACTACCTAGCAATGAAAGAAAAATTACAATAACAATTAGTTTGTATAAATACATAACTATTTTTACACCTTATACCATGGCATTACCATAAAATAAATGGATTCACATAATGCAATTTGGGCATGGCAATAATCAATAGTAAATACAAATAAATAAATAAATAAAAATCCAGACATAACGGTAATTTATAGAATTTATCTCATGCATTATTTTTTAGCCTTACCTTTTGCAATCAACAAATGTTTATGGATTACCAAAATTGTTGTAGAAAGCAAAATATGGATCCAGGAAAATGCAATAATCAACAAAAAAGAATGATAGAACAAAAGATGCCAAAACGGTAATGTTTTATTTCTAGTTATCACAAGTCACTACTTTTTTTCAAACTCACAATTCTTCTTTTTTATTTTTGCCTTCTTAAGAATGTCAAAATACAAGACGTTCATGCCATTGTCACAATGCAAAAAAAAAATTGAATATGGAGTTAGAAAAACATAACAATCAAGAAGCATAAATAGAACAAGAAGCAGTACCAAAACAATAATTTATTATTTTTTGCATTTCCTCTAGAAAATTTCAATGCACAAAAATACCATTTTATTTTTATTATGAAACTTACAATTTGTTTTAACTTTTAAACCAAAAGAAAAGTCATTATGTTTTACTACAAAATATTTGTATTTAAACTTTGCATTTGAAAATCATTATTGCAGCCTTGCAAACAGAAAACTAAATATAAAATATTTGTACTTTTACATTGTATTTTCTAATGTATAGTTTTATATTTGATTTTAATTTTATAATTCAACAAAAAAGGATTATATCTTATCATAAAATATTTGTATTCAAATCTTGCATTTGATAACCATCATTTCAGTATAAACATAGAACAACATGCCCCATTTTCAATTATGGATCCAACCAAATGCAATAATCAACAAACACAAACAATAGAACAAAAGCCCCCAAAATGGTAGTGTTTTATTTCTAGTTATCACTACAAGTTACTACTTTTTTCAAACTCACAATTTTTTGGCTTTTTTCCTTCTTAACAATGTCAAAATACAATATGTTGATGCCATTGTCACAATTCAAACAAAAAATTGAATATGGAGCTAGAAAAATAGAAAAATCAATAAATGAAAAATAAAATAAGCAACACCAAAATGGTATTTTTTTGTTTTTCACATTTTCTCTAAAAAATTAGAATGAACAAAAATACTACTTTTTTTAATTATGCAACCTACAATTTTCTTTAGCTTTTAAATTAAAAAAAAAATCATTGTGTTTTAATATAAAATATTTGTATTCAAAGTTTGCATTTAAAAACCATTTTTCCAACCTTGCAAATAGAAAAATAAATCTAAAATATTTGTACTTTTACATTGTATTTTTCATTGTATGGTTTGTTATTTGTTTTTACTTTTACAATTCAAAAAAATTATTATATCTTATCATAAAATATTTCTACTTAAATATTTCATTTGATAACCATCATTGCAGCATAAACATTGGACAACATGCCCTAGTTTTAATTATTGATGTTTCAATCAAAACACTGACAATGTTTTTGAAGGGGATGTGTTAGTTGTTTATGGTCTTATCTTCATAAAGAATCCAAAATTTCCATCAAATACATAAATAGTGCATGTTGATCTCATTGACAAATCTAGTCAATTAACAATAATTGTGAACATAAAAAACAATTAAATTGAAAAATTCTTGTCATATTTCTCACTTGGCAACAACATTCAGATCACAAACTTCACTATAAAAAATAGAAACCAATATGAAAGAGGCAATGCTAATTTTTTTCTTATATTAAATACAAACACCACTATAGAAAACATTGAAACAATATGCAAAGATCATAGGCTTACTCAAAATGCCACTATACATAATCTTGTGCAATCAAAAAACACATATGCAGTGGTTTAATTAAATGGCATCATAATTGGTTATCAAAAATGATACAACCAATATGAACTGTGGTTCAAAGATGGTAAAATTAAGCAAGACATGGTAATAATAACTACTCACACTAAAAAAATCTCATTTATTTTTATTTATCATTTGTAACATCATTTTCTTTATCTAAACATATACATATGCATATTTCTATCCAAATCATTCACATTTAACAATTATTTTCAAATTATAATAAATGACAATTAAAAACACTTACATCCTAGTCTGCAACAAATATTTTTATCGACAAATAAACCAATAAAGTTATTCAAAAACATTATCAGGAATGGAATTAAAGGCATTCCATTGCTTCATGTAAGCCAATCCACTTTTCTGGATTTTTTAAATGACAAATATACAAAAGCTCATCTATAAAACTTGTCAAAAGCAAATATTGAGGCAAGCATATATCTAAGATTCATTATTTTATTCACAAAATCAATTATGATTAGATAATTTTTACAATGTCAATAACTTCACAACATGACAAACAACAACTTCAATTTGTAGGTGACAGGTGTTTTAAAACCAAAAAATATTCATGCATCACCTTTCCAACCATTCTACAATGATTGTGGGCAAGTGTTCTTCACTAACAAGCCTTCAACAAAAGATTTAGCACATTGCACAAATTGTCAAAAAGATCAAATTTACACATAATAGCATTCTTTACAATGCATTCTACAAACAGAAAATGGACAAATTGAATGCAGTTTGAATAAAAAATAGTTGAAATAAAACCTCCTAGAATTAACTAAAATCTCCTTTGACGAATATAAGCAAGACATTTCGTGATCACTTTTCTGCTATGGTGCTTCTAACTACATGGAAATTTCACACTTACCATGAACAATATCATAATATCTATTACCAAGTAGTATATGCTTCTTCAAAATACTTATCATCCCTAGTTCCACCTTCAATAGTTTTCCCTATTACAAAGAGTCAATGTAATAGCTAGCATATGACAAATTTATTAGTCAAATCAATTGCAATACTAAATTAGATGAATAAACTGACAATATTACCTTAACTTCTAAATTCATGATCATATACTTGCATTAAATTTTAGTTTTCTCCCGCTTAACTATAGATGCAAAAAGAAACTAATGGTTTGCTCCATTTTCCATTTTCCTACAAGTTGCTAACTGCTTGGATATAAACAACCTTCTAGAGCTAACATGTCAAACTGAAACAAACATGATTCTGGGCAAAATCTTAAATGATATCTACAAGGACAATACTTATAAAAAAAAATTTGCATAGGAGTTTGTTTTATGTCTAGAATTTTATAATGACTTGTTGGAATTTAATAACTTGAAAATCTCACCTACTACTAGTAGTCACATCATCTACTAAACTAAACTTGTATTAAATTCAGCTATTTTACTCTTTAAATGATAATTGACAATGTTTCAACAAAATCCAATATCATACATTTAAATTGCATTTTTTTAAAAAGATATAACTCGAACACAATCTAAATCTATTAGTTGTAAAATTGTGCTAACATGTTTTCTTTCCAAGTAAATGTCATTTATTAATATCTTAATTTTCTATTATAGCTAATGTGCATGTTTTTATTGCTCGCAAATGGTATTGATTTATGTTCATAGCTTGAGGTATTGATATGAGTGTTGTTTCATATCACATCATTAGATTCACTTCATTCTTGGATATGTGTTTTGCAATATGTTCGGGGATGCAATTTTTAATGATTTCATATTTTATATTAATCTTTTTGTTTGATTTATTTTTATTATGTATTGTATTAGCATATGTTCAAGAAATTCTATGTTTAGAACTAGTGCTCAAATTTTGAATCTTGATTGATTTCCTTGAACATGCCATATTATTAGGATTTTATGCAAAACAAAAAAATAAATCTACATAGCTTAATTTAATTTATAATCAAAGCCACTTCAAAACTATATATTTTCACAACTAAAAGGAAGTACTAAAGCGGCTTCACGAATCTTGTTTTTATTGGCTGCACAATTTTCAATACAAAATAATATATGTAAGTGATTCTAATAGATACATGTGCAATAGGTACTAACAAAATGTTTGAGTATCTGGAAGTACAGACAACCACACAATTTAAAATAAATTATTATTATTATTATTATTATTATTATTATTATTATGATTATTATTATTATTATTATTATTATTATTATTATTATTATTATTATTTAGCATTGCTCGATGCCATGAGCTTTTGGAGTTACGTCTTTCCCATTTACATTGCTCAAAAAAAAATCACAATTTAAAATTGTAAACATTTGAAATTTGTCAAGGGTTATTTGATCTTAGGAAGCTTCCAATATTTAACTTTAGACAATGCGTTGAGCTTTTTGAGTTAAGTCTTGCCAATCTAAGTTGCTTGGAAAAAACCACAATTAAAAATTGTAAACATTTGAAATTTATATTAGATTTTTCCCATCTTAAAAAGCTTGTAGTATTTGACATTAATCATTGCCCTGAGCTTTAGGATTTAAGTCTCTCTAATCTAAATTCCCTAGAAAAAATGACTATTAAAATTTGTAAATATTTAGAAAGTGTGTCAAGTTTATCCTTAAAAAGGAAGAGAGACACATAAGATGAAACAACAAATAGCGTGGTTCGTTGAGATATGAATTATGGGCAGATTTTGGGTAAATGGTGGAGGGATATGTGGAGTCTGGGAAGCTAGAAAGAAATGGAAGCAAAGATGATGACACAAGTTATATGGAGAAAAAAATTGTTGAGTGGTTGACTCTTCCAACATAATGAGATAGTGTGACAATAAAGAAAACATTGACCAAAATCTTAATAGAAAGTCAAAATGGTGCACATAAATTACAAATTAAAAAATCACATAAATCCCAAAATAGCATGAGGGACTTTGGGCCATAACCCCGATGAAAATAGGAAAATTATTAGGGCCCTTAAAGGCTGTGACACAACATTTAAGCATACACGAATAAATAATCTAAAGTGAAAGAATTTAAATAAATATATAACTTTAAATGAGAACAGAAAATATTGTTTTAAGTGACGGATGAACCATATAAACCCTTGTATCCGAGTTGTGATTACAATTTCCAACTAATCCCCCTTTATAAGAACAGAAAAATGGCTTTATTCAAAGGCCTATCTCCCTCGCTGCTGCAATATTTAGAATGCCATAAGCCAAATCAATGAAGAATACCATTTATTTTCGTTCCCTGTCAGTTGCTGAATTTATCCCACAATTAGTTATTCAGATCTGAAAGCGAATTGTGAATTCTCTGAAGAAATGTTTGACTTTATGCGATGATTCTCATACCATACTGCAAAAACCTCACTTAACTACTAAATGCCCTACAGACCTCTGTTTTTGGCAAATCCGCTATCAATTTAACGGCCAGGAAACAAAGACTTTTAAAACTCAAATTCGTCCTTTTATCGCACAGTTTCTGCTGTGCAGAGCCTCACCGAAAAAATGCACGAAAGAGAAAATGTCAGGTCGCTAATAAAACCTCGACACTGCGCATACATGGGTTGGTAAAAACGAAATTATCCGCTCCGATGATTGGGCCCTCGCGCTCATATCATCCACTTAAGGTTCACCGTCTGCCGCTCTATTAACTGCAAAATTTACATAAAGATGGCTCAATTTACTCAGATACAAGTTGACATTGTATTGTAGGGAATCCCCAATTCATTTCAGTGACTATTTCTGCCTTGCACAACAAAATGATATACCATTCCTTGCGCTGCAACTATTTCGATGGCATGCTCTGTAAGGAGTAAGAGGAAGAGGAGGAGGAGGTGGATGAGGAGGTGCAAGCGGAGGCGGAGGAGGAGGGGTTGGAGATGGAGGCGGAGGAGGCGACGAAAAATGCGGATGAGGCGGAAGAGGAAGCGGAGGAAGATTAATATAAAATGATAAAATAAAACAAACCCTACCAAGTTAGCATCTCTACCTGCAGGTGAAGGCGCTGGCACTGATAGATTTCAGATCCGTGGCCTTAATTTGAAGATGGAAATAAAATATAAAAAAATTCAGCCACCAGAATTTTATTTATTTCTTTGTATACAAGTAATATTAATTATCAAAACTTTGATAATCATAAGAAAAAGGAATGTGCTGCTCCTCTTCCAGATGTCCGACATTACAGAAGAAGAAGAACAGTCTTGAAGTTCCAAATACACAAACGTCGAAACACATTTTGATTAAATGAAAAGGCATGATATATATTCGATTCAGATGATAGCCACACATTTTGTGTTTATCTCGGTCAATAAATAATATTTTATCAAAAATATCTTCATTAATATTTAATGTGGTGACAGAATTGGCAATCGTGTTTAAAAGTGTGTATATATATATAAAACAGTCAGTAAATATTAGGGTAAACAACTCAAGAGACCATCTCACTGAAAATTCGTACTCTGCTGCCCTCTATATATATAAAATAGTCAGTAAATATTAGGGTAAACAACTTAAGAGACCATCTCAGTGGAAATCCATACCCCGCCTTATATATATATATATATATATATATATATATAATAGTCAGTAAATATTAGGTAAACAACTCAAGAGACCATCTCAGTGGAAATCCGTACCCCGCCGCCCTCCTTTTAAACACGATTGCCAATTCTGTCACCACATCAAATATATATATATATATATATATATATATATATATATATATATATAATTTTCATGAGTTTATTTGATCACCAATCGATGATGACCTTTTCTTTCAATCGGTGACTCCTCCATCATAACATTCACATTGTAGCATGAGTGATGCCCCCTTATGCATCCATGTGGCATGCACTTTGAAAAATCTTTGGTAATCACCTCAAACACAACATAAACAATAAGATAAACTCTATAACCTCAATGTATTGCCCCCACATCAGCGCCATTGCATTGTTGATTTGATCCACACATCGAACATGGAGTCTTTCCGTGATAAAATATAAAATAGTCAATAAAAGATGCCACATTAATTTGATATTTCTAATGGACTACACTCTAACCTTCATTGGACTACACTCTAGCCTTCATTGAAGGTGGGTGTGTAACACATATATAAAGCTAACTTTTCTAAAACAAATCTACTATAGCCTACGGAATATATATTATTTAGGTTTCAAGCGAGTCCATTCATAGGTAGATCAATCTCAATTTCTATCTAATTGGTATCTTTTCATGAAGTTACACACCCATCATTTGCACATAGATTGTAACAATATTTAATTTATATTATTTATTGAATAAGATAATATTATTTATATTGTATATTAAACATAAATTATATAATATATATGAATATTATATATTATACAATATATATACTTATATTATATTAAATGAAATAAGAAAAGAGACTTTATACCTTTGTGGGAAACTAAGCAGTTACCACAAAATTTTGGAAGATTATCGAAGAAGTCATGGTCTTGGTGCTAACCCATTGGCAAAAACCTTCCCTCCTTGAATTCCCCTATGCTTTGTCTTCTTCTTCGACTAAATTATATGGGGTGACAAATCTTCAAACTTTCTTTGTTCTTCCCACTACACTGTTGAAAAAGGCAAATGTTTCATCATTGACAGTGCTTGGAGAGTAGTTTGGACCCAACCTAGGGTTTCCTTGGGCACAGAAAGTTGGGCCTTTGCATCATGATTGATCTCATATCGCTCTGGTTCATCTCCCCTCTCCATTATCTAGTGATCATGATTCTGTAAGTCAGGTCGTGGAAGGGGTTGTGAAGGACTTGACCATAATTTTCGTTCAGGGAGTCTCTCAAGGAGAACACACTGCACCTCTTATTTTGAAGAGCTTCATAGTAGCAAAGAACATTTTAGTGGTGTCTTTTGAGGATGTCACTTTGGAGGAGGTGCTTCAAAATGAGGTTTGGTTTGATAAGCCTGGCTTAATCTATATATTTGATAGTTTCTAGCCGAGCCTTCCTGTCTTGCATTTGTGGCTATCAAAATCTTGACAACCTTTCTTGGAAGATAATTTGGAGATTTATCCTTGTGTTAGGGGTTTCTTTATTATTGTTTTCAATAATTTGGCACATCATAACAATGTATCTCTATCTAAACCCTAGTCTTAGGATCAACATCTTCTCATTCTAAAACCCTAGTGCCCCTCTTTCAATATTATAGTCAAAAACCTTGCTATTAGGCATGTCTGGGTCTGCTTTCCCAATCTTCCTCTTTTATTTTGGGTTGTCTCCTACTTAAGGACCCTTAGTGGTTATCTTGGAAAAATGATGGTAATTAATGCCTCTACTTCTATCTTTTCTAGCACCACCTTTGCACAAATCCTTGTTAACTTAGATTTATCTCTGGATCTCCTAACTTATATTGAATTAAGGGTCAGATATCAAAGCTAGTCTCAAACCTTTGACTATGATGGCTTGCCCTTTAAATTTCAGAAATGCTTTATGCATGGACATTTGGCCTCATCTTGATCCTCCTCCAAGCATAAAGTGGACTCTTCTTGTTAGAAAGTTATTGTAGTTGATCACCTTACAGTTTCACTGGTGCTTCCTCCTCTTAAATTGTTAAGCAATGATGGTGTTGGCTCTCTTGAAGTGGCCCTTCAGGTTCTTTATTAGAGTGAGGTGTTGTCTCCTTCGACTAGTATTGAGCAATGCAATGTAATGAAGAGGGCTGAGGCTCTTGATAATTTGAATACAACTAGTAAGGATGGGATTTTGGGGGGACTCTTAGGTGGTTACCCCTCATCTTCTAATATGGTTCCTGGTAGCTTGTGTATTCTAGATGAGTGGATTATTTTTTAGAAGAAAAAAAAGGGTAGATTGCATTAGATTTGCCCTCTATGTCTCTCCATTCACATAAAAAATAAAATTTAAGAGACTTTGATGGTTGGATATTGATGATTTTTTCTAGTTCTATGGGTTGTTAGGATCTCATGTGTTCTGATTTTGTTGATGTTTTGAGTTTGTATGAGTGTTTGGTATTTAGCCTTGGCCACTTTTTGGGCTTGCTTGGTTTCTCTTTGGTGGAGATGGGTTAGTTCAAATAGGGTTTGATGATACCATTCCCTCATGGATTTTTATCTGAGGCAAATGGAGGATGTTGGGGTTCTTTATTTATTATGGGTGAGGGACCCTTTAACCCTTAATTATCTATCAAAATAATATAATATAATATAATAATATAATATAATATAATATAATATAATATAATATAAATATTATATTATGTAATATATATTATAATATATCATAATGGCCTAGTAGAAATAGGTTAATGCTCAGATGCCACACTATGAACATCTATTAAGTTGCTCACACAACACCTGTTGAGTTGCTTAGCCTCACATGTATTAAATTCTAAGGAAAGACAAACAAAGCAATCAAACGGGTGAAACCTCACCAGTGACCCAACACCTCATTTTGTTTGATCATTACATTGCATAATCTCTTTGGCTTTACTTGTGTATCTAGAAAGTCGTAAACCATTTTATGGTTGATGATAAGCAGAAAAATGTACATGATTTTTTATTATTCACTTTATATAGTTTTTAAATTTAATGGAAAAAACATTAGAATTTCAACTTTCAATTCAATATTTGCCAATCATCAACTTTTACAGTTGAGCTTGGAACCTTGATTATAGGTAAAATTCTAATTGATTTTGATGTTTGGACTATTAACTTGCAGTTTTTTTGACATAATCAATTTGAAGGGTTGTTTGTCATTCCAAATTTAGGAAAAATTTAAGAGATAAATTTCTTTTACAATCATAGAGTAGTTGGCCAATCTTCAATTTAAAAATGGAATGAAAATAAGGAATATGTGTAGTGTAAGGTAAGTATTTGAGAAAGAATACTTATACACAGTGTAAGTATATAAGTATAACACATGTTTCCATGTAAATAATACATTATATATGAAACCAAAAGAAAAAAAAATAGACATAGCTATATGTGATGCTTTCAAAGAAAAAAAAAATTATATATATATATATATATATATATATATATATATATATATATATATATATATATATATATATATATAGTTTCTCCATGGCGAACGTGCCTTCAAAATGTCCCTATGTTTCTAGCTCCCTCCTCTAGGGTTATCACCATTCTAGTCAACTTAGGTGAAAGGCATCATGAAACCCTATAACCTACATCCCTCAATTCCATCGTATTGGCTTCCATTTTGCCATTTAACCTATAAAAGAGTTTCGCAGGTTTATTTGAGACATTCAAACTACACCACATTGACAACATTTTCCAGATTTACTTCACCATTCAGGGGAATCAATTTTTAATACAATTTTCTTGGCATCTAATCCACAATAAAACTTTTAGACCAAGCTTTCCATCTCTTCCTCATTATAGTGGATGGAATAGACACACTCTTAGTTTATAGCACTCGTTGCCCATTGTTTTCCCACAAACCATTAACCACTTCACCAATTGTTTTTAGTTGTTGGTCGAATATTCAAAGAATATCTAAGGTGATGTCTTTAATCTGAACATCATCTCCAAACCATCCTTCCTACCAAACCACCACTCTCAAAACTAGAAGACGAATCTAAAGAATAACACCCCAAAATGAATACCTTTGATATAATTACTTTTATTTATAAATATATATTATTAATAAATATTTTGAAAATACACTAACTTGCTTTACTTATTGACGACTCAAATCATTAGATTAACATTTAAAATTATTATTAACGTATAAAATATTTCATTGCATGTGTTCATTATATGAACACAGCTTAGGGGAATATAATTGCAATACCTCTTTTTGAAAAATATTGAGTTTGAACCCAATGACGCAACTTATAACTGCTTGGTTGACATCAATACCAAGTCTATCTAGAGCCCTCATTGTGGATAGAAGTACTTTAGATTTATCAAACATAACACCTATAAAAATAAAAATAATAATTACTAAGCTTTTTTTTCATAGATTTAATTAGTTCAAATTTTTAATTATGTAATCATTGTAAATATTTTAATAATATATAAAAATATTTAAAATATAATAATATTATTATTTTTAATAATAAAATTTTAAGTAATATGTGTTTATTATATATAAATTTAGGAGGATCATTACATTTTATAATTTGAGAATAGATTTTTATTATCTCGTTAAATTAGAGATTGGCATGAGTGTGGATCACCAAGAGCTCAAGTTTCATATTGCTTTTGTAAAGTTGATATCTAGGTTTCATATCGCCTTTGTACAGCTGACAAACACTTAGGAAATTTGGTCTTAAAGATGTTGGTGGTTGGACTACTCTGATAGCATACAGGAACTCCAATCAAATTACTCTCATTGCAAACGAACAAGCCAATAAAAATTATATAAATTCAATCTTTAAAGAAAGACATTCTTTAATATCATCAAAAATGTACAAAGTCAAATTCAAAGAAGTAAGTTGTTAAAGATATTCCTGACTACCTATCATCTGAGGCAATGTTTCGGATAATCACAACGGGTTTGCAAAAAAGCCCTCAGAGACATTTACATTGTAATTGGTAGCTTTAATGCATAACTTTAAAACCTTCATCAAGATCCTCTCAACCAATTTCAAATGGGAGCTTTAGCATAGAGTACAGGAAAAATTAATATAATTTCTAATAAATTCTCTCAACTAATTTCAAATTTAAGCTTTGGAATACAATATAGGCAAAATTAAAATAATTGAGAGCAAATTGTTTTTAAGGGCTTTCATTGTAATTCTCAATCCCATATAAATTCAATATATAGAAGCATTCTTAATACATAAGAATTTACTCACAAAAATATATAAATCCCCTTTGTCATCGTATAGTGTACAAACTTTGACTATTCTTAGAAAACTTTGAATACATTAAAATTTTAATTGTACATGACAACAATAAAATTAATTTAAAAGAAACATAATCAAGTATCTTTGGAATATAGTATAGACATAAAATTAAAATAATTGAAAGCAAATTAGTTTTAAAGGCTCTCGTTGTAATTCCCAATTGTATATAAATCCAAAATGTGGAAGCATTCTTAATGCATAAAAACTTACACACAAACATAAACAAAGCCATTTTCTCATCATATAACATACAAATTCTGATGCTTAGAAAACCTTAAATACATTGTAATGCCTTGAGCTTGAAGAGTTAATTATTACTCCTCTCATTTGTTAGAAAAAAACACAATAAAAAATTGTAAATACTTGAAACATGTGTCAAGTTTATGTGATTTTAAGAAGCTTGCAATATTTAACATTGGTTAATGTCTCGAGTTTCTAGAGTTACATCTTTCCTATTTCTGTTGCTTGGAAAAAATCACAATTGATAATTGTAAATATTTGAAAAGTGTCAGGGTTATTTGATCTCAAAAAGTTTGTAATATTTAACCTTAGACAATGCCTTGAGCTTTCCGAATTAAGTCTTATCTATCTAAGTTGCCTGGAAAAATTTATAATTGAAAATTAGGAACATTTGAAAATTATATTTAAATTTATCCCATCTTAAAAAGCTTGCAGTATGTGACATTTGTCAATGCCTCGAGTTTTAGGAGTTGAGTCTTTCCAATCTAAATTGCTTAAATATTATAAATATTTAGAAAATGTGTCAAGTTTATCCTATCTTAAAAGGGAAAAGAGATAGGTAAGATGAAACAATAAATAGGTTGGCTAAGATATGAATTATGGGCAAATTTTGGGTGAATGGTGGAGAGATATGTGGAATCTGGGAAGTTAAAAAGAAATAGAAGCAAAGATAATGAAGCAAGTTATTTGCGGAAGAAAAGTTCTCAAGTGGATGACTCTATTAAAACGTGACGAGATGGTATGGCAATAAAAGAGTTGGTGACCAAAATCTCAATAAGAGATCAAAATAATGCACATAAATTACAAGTTAAATGTCACCTAAATTATTTAATTTAATAGATTTATAATTTTTATAATAAAATCAAAATAAGTAACATCATAAAATATTTTATAATATTTAAAGTTAATTAATAATTTTATAATATTTAAAATTACAATATTTAAAATTAGTTAATAATTTTATAATATTTAAAATTAGTTGATAGGTTTAGAATGTTCATAATAAAATTAAAATAATTGGTATCAAATTATAATATTTGAAATTATTTAATAAGTTTGGTATGTTCAAAATAAAATCAAAATAGTTGATATTATAAAATATTTTATAATATTTAAAACTGTTTAATAAGTTTTCTATATTCATAATAAAATTAAAATGATTGACATCATTAAATATTTTATAATATTTAAAATTATTTAATAGATTTGATATTTTCACATTAAAATCAAAATAATTGATATTATTAAATATTTTATAATAAAATTATTATTTAAAATTACTTAATAAATTTAAATATTCATAATAAAATCAAAATAATAAGTACTATCAAATATTTTATAATATTTAAAATTAAAAAAAAATACAATTTATAAAATCACACGACATAATCATTAAATATATATAAAATTAGGGTCTCTCCTTGACAATTATAAATCCCAATAGTCAACGTAGTATTTTCGCATTCATTTAACGACCTCTCTCGTGACCACTCAAATTGTTAGGATTAAGATTATTATATTCCATATAAAATATTGCAGTTGCACGTGTTCACATATTATTATTGTTATTATAATATGTAATTATTGAAATCGATCTTCATGGTTTCAACCTCCACAAGGAAAAGGTTCTTTTTGGTTGGAATTATTATTATGATATGTATTATATGTTATTTAAATAAAAGTTTATATTAAAATATATTTTAGTCATTAAATAAATAATTAAGATGTGATTGCAAATTGATTTATAAGTTATAAAAAAATATTATTAACATTTGATAATTTAATTATATAAATTAGATAAAATATGTACTTATTCTTTTATTCCAAATTACTTATTATGATTGAATACTTACATAAAAATAGGGGACATAAATAATAGATTAAAAGCCTCATAATCTATGGGCTAATATCACTCCAGTAGACCTCCATCTCTACTATGATGCCAAAAAGTTTGAACTTTCATTTAAAATAAAGAGTATGCCAATTATTTTGATCATGTTTCTTTAATTGTAATTTAAATTTTATTTGTGTTTTTTAATTTTAAAATAATATTAATAATAATAATAAAAGGAATAATTAAGTGATAAAATTATTGGTAACTTGCCAATGAGATATAGAAGGGTTGGTTAAGTGGGTTGGTTGTGTCCGGCCCAATCTAGGTTCGAATTTCGTAGAGTATTTATAGGTCGGATATGGATGTTTTAGTTGACTTAGTGGTTTCAACAGTTGGTGGTGGTCGTTTAGTTGGTTTAATAGTTATCGGGGACTGCACCCCTTGATTGTGCCCCAAATCTAGTTTGTAGCTCCGTTAAAAAGTAATTCGAGCATGGGTCCCACCAACCCTAATATCTATCTAAAAAATTTTGGCAACTATCAATACTATAAAGATGTTCTCTCAGTGCTGGAAAGAAGGAAGAAAATATCAAAGCCCATATATTGAAACACACTCATCATAGTTTGTGATGGGATCATCCTCAAACACCTCTTAGTGCTCCTAATAACCACCATAATTGTTTGTGAGAATCAAAACACCTATTATCCACGATCGAGCAATCCCATATTCTATGTAGACAATGCTATCATCAAAATCAATAACAACAACAACAACAATATGGTGTTGGAGATGAGCATTCAAAATGTGAATAAAAAGATATGCATCTATTATAGAGGATAGAGTATTGTATTTACAATGTTGGAGGGGGTTTATCACTAAAAAGAGGTTAATCACCAGACGTAAGGTCTATAATATCCAATATCTAGTGGGCAAGGAAGGATTTTACACTCTGGTACATTCCACTACAATTGGCCCCTCTATGCTTTAGCATACAAAAAATTCAAGACATATATTTTTCTTATGGCACCACTACTTACCTTCTTCAGAGGTCAGTACTTGAAAATCATATGAATGCATAGGATAGTTTGTTATGCCTATTTAATTCCATAGTGGTTATTTTTTTTTTAATATTTGAACATAGATGACAATCACTGTCAAAAATTAATCTGCATCACTTTTGTAATGTCCATATGTTTTTCTTCACACTGTACAAAAATATATATTTTTAGGTCCAATAAATACTGAATTTCCCTATAAATTTAATCACATTGTTGAAGTTCAGCTAATGGACACTAAATAAATAATCTATTCTTATTTTTTATGACATATATATTGGAATGCTAATGTTCAAACTTAAGAATATGATTTTTTTTCTTGTTTCTATTGGTTTCATAATTTTTAATGTAAAATAATATATCTAAGTGATTACAATATATATACATGTGTCTGAAAGTATGGAGAACCACATCATCATCATCATCATCATCATCATCATCATCATCATCATCATCATCATCACATCATCATCATCATCATCATCATCATCATCATCATCATCATCATCATCATCATCATCATCATCATCATCATGATCATCATCATCATCATCATTATTAATTCTTTCACATTACCACTCTTTGATCTGGACAAATGTCAAAATGATCACAAGTTCCAACTAAATTATATTGTAAGGGCTTAAACAATATATAGTTGGAATTAAAAGTACCTTTAGAATAAATTTTTGGGATCCCATTGAAAAATTATACAAGTTCAAAAACATGTGATTTTGAGTTTCTATTCAAAAGTCATGGCCTCAAAAAGTTAGAGGACTTTTCATGGTTGCCAAACCATTGGTTTAAGAAGCTAATGGTTTTGTAACTGTACCAAAAAATTTCAATGTTATGTGGTACTTTCATATTGTCTTATATTTCTTGAAATTTTATGTGGTGGCTCCAAAACTAGCCTAATAGTTTTTTCTTTCATAAAGTGGTGGTTTTGCCATCAAGTAATGCACATGAAACTTAATAGACAAAGAAGCGTCTGGGATTTAGTTTCCAACTCTTTAGATTCTTGTTTGAGCTCATGGAAGAGGTCTTGTGTAATTAGTGCATATAATACATATCTTTAGATGATCCTTTATTAAAGCATATAAGTTTTGGAATTTTTTTTTATAACAAAATTTCAAAATAGAGGGAATGAGCATTTGCATTTCATTCTTTGGTTCCATGATGCATCCATATATGGACATTGATCAAATACTGAAATCAAAAACTTTGTAGACAAGTACATATCATGTGATTCATCGTTGCTTGATGATATTTTGACTAGAATGCAAACACATCATTATACAAGCACAGGCAAAAAGTATATAAATTCTCATTGCATATTTAATTCTCCATTGCCTTCAATGTAAAAAACCACAATTGGATCCATTAGACCAAAGCTATAACCTCTACAAATAAAATATTACAAGAATTTTTTCTCAACTTGAGCATATTTTTTTTTACCAAGGTCACAACATTCCAAATGTTTTTATAAGATACAAATTTGTCTGAAATAGAGTACATACTTTATTTATAATCTTGTATTTCATGATCCATAATAGTGTTAATAAGACATCCATCATATATCTGAATAAATGCATTTAGAAAAGAGGTGTCTATATTGTGGTATGCTAACATAGATGAAAAATTAATTTTAGATGCATATGTTGCTTTAACATATTGTTGCTCCTATATGACAAATTTATATCATACATTGACAAATGCATTTTGAAAAGTGTGAAATGAAATCACTCATAATAATGACAAAAAACTACACCGCATAAGAAGATTGGGAAATACTCTTCTACAACATCTACAAATGTCTAGTCACCAAACTACATAAGAGGTGTCTATATTGTGGTATGCTAACATAGTTGAAAAATTAATTTTAGATGCATATGTTGCTTTAACATATTGTTGCTCCTATATGACAAATTTCTATCATACATTGACAAATGCATTTTGAAAAGTGTGAGATGAAAGCACTCATAATAATGACAACAAACTACACCACATAAGAAGATTAGGAAATACTCTTCTACAACCTCTACAAATGTCAAGTCACCAAACTACCCACATTGTGCTTACATTACCACTACACTATAGTTTAAGACAAATATTTTTCATAAACACATCTTGACAGACAAAAATAACATACATTTTGAAGTGTCCATAACTATTAGCATAGGAACTAGATATTTCAGAAGACATAATATGTGCTTATCATATAGAAAAATATGTTTCAAGACCAATGCATTTAGAACACATATATTTGGATGAATATGTGTCATATTACCTGGGAAAATTTTTAAATAGAAAAAAATGAAAAAAACACATATCATTCGACATGTTAGATACAATATGCACATGGATCCTAAAAATTATTATAGAGAAAAAAGATGTTTTTTGTACCATTGAGTGATAAGGAAGAGACATTGAAAAAATGTTTCAATATGTGGGTTGAGATATACCTTATTCATAAAACATAGATAGATGAAATTGAAGCCATGTTTATTACACATCACATAGCTTTATTACACATCACATAGCAAAATGGGACAATATTGATGCTATTGTAAAAAATCTTGACATTATTTATTCCATAATGTTTGCCATTGACCAATACAATGACAAGAAACCAATCTATAATAGCTATCAACCATATGACATAGGATTCAATTTGGATTGCATAAGAGGTATCAAATTACTCAATAACCAACAATCAAAACCATTTCACACAACCAGCCAACCATTTCAAGTTAGCAAGGAAGAGTACTTAAATTTTTTAATGTAATTGACTAAAGAGCGGCAACTCATTGTCAAATACATTTCAATAAAAAAAACCATTGGTACCAAATACCCTAGTCTATTTATTTTTAATAGGAGGATTTGACACAAGGAAAACGTTCACTGCAAAATTAATATATCAAACTGTAGCATGGTTATAAAAAAGGCAACTCGAAAGTGATCCTTTAAAAATAAAAGGAATAACTTTTGCTTACATTGGAAAATTTACATACAATACAAATGGTCTAACTGCACATTTTTTTTTTCAATTACCATATACATCTACACAAATATTTCCATTGGATTCAAATATTTTGGATATCTTAAGCAAACATTATGAACAATTTTGGTTACTATTAATTGATGAAATGTCTCTACTAGGGAGTTGTATCATTTATAATATAGACAAAAGACTTTGGAAAATCATGCATACACCTAAAAAACCATTTGCAAATATTGACATTATCTTTGTTGTTGAATTTTATCAAACAAAACCTATTCAAGATAAATGGGTTTTTGAACAACCAATCTTACAAGGATAAATAATTCCATACAATTTTTGGCTTGACAACATAAAGTGATTTCAACTACAACAAGTCATTCGACAAAACAACATGCAATTCATTTCAATTCTAAAT
Organism: Torreya grandis; assembly: GCA_037957365.1. Lineage (NCBI taxonomy): Eukaryota > Viridiplantae > Streptophyta > Pinopsida > Cupressales > Taxaceae > Torreya > Torreya grandis. The sequence continues at coordinate 1,688,086 of JARHVA010000974.1, read as the reverse complement.
CAAATTATAACTTGTCAATTGACTACATCAAACATTGAATACTTAAATATCAAATGCCATAGACCTTGTAAGTAACATGGAATTCATTTCAACTCTAAACCAAATCAAAAAATTTCAATAGACTACATTAGACATTAAATACTTAAATATCAAATGCCACAGACCTTATCCTTATGACCCAACATTTTCATACTTATTCCACAAGAAATATGATTTTAAAAATCACAATGTCAAGATGCTCTCCCTCCTTAGAGAAAAACAAATCATACATATGCAAAAACTGAAAACTCATACACCAAAAGCATGTAATGTAAGAGCTAAGAAAAGAATGGCCCAAGTAAATGCCAAAATTCATTTCAATTTGTAAAGGGAATGATACATATCCAAATAATTAGCTACTTTACATGCAATCAACATGACCAATAAACTTCCAAAACTATAAACACATATAGGACATCAATCAAAGACACACCCATTCATGCTTATGTACTTTGTGAATGCTTACATTTTTAAAAAGATACTGTTCTAATTGACAATGCCATCACCAAAAAATTTCATTCTATTTTTACTGATACTAAGTCAAAAACACTTGCATTATGGCAAAAAATATGCAAGTAGTGCAAAGGACCTCTCACAATTAAAAATTTCTGAAATTTGTTGCTCTTTTTAATATTATAAGAAACAAAAAATTAAGTGTTGTGTAAAATTTGACATCTTTATAGAAGATATTGGTTGCCTTGAGAATGCCCTTTGTATAAATACGTGAACTTGGCTATAAATGCTCAGAATGTGGCCTTAATAGAACAATTATAAATGTTCTTATAGACTTTGATCAAATCCAAAAGGCATTGCCTAGACAATTAAATGATATTGAAATAATTACAATTAAAATAAAGCACAAATTAGAATACAAAGATGCATATTTAACATGAAACATTAGATCTGCATTGGTCATGAATTCATTATCAAAACTTTGTCAAACCACATTATACAAGTAATAAAAGGTTACAATTGATGAAGATTGGAAAACTAGCTTTGAAAAAAAAATTAGGAAGTCATTAACTGACTTTGTCCATATCAAAGATGAAAAAATTAACACTCATTAAGATGAATTAGAGCCAATCATTGAACTTTCGTCCATGGCTTTGGTGAAACACAATTCATACAATATTTACAAGATGAGATCATTTAAATTTCTCCATCTAAAGGATTCAAACTAATAGGTATTATTGGAGACAAGTTTTTTGAGGAAATGAGTGTTCCAAATCTATATTATGGTTTTAGTCATTCTAATGATGTGATAGAAAATGCCATACCAAAAGATAGTAAAGTGGAAAATTCTACAAAAATAAAATGACATTACGACTCACATCACTAATATCTTATTCAAAGCTGTTAAAATCATTATACATCAGGTTTCATCTTGTGCTTAGATATGCATATGAAAAGGTGAATTAAATGGAAAAATGTTTTATGCCAAAGATGTTAGAATAAAAACAACATATAAAAAATCTTGAAATCACCAACAAATGATATATTTTTAAAAAGTATTTCAACTTCACCTAGTTTTTTAAAATTTAATAAAAAATATTATTTCAATGATTAGGCAATTTGGCCCACCAATTTTTTTTTTTACATTAACAATTGTTGAGCATTGTTGGGAGCCATTATGTCATACATTAAAATAGTTGTCTCTTAAAAGCATTAATAAACACAAAGAGACCATTTAATATGACGACATTGATATAGTGATTATAAAATCCCATATTCTTTGTGGTGATTTTCTAAACCATATATCCAATGCATTCAAGAAATTAATTTTACAAAATGAACAACTATTTCGAAAAGTTTTGGATTATTTTTTTGTAACATATTTTCAAAATATAGGGTATGAGCATTTTCATTTCATTCTTTGGGTCCATGATGCACCCATATATGGACATTTCTGAAATATTGAAATAAAAAACTTTGTAGACATTTACATATCATGTGATTCATCATTACTTGATATACTTTGGCTAGAATGCAAAAACATCATCATACAAGCACATGCAAAAAGTATATAAATTCTCATTGCATATTCAATTTTCTATTGCCTCTAATTTAGAAAAACATTATATTAGAGCCATTAGACAAAATTGATGACCTCTACAAAGAAAATATTACAATAATTTTGTCTCAACTTGAGCATAAAAAAATACCAAAGTCACAACATTCCAATTTTTTTTGCAAGATATAAATTTGTCTAAAATAGAATACATACTTCCTTTGTTATCTTGTATTTCACAATCTATCATAGTGTTAAAAATTCATCCATCGTATATCTGGATAAATGCATTTGCAAAATAGGTGTCTAGATTATGGTATGCTAACATAGATGCAGAATTCATTCTAGATGCATATGCTATAACAACATATTATTGATCCTATATGACAAAGTTTTATTGTACATTGAAAAATGCATTTCAAAAAGTGTGAGATGAAATTTCTAATAATAATGACAACAGACTACATGGCATAAGAAGATTGTGAAATACTCTTCTACAACATCAACAAATGTCTAGTCACCAAGCTACCCACATTGTGATTTTATTACCACTACACTATAGTTCAAGAAAAATAGTTTTCATAAACACATCCCCATAGACAAAAAGAACATACATATTGAAGATTCCAAAACTATTAGCACAAAAGTCAGATAGTTCAGAAGACATTATATGTGCATCTCATATAAAAAACTTGTTGTAGACTAATGCATTTAGAACACATATCTTTGGATGATTATGTGGCATATTACCTGGGAAAATTTATAAATAGTAAAAAATGAAAAAAGTCATATATAATTCAACATGTTAGATACAATATACACATGGATCCTAAAAATTATTATAGAGAAAAAATGATGTTTTTATACCATTTTGTGACAAGGAAGAGACATTGAAAAAATGTTTCAATATGTGGGCTGAGACATACCTTATTCATAAAACACAAATGGATGAAATTGAATCCATGTTTACTATACATCACATAGCAAAATGGGGCAATATTGACACTGCTATAGAAAATCTTGACATTGCTTCTACCACAATGTTTGTCATTGACAAAAACAATGAAAAGAATCCAATCTATAATAGTTATGAACCATATGACATAGGATTTGATTTGTATTGCATAAGAGGTATCAAATTACTCAAGAATCAAAAATCAAAACCATTTCAAACAACCAGCTAACCATTTCTAGTCATTAAAGATGAGTACTTAAAATTTTTAATGTAATTGAATAAAGAGAGATAATTCATTATCTAAGACATTACAATAAAAATTGCACTAGTACCAAATACCCTAATCTATTTGTTTTTAATAGGAGGAATTGATACAGGGAAAACATTCACTAAAAAATTAATATATCAAACTTTAGCATGGCTATATAACAAGGAACTAGAAAACAATCCTTTGAAAATAAAAAGAATAATTGATGCATACACTAAAAAAGCTACATACAATGCAAATGGTCTAACTTCACATTCTATTTTTCAATTACCATATACATCTATAGAAATGTTGCCATTGGATTCAAATACTTTGGATATCCTAAGCAAAATTTATGAACATTATGGTTACTACTAATTGATGAAATATCTCTAATAGGAAGTCATATCCTTTGTAATATAGATAAAAGACTTCGACAAATCATGCATACACCTACAAAACCATTTGTAAATATTGACATTATCTTTGTTGATGAATTTTATCAAACAAAATATATTTGAGATAAATGGGTTTGTGAACAACCAATCTTGCATGGAGAAACAATTACATGCAATTTTTGGCTTGATAATGTAAAGTGCTTTCAAATAAAACAAGTCATTTGATAAAGAAACATGCAATTCATTTTCTTTCTAAACCAAATCAAAACTTGCCAACATACTACATCAGACTTTGAATGCTTAAATAGCTTATTCCATAGACCTTATCCTTATGATGCAAGATTTCCATACTTATTTCACAACAATGATAATGTTAAAAATCACAACTGTCAAGATATTTTCCCTTCTTAGGGAAAAATGAATCATACGTATGCAAAAACTGATAAAACATACACCAAAATCATGTAATGTAAGATCTATATAAAAGAATGACCCAAATAAATTCTAAAATTCATTGTGATTTGTAAAGGTAATGATACATATTCAAATAACTAGCTACTTTACATGTAAGCAACATGACCAACAAAATTCTAAAAGTATAAACACTTATCTGTCATCAATCAAAGACACACCCATTTATGCGTGTGTGCTTTGTGAATGCTTACATTTAAAAAAATATTTTTTTTTCTAATTGACAATACCATCATGAAAACATTTCATTCTCCTTTTACTGATATAATGTCAAAAATACTTGCATTAGGCCAAAAGAAATGCAAACAATGCAAATGATCTCTCAACAATGAAAAAATTTGAAATTTGTTGCTCCTTTTAATATTAGAAGAAATAAAAACTAAGTGTTGTGCAAAATTCAACAACTTTAGAGGAGAGATTGGTTGCCTTGAGAATTCTTTTTGTATAAAAATGTGAACTTGGCTATAAACACTCACAATATGGCCTCACTAGAATAATTATAAATGTTCCTATAAACTTTGATCTAATCTAAAATGTGTTACCTAGACAATTGAATGATATCAAAATAATTACAATTAAAATAAAGCACAAATTGGAATATAAAGATTCATATTTAAAATGAAACATAAAACCTACATGTGTCATGAATGCATTGACAAAACTTTGTCGAACCCCACTATATAAGTAATAAAAATTTATAATTGATGAAGATTTGAAAACTAGCTTGGAAAAAAATTGGAAAGTCATCAACTTTGTCCATATCAAAGATGTTGACACTGACACACATGAAGATGAATTAGAACCAATCACTGAATCTTTGGTCCATGCATTTACTGAAGCATAATTCATACAAGATTTACAATATGATATCATTAAAATTACTACATCTAAAGGATTCAAACCATTAGGTATCTTTGGAGCTAATTTTTTTGAGGAAATGAGCTTTCAACTCTATACTATGGTTTTAGTCATCCTAATGATGTGACATAGAAAATGTCATACCAAAAGATAGTAAAATGGGAGTTTTTGCATAAATAAAATGACATTGCAACTCACATCACTAATATATTCTTCAAACCTATTAAAACCATTATACATCAGGTTTCATCTTGTGCTTGGATATGCATATGAAAAGGTGAATTAAATGGCAAAAATATTTATGCCAAAGATGTTAGAAGCAAAAACAACATAGAAAAAATCCCAAAAATAGCACCATCTTATAGAGCTTACAAAAGCATTCAAACTTCACCTAACTATTTTGAAAATTCAAGAAAAAATATTTTTGCAATGATCAGGAAATTGGGCCTGCCAACATTTTTTGTACAATAACAACTGTTGAGCATTGTTGGGAGCCATTACGTCATGCATCAAAATAATTATCTCCTAAAAGAATTAATAAACACAATAGACCATGGACTATGACAACATTGATACAATGATTCAAAAAAATATTATTCTTTGCAGACATTATTTTAACCATAAATCCCATGCATTCAGTAAATTGATGTTACAAAATGAACAATTATTTGGAAAAGTTTTGGATTATTTTTTTGTAAAAGAATTTCAAAATAGAGGGAATGACCATTTTCATTTCATGCTTTGGGTCCATGATGCACCCATATATGGACATTACTCAAATACTAAAATCAAAAACTTTGTAGACAAGTACATATCATGTGATTCATCGTTGCTTGATGATAATTTAGCTAGAACACAAACACATCATCATATAAGCACATGCAAAAAGTATAAAAATTCTCATTTTAGATTCAATTTTCTATTGCCTCCAATGTAAAAGATCACAATATTAGAGCCATTAGACCAAAGCAATGACCTCTAAAAAGAAAATATTACAAGAATTTTTTCTCAACTTGAGCATACAAAATATACCAAAGTTACAACATTCCAAATATTTTTTTAAGATACAGATTTGTCTAAAACAAAATGCGTACTTTCTTTATGATCTTATATTTCACGAACCATTATATTGTTAAAAAGACATCCATCAAATATGTGGATAAATACATTTGTAAAAGAGGTGTCTAGATTATGGTATGCTAACACAGAAGCATAATTCATTCTAGATGCATATGTTAATGCAACATATTGTTGCTCCTATATGACAAAGTTTGATTGTACATTGACAAATGCATTTCAAGAAGTGTAGGATGAAATCACTCATAACAATGACAACAAACTACATGGCATAATAAGATTGGGAAATTCTCTTCTACAACATCAACAAATGTCTAGTCACCAAGCTACCCACATTGTGATTTCATTGCCACTACACTATAGTTTTAAAAAATAGTTTTCATAAACACACCACCACAGACAAAAAGAACATACTTTTTGAAGAGTCTAAAACTATTAGCACAAGAGACAGATAGTTGAGAAGGCATAAAATGTGCTTCTCATATTGAAAAATATGTTGCAAGATCAATGCATTTATAACACATATCTTTGGCTAAATATGTGGCATATTACCTGAGAAGATCTGTAAATAGCAAAAAATGAAAAAAGTCACGTATCATTCGACATGTTAGATACAATATGCACATGGATCCTAAAAATTACTATAGAGAAAAAATTATGTTGTTTATACCAATTTGTGACAACAAAGAGACATTAAAAAAAAGGTTTCAATAAGTGGGCTGAGATGTACCTTATTCATAAAACATGGATAGATGAAATTGAAGCCATGTTTACTACACATCACATAGCAAAATGGGGAAATATTGACATAGCTACAAAAAAAACTTGACATTGCTTCTTCCATAATGTTTGTCATTGACAAAGACACTAAAAAAAATCCAATCTATAATAGCTATGAACCATATGACATAGGCTTTATTTTTCATTGCATAAGAGGTATCAAATTAGTTAAGAATCAACAATCAAAACTATTTCAAATAAGCTGCAAACCAGTTATAGTCATCAAAGAAGAGTAATTAAAATTGCAAATGTAAATGCAATTGAATAAAGAGTGACAATTCATTATTAAAAACATTATACTAAGAAAAGCACTAGCACCAAATACCCCAATCTATTTGTTTTTAACTGAAGGAAATGGCACAAGGAAAACATTTAGTGCAAAATTAATATATCACACTTTAGCATGGTTTTATAGTAAGTATTTTGAAATTGATCCTTTGAAAATAAACGGAATAATTGTTGCATACACTAGAAAAGCTGCATACAATGCAAATGGTCTAACTAAACATTCTATTTTTCAATTGCCATATACATCTACACAAATGTTACCATTGAATTCAAATACTTTGGATATCCTAAGAAAATGATATGAACAATTGCAATTACTACTAATTGATGAAATATCTCTACTAGGAAGTTGTATCCCTTGCAATGTAGACAAAAGACTTCAATAAATCATGCATACACCTACAAAACTATTTTCAAATATTGACATTAACTTTGTCGGTGACTTTTATCAAACAAAACCTATTCGAAATAAATGGGTTTTTGAACAACCAATCTTGCATAGAGAAACAATTCCATACAATTTTTAGCTTAACAATATAAAGTTCTTTCAACTACAATAAGTCGTTAAAAAAATCAACATGCAATTCATTTCCATTCTAAACCGGATCAAAACTTGTCAATAGACTACATCAAAATATGAATACATAAATAACATATGCCATAGACATTGTCCTTATGACCAAACATTTACATACTTATTTCACAATAATGATGATGTCAAAAATCACAATGCCAAGATTTTTGCCCTTCTCAGAGAAGAAACATATACATTGAATGTTATTAAAAAAAAATGAATTTTGTTGATGAAATTATTATCAATAATGATAAGCATTAATTTCCTGACATAGTAATCTTCAAATGAAACATATTAGTTGAATTTATTGGTGGAAACTTTGACATACAAAATGGATTAGTAAATGGTGTTGATGAGATTTCCAAACACTATATGTGTGGATAACTATAAATAATGTGGATACAATTTAGTAACACTAAAATTGGAGTAGTTCAACACACAAAAATGTAAAGCTTCTACAATGACCAAATATCTGAAAATTGGACTCTCATAACAAAAAATTTGAGAAAAAATTAAATCAAGAAACCAATAATTACCATATGTGAATAATTTTCAATACAAATAGCATGTACATGGATAATACATAGATCACAAGGACTTACAATGAATGCATTAGCTTTTGATTCTACTAGTGTAAAGCATCATGGCCTTGTCTACATTGCACTTTCATGAGTATAAACATTAAATCATTATATGTTCTCAATAAATTTGAAGCTGAGAACTTTCTAATATCTTATAAATTCAATAGTGAAATGCAAAGACTACAGACCTCTACACAATGGCTACTACTTTTCAAAATTGCTATCAAACCACATAATATGTTTACAATTTTCTCATTTAATACATAAAGTTTGTAATTTTATTTAGAAAGTATAATCCACGACTATGATTTTATTCATGCAAGCATTTTATGCTTCCAAGAAACAAGAACTATGCAAACACCAAATAAATTGACTCTAACAAAAAAATTCATTGTTATTCCTCAATGAAACTCCATGGAATAATGTCTTGTTTTAAAAAAAACATTATCATAAAAACACCAAAGAATTTTCCACATCAAACATGGAGACTATAACACATGATATACTTTATTTAGGCATATCAATACAAATAATTAATATATATTTAGTTTCACATGATCCAATTATTGATATATTGAAATTTATAAAAATAACATCTACTTTAGCACCCAATACCAAGGTCATATTTGTTGGATATTTCAATATTGATATACGAAAGCAAACAATGTCGCAAAACCAACTTCTAAACACAATGCATAAACATAATTTCTCTTTAATATCAAATATACTAACAACATATGGAGGGACTCTAATATACCACTTTTAGACAAACATAGATATCAATAGCATTTTGATGCCTAGTGGACTAATCATCATGCAAGTTGTCTTCAATTAACTACCTAGCAATGAAAGAAAAATTACAATAATGATTAGTTTGTATAAATATATAACTGTTTTTACACCTTATACCATGGCATTACCATAAAATAAATGGATTCACATAATGCAATTGGGCATGGCAATAATCAATAGCAAATACAAATAAATAAATAAAAATCTTGACATAACGGTAATTTATAGAATTTATCTCATGCATTATTTTTTAGTTTTACCTTTTGCAATCAAAAAATGTTTATGGATTACCAACATTCTTGCAAAAAGTAAAATATGGATCTAGGCAAATGCAATAATCAACACAAATGAATTATAGAACAAAAGATGCCAAAATTGTAATGTTTTATTTCTAGTTATCACAAGTTACTACTTTTTTTCAAATTCACAATTCTTATTTTTTATTTTTGCCTTCTTAACAATGTCAAAATACAAGATGTTCATGCCATTGTCACATTGCAAAAAAAAAAAATGAATATGGAGTTAGAAAAACATAACAATCAAGAAGCATAAATAGAACAAGAAGCAGTACCAAAATGGTAATTTATTATTTTTCGCATTTCCTCTAGAAAATTGCAATGCACAAAAATACCATTTTATTTTTATTATGAAACTTACAATTTGTTTTAACTTTTAAAACCAAAAGAAAAGTCATTATGTTTTACTACAAAATATTTGTATTTAAACTTTGCATTTGAAAATCATTATTGCAACCTTGCAAACAGAAAACTAAATATAAAATATTTGTACTTTTACATTGTATTTTTTAATGTATAGTTTTATATTTGATTGTAATTTTGTAATTCAACAAAAAAGGATTATATCTTATCATAAAATATTTGTATTCAAATCTTGCAGTTGATAACCATCATTACAATATAAACATAGAACAACATGTCCCATTTTCAATTATGGATCCAACCAAATGCAATAATCAACAAACACAGACAATAGAACAAAAGGCCCCAAAATGGTAATGTTTTATTTCTAGTTATCACTACAAGTTACTACTTTTTTCAAACTCACAATTGTTTTTTTTTTGGCTTTTTTCCTTCTTAACAATGTCAAAATACAATATGTTGATGCCATTGTCACAATTCAAACAAAAAAATGAATATGGAGCTAGAAAAATAGAACAATCAATAAACAAAAAATAAAATAAGCAACAACACCGAAATGTTATTTTTTTGTTTTTCACATTTTCTCTAAAAAATTACAATGAACAAAAATACTACTTTTTTTAATTATGCAACCTATAATTTTCTTTAGCTTTTAAATTAAAAGCAAATTCATTATGTTTTAATATAAAATATTTGTATTCAAAGTTTTTATTTAAAAAACATTGTTGCAACCTTGCAAATAAAAAAATAAATATAAAATATTTGTACTTTTACATTGTATTTTTCATTGTATGGTTTGTTATTTGTTTTTGCTTTTACAATTCAAAAAAGACATTTCAGCTATCACTTCTCTACTATGGTGCTTCTAATCACACTTACCATGAACAATATCATAATATATATTACCAAGTAGTATATGCTTCTTCAAAATAATTATAATGCCTAGTTCCACCTCCAACAGTTTTCCCTATTACAAAGGGTCAATGTAATAGTTAGCATATGACAAATTTATTAGTCAAATCAATTGCAATACTAAATTAGATGAATAAATTGACAATATTATCTTAACTTCTAAATTCATGATCATATACTTGCATTAAATTTCAGTTTTCTCCTGCTTAACTATAGATGCAAAAAGAAACTAATGGTTTGCTCCATTTTCCATTTTCCTACAAGTTGCTAACTATAGATGCAAAAAGAAACTAATTGTTTGCTCCATTTTCCATTTTCCCACAAGTTGCTAACTATAGATGGAAAAAGAAACTAATGGTTTGCTCCATTTGGATATACACAACCTTCTAGAGCTAACATGTCAAACTGTAACAAACATGATTATGGGCAAAATCTTAAATGATATCTACAAAGACAATACTTATTAAAAAAAATTTGCATAGGAATTTTTTTTATGTCTAGAATTTTATAATGACTTGTTGGAATTTAATAATTTGAAAATCTCACCTACTACTAATAGTCACATCATCTACTGAATTGAACTTGTATTAAATTCAGCTATTTTACTCTTTAAATGATAATTGACAATGTTTCAACAAAATCCAATATCATACATTTAAATTGCATTGTTTTGTAAAGATATAACTCAAACACAATCTAAATCTATTAGTTGTACAATTGTGCTAACATGTTTTCTTTCCAAGTAAATGTCATTTATTAATATCTTAATTTTCTATTATAGCTAATGTGCATGTTTTTATTACTCGCAAATGGTATTGATTTATGTTCATAGCTTGCAGTATTGATATTAGTGTTGTTTCATATCACATCATTAGATTAACTTCATTTTTGGATATGTGTTTTACAATATGTTCGAGGATACAATTTTGAATGATTTTATATTTTATATTAATCTTGTTGTTTGATTTCTTTTTATTAAGTATTGTATTAGCATATGTTCAAGAAATTCTATGTTTAGAACTAGTGCCCAAATTTTGAATGTTGATTGATTTCCTTGAACATGCCATATTAGTAATATTTTATGCAAAACAAAAAAATAAATCTACACAACTTAATTTAATTTATAATCAAAGCCACTTCAAAACTATATATTTTCACAACTAAAAGGAAGTACTAAAGCGGCTTCACGACTCTTGTTTTTATTGGCTGCACAATTTTCAATACGAAATAATATATCTAAGTGATTATAATAGATATATGTGCAATAGGTACTAACAAAATATTTGAGTGTCTGGAAGTACAGACAACCACACAATTTAAAACAAATTTATTATTATTATTATTATTATTATTATTATTATTATTATTATTATCAATATTTAACATTGGTCGATGCCATGAGCTTTTGGAGTTACGTCTTTTCTATTTATATTGCTCAGAAAAAGGGTTATCTGATCTTAGGAAGCTTGCAATATTTAACCTTAGACAATGCATTGAGCTTTTTGAGTTAAGTCTTGCCAATCTAAGTTGCTTGGAAAAAACCACAATTAAAAATTGTGAACTTTTGAAATTTATATTAGATTTATCCCATATTAAGAAGCTTGTAGTATTTGACATTAATCATTGCCCTGAGCTTTAGGAGTTAAGTCTCTCCAATCTAAATTCCCTGGAAAAAAATGACTATTAAAGTTTGTAAATATTTAGAATGTGTGTCAAGTTTATCTTATCTTAAAAAGGAAGAGAGACACACAAGATGAAACAACAAATAGCGTGGTTCACTGAAATATGAATTATGGGTAAATTTGGGTAAATGGTGCAGGGATCTGTAAAGTGTGGGAAGCTAGAAAGAAATGGAAGCAAAGATGATGACACAAGTTATATGGGGAAAAAAGTTGTCTAATGGATGACTCTTCAAACATAATGAAATGATGTGACAATAAAGAAAACATTGACCAAAATTTTAATAAAAAATCAAAAATGATACACATAAATTAAAAATTAAAAAATCACATAAATCCCAAAAATAACATGAGGGACTTGGGGCCATAACCCCGATGAAAATAGGAAAATTATTAGGGCCCTTAAAGGCTGTGACACAACATTTAAGCATACACGAATAAATAATTTAAAGTGAAAGAATTTAAATAAATATATAACTTTAAATGAGAACAGAAAATATTGTTTTACAGTAAGGGATGAACCATATAAACCCTTGTATCCGAGTTGTGATTACAATTTCCAGCTAATATGGTTTTATATAAGAACAGAAAAATGGCTTTATTCAAAGGCCTATCTCCCTCGCTGCTGCATTATTTAGAATGCCATAAGCCAAATCAATAAAGAATACCATTTATTTTCGTTCCCTGTCAGCTGCTGAATTTATCCCACAATTAGTTATTCAGATGTGAAAGCGAATTGGCAATTCTCTGAAGAAATGTTTGACTTTATGCGATGATTCTCATACCATACTGCTAAACCCTCACTTAACTACTGAATGCCCTATAGACCTCTGTTTTTCGCAAATCCGCTATCAATTTAACGGCCGGGAAACAAAGACTTTAAAAACTCAAATTCGTCCTTTTATCGCTCAGTTTCTGCTGTGCACAAGCCTCACCGAAAAAATGCATGAAAAGGCGGGGGTGTAACACATATTTAAAGCTAACTTTTCTAAAAAATTTGTACTACAGCCTACGGAATATATATTATTTAGGTTTCAAGCCAGTCCTTTCATAGGTAGATCAATCTCACTTTCTATCTAATTGGTATATTTTCATGAAGTTACACACCCATCATTTGCACACAAATTGTAACAATATTTAATTTATATTATTTATTGAATAAAATAATATTATTTATATTGTATATTAAACATAAATTATATAATATATATGAATATTATATATATTATACAATATATATATTTATATTATATTAAATGAAATAAGAAAAGAGACTTTATACATTTGTGGGAAAATATGCAGTTACCACAAAATTTTGGAAGATTATCGAAGAAGTTCGGGTCTTGGTGTCAACCCATTGGCATAAAACCTTCCCTCCTTGAATTCCCCTATGCTTTGTTTTCTTCTTCGACTAAATTCTATGGGGTGACAAATCTTCAAACTTTCTCTATTCTTCCCACAACACTGTTGAAAAAGGCAAATGTTTCATCATTGACAATGCTTGGGGAGTAGTTTGGACCCAACCTAAGGTTTCCTTGGGCGCATAAAGTTGGGCCTTTGCATCATGATAGATCTCCTATCGCTCTGGTTCATCTCCCCTCTCCGTTATCTAGTGATCATGATTCTGTAAGTCAAGTCGTGGAAGGGGTTGTGAAGGACTTGACCACAACTTTTATTCAGGTAGTCTCTCAAGGAGAACACGCCGCACCTCTTAGTTTGAAGAGCTTCATGGCAAAGAACATTTTGGTGGTGTCTTTTGAGGATGTCACTTTGGAGGAGGTGCTTCAAAATGAGGTTTGGTGTGCTAAGCATGGCTTAATCTATATATTTGATAGTTTCTAGCTGAGCCTTCCTGTCTTGCATTAGTGGATATCAAAATCTCGATAACCTTTCTTGGAAGGTAATTTGGAGATTTATCCTTGTGCTAGGGGCTTCTTTATTATTGTTTTCGATAATTTGTCACATCATAACAATGTATCTCTAGCTAAACCCTAGTCTTAAGATCAACATCTCCTCATTCTAAAACCCTAGTGCCCCTCTTTCAATCTTATACTCAAAAACCTTGCTATTAGGCATGTCTGGGTTCGCTTGCCCAATCTTCCTCTTTTATTTTGGGTTGTCTCCTACTTAAGGACCCTTAGTGGGTCTCTTGGAAAAATGATGGTAATTGATGCCTCTACTTCTAGCTTTTCTAGCACCACCTTTGCACAAATCCTTGTTAACTTAGATTTATCTCTGGATCTCCCAACTTATATTGAATTAAGGGTAAAAGATCAAAGCTAGTCTCAAACCTTTGACTATGATGGCTTGCCCTTTAAATGTCAGAAATGCTTTATGCATGGACATTTGGCCTCATCTTGCTCCCCCTCCAAGCATACAGTGGACTCTTCTTGTTAGAAAGTTATTGTAGTTGATCACCTTACAGTTTCACTGGTGCTTCCTCCTCTTAAGTCGTTAAGCAATGATGGTGTTGACTCTCTTGAAGTGGCCCTTCAAGTTCTTGATCAAAGTGAGGTGTTGTCTCCTTCAACTATTACTAAGCAATGCAATGTAATGAATAGGGTTAAGGCTCTTGATAATTTGAATACAACTAGTAAGGATGACATTCTGGGGGGACTCTTAGGGTGGTTACCCCTCATCATCTAATATGGAGCCTGGTAGCTTGTGTATTCTAGATGAGTGGATTATTTTTTAGAAGAAGAGAAAAGGGTAGATTGCATTAGATTTGTCCTCTATGTCTCTTCATTCACATAAAAAATAAAATTCAAGAGACTTTGATGGTTGGATATTGATGGTTTTTTCTAGTTCTATGGGTTGTTAGGATATCATGTGTTCTGGTTTTGTTGATGTTTTGAGTGTGTATGAGTGTTTGGTATTTAGCCTTGATGGTTTGGATTTTATCTGGGATTATATTGGCCACTTTTTGGGCTTGTTTGGTTTCTCATTGGTGGATATGGGTTAGTTTAGATAGGGTTTGTTGATACCATTCCCTCATGGGTTTTTATCTGAGGCAAATGGAGGATGTTGGGGTTATTTCTTTATTATGGGTGAGGGACCCTTTAACCCTTAATTATCTATCAAAAAAGTATTATATAATATAATATATATAAATATTGTATTACATAATATAGTATATATAAATATTATATTATGTAATATATATTATAATATATCATAATGACCTGGTAGAAAGAGGTTAACACCTAGATGCCACACTATGAACATCTATTAAGTTGCTCGCACAACCCCTATTGAGTTGCTTAGCCTCACATGTATTGCATTCTAAGGAAAGACAAACAAAGCAATGAAATGGGTGAAACCTCACTAGTGAACCAACACCTCATTTTGTTTGATCATTGCATTGCATAATCCCTTTGGCTTTACTTGTGTATCTAGAAAGTTGTAAACCATTTTATGGTTGATGATAAGCCAAAAAATGTACATGATTTTTTATTATTCACTTTATAGAGTTTTTTAATTTAATGGAAAAAACATTGAAATTTCAACTTTCAATTCAATATATGCCAATCATCAACTTTTGTAGTTGAGCTTGGAACCTTGATTGCAGGTAAAATTCTAATTGATTTTGATGTTTGGACTGTTAACTTGCAATTTTTTTGACTTAAGCAATTTGAAGGGTTGTTTGTCATTTCAAATCCAGGAAAAAATTAAGGGATAAATTTCATGTACAATCATAGAGCAGTTGGCCTATCTTTTAATTTAAAAATGGAATGAAAATAAGGAATATGTGTAGTGTAGGGTAAGTACTTGAGAAAGAATACTTATACACAGTGCATGTATATAAGTATAACACATGTTTCTATGTAAATAATCCATTATATAAGAAATCAAAAACAAAAAAAATTTGACATAGCTCTATGTGATGCTTTCAAAACAAAAAAAACCATTACATATATCTTTTGTCTCTCCATGGCGAACGTGCCTTCAAAATGTCACTGTGTTTCTAGCTCCCTCCTCCAGGGTTGTCACCATTCCGGTCAACTTAGGTGAAAGGCATCATGGAACCCTATAACCTACATCCCTCAATTCCATCGTATTGGCTTCCATTATGCCATTTAACCTATAAAAGAGTTTTGCAGGTTTATTTGAGACATTCAAACTACACCACGTCGACAACATTTTCCATATTTATTTCACCATTCAGGGGAATCAATTTTTAATGCAATTTTCTTGGCATCTAATCCACAGTAAAAATTTTAGACCAAGCTTTCCATCTCTTCCTCATTATAGTGGATGGAACATACACACTCTTAGTTTATAGCACTTGTTGCCCATTGTTTTCCCACAAACCATTGACCACTTCACCCATTGTTTTCAGTTGTTGATCAAATATTCAAAGAATATCTAAGGTGATGTCTTTTAATGTGAACATCATCTCCAAACCACCCTTCCTACCAAACCACCACTCTTAAAACTAGAAGACGAATCTAAAGAATAGCACCCCAAAATGAATACCTTTGATATAATTAATTTTATTTATAAATATATATTATTAATAAATCTTTTGAAAATACACTAACTTGCTTTACTTAGTGATGACTCAAATCGTTAGATTAACATTTAAAATATTGAGTTTGAACCCAACGACGCAACTTATAACTGCTTGGTTGACATCAAGACCAAGTTTATCTCAAACATAACACCTATAAAAATAAAAATAATAATTACTAAGCTCAAATTTTTTTTTGGTCATAGATTTAATTAGTTCAAAATTTTAATTATGTAATCATCATAAATATTTTAATAATATATAAAAATATTTAAAATATAATAATATTATTATTTTTAGTAATAAAATTTTAAGTAATATGTGTTTATTATATATAAATTTAGGAGGATCATTACATTTTATAATTTGAGAAAAGATTTTCCTTGTCTCGTTAAATTAGAGATTGGCGTGAGTGTGGATCACCAAAATCTCAAGTTTCATATTGCTTTTGTAAAGTTGATATCTAGGTTTCATATCGCCTTCGTACAACTGAGAAACACTTAAGAACGTTGGTCTTAAAAATGTTGGTGTTTAGACTACTCTGATAACATACAAAAACTCCAATCAAATTACTCTCGTCGCAAACAAACAAGCCAATAAAAATTATATAAATTCAATCTTTAAAGAAAGACATTCTTTAATATCATCAAAAATGTACAAAGTCAAATTCAAAGAAGTAAGTTGTTAAATATGGATAACTTCTCAAGCCTAATAATTCGTTGTTTGTCTAAATCTTATCTTAACTACTGATGATTTAATGGGACAATCATTGTCACTTCAATTCTAAGGTATAATTGGTTCAAAAGCACAATGCCATAAAACTGCAAAGATAATGGTTTTAGGGAGGGATGAAGTTTAAGAAATGCTCTACCTACCACTATATTGGAATTGCATTCATGGTTGGTTAAGAAAAAACTTTATCTCCTGACTAAGCTTTGAAAATCAAGAATTTTTAAAGAGATTCCTGACTACCTATCATCTGAAGCAATGTTTCGGATAAACACAATGGGTTTGCGAAAAAGCCCTCAGAGGCATTTTAAACATTGTAATTGGTAGCTTTAATGCATAACTTTAAAACCTTCATCAAGAACCTCTCAACCAATTTGAAATGGGAGCTTTAGAATAGAGTACAGGAACAATTAATATAATTTCTAATAAATTCTCAACTAATTTCAAATTTAAGCTTTGGAATATTATATAGACAAAATTAAAATAATTGAGAGCAAATTGTTTTTAAGGGATTTCATTGTAATTCTCAATCCCATATAAATTCAATATATGGAAGCATTCTTAATACATAAGAATTTACTCACAAAAATATATAAATCCCCTTTGTCATTGTATAGTGTACAAAATTTGATCATTCTTGGAAAACTTTGAATACATTAAAATTTTAATTGTACATGACAACAATAAAATTAATTTAAAAGAAACATAATCAAGTATCTTTGGAATATAGTATAGACATAAAATTAAAATAATTGAAAGCAAATTATTTTTAAGGGCTCTCGTTGTAATTCCCAATTGTATATAAATCCAAAATGTGGAAGCATTCTTAATGCATAAAAACTTACTCACAAACATAAACAAATCCATTTTCTCATCATATAACATACAAACTCTGATCATGCTTAGAAAACCTTAAATACATTGTAATGCCTTGAGCTTGAGGAGTTAATTATTACTCCTCTCATTTGTTTGAAAAAAACACAATCGAAAATTATAAATACTTGAAATATGTGTGAAGTTTATGTGATCTTAGGAAGCTTGCAATATTTAACATTGGTTAATGCCTCGAGTTTCTGGAGTTACATCTTTCCTATCTCTGTTGCCTGGAAAAAATCACAATTGATAATTGTAAACATTTGAAAAGTGTCAGGATTATCTGATCTTAAGAAGTTTGTAATATTTAACCTTAGACAATGCCCTGAGCTTTCCGAATTAAGTCTTACCTATCTAAGTTGCCTTGAAAAATTTATAATTGAAAATTGGGAACATTTGAAAATTATATTTAAATTTATCCCATCTTAAAAAGCTTGCAGTATTTGACATTTGTCAATGCCCTGAGTTTCAGGAGTTGAGTCTTTCCAATCTAAATTGCTTAAATATTATAAATATTTAGAAAGTGTGTCAGGTTTATCATATCTTAAAATGGAAAAGAGATAGGTAAGATGAAACAATAAATAGGTTGGCTAAGATATGAATTATGGGCAAATTTTGGGTGAATGGTGGAGAGATATGTGGAATCTGGGAAGTCAAAAAGAAATAGAAGTAAAGATAATGAAGCAAGTTATTTGGGGAAGAAAAGTTCTCAAGTGGATGACTCTGTTAAAACGTGATGAGATTATGTGACAATAAAAGAGTCCGTGACCAAAATCTCAATAAAAGGTTAAAATAATGCACATAACTTATAAGTTAAAAGTCACCTAAATTATTTAATTTAATAGATTTACGATTTTTATAATAAAATCAAAATAAGTGACATCATAAAATATTTTATAATATTTAAAGTTAATTAATAATTTCATAATATTTAAAATTACAATATTTAAAGTTAGTTAATAATTTTATAATATTTAAAATTATAGTATTTAAAGTTAGTTGATAGGTTTAGAATGTTCATAATAAAATTAAAACAATTGGTATCAAATTATAATATTTGAAATTATTTAATAAGTTTGGTATGTTCAAAATAAAATCAAAATAGTTGATATTATAAAATATTTTATAATATTTAAAACTGTTTAATAAGTTTTCTATATTCATAATAAAATTAAAATGATTGACATCATTAAATATTTTATAATATTTAAAATTATTTAATATATTTGATATTTTCACATTAAAATCAAAATAATTGATATTATTAAATATTTTATAATAAAATTATTATTTAAAATTACTTAATAAATATAAATATTCATAATAAAATCAAAATAATAAGTACTATCAAATAATTTATAATATTTAAAATTAAAAAAAAAAAAAAAACAATTTATAAAATCACACAACATAATCATTAAATATATATAAAATTAGGGTCTCTCCTTGACAATTATAAATCCCAATAGTCAACGTAGTCCTCCTATATAAAATTCCATCTCACTTCAAGTATTTTCGCATTCATGCTTCATTTAATGACCTCTCTCGTGACCACCCAAATTGTTAGGATTAAGATTATTATTAGCATATAAAATATTGCAGTTGCACGTGTTCACTTATTATTATTATTATTATTATTATTATTATTATTATTATTATTATTATTATTATTATTATTATTATTGATATCGATCTTCATGATTTCAACCTCCCCAAGGAAAAGGTTCTTTTAGGTTGGAATTATTATTATGATATGTATTATATGTTATTTAAATAAAAGTTTATATTAAAATATATTTTAGTCATTAAATAAATAATTAAGATGTGATTGCAAGTTGATTTATAAGTTATAAATAAATATTATTAACATTTGATAATTTAATCATATAATTTAGATAAAATATATACTTATTCTTTTATTCCAAACTCCTTATTATGATTGGATATTTATATAAAAACAGGGGACATAAATAATAGATAAAAAGCCTCATACACCAATCTATTGGCTAACATCACTCCAGTAGACCTCCATCTCTACTATGATGCCAAAAAGTTTGAACTTTCATTTAAAATAAGGAGTATGTCAATTATTTTGATCATGTTTCTTTAATTGTAATTTAAAGTTTACTTGTGCCTTTTTATTTTAAAATAACATT